>JAIEZT010001243.1:18809402-18891902 GCA_019594935.1 Periophthalmus modestus
TTTATGACGAGTTTAAATACAAGGTCAGTTTGGCCAAGTCTCAATCGTGCCAAAGACCCACACTGGACAAACGCTGATGTTATGAAAGCTATTTACATACTAGACTTAAGTGGAAACGCCTTCTTTGTAGGCGTGGTGAGGACCTTACCGCAGTGTGTGTTTACCCATTTGTGGTCATAGTGGCGGCCTAGCTGGTGTGTGCTTACCCATTTGTGGTTGTGGTGGGGACATGGCTGCTGTGTGTGCTCACCTATTTGTAATCGCGTTGGGCACCTGGCCGCTGTAACAGTGCAGTCCGTTGTCACAAGCTGTCAGGAGGAAGTGAGAGAGGGGGGTCTTGGGGGGAACACAAAGGTGTAAGGGGGTGGAGCCGCATTCCAATGACATCAGTGAACTAATCATAGACAAAGAACAGCTAATCAATACAACAGATCCTTACACTCATAATGATGTTGTTTACAACTCCTAACTTGTTTCGTTTAATTCATACAATTAGGGTACAAATTGAATCACCATTATAAAGTAAAGTAGAGTTTAGATTGAGCCCAAAAAATCCAGTCTGGCCTGGCCTGAGCCCGTGCTTGTACTGTCTGAACTTTGAGCCAAATCAAGTCTGGGCCCGAGTCACATACAATAGACTGAGCCTGGGCCTCAGCCAAGAAACAAAACTCTATTACAAAATTATAATAATCAGTAATACATTTATGCAAAATGCACTCAAATGAACAATCATATTGAACTTATTCAAATAGGAAGCAGAGTAGAAGCAGGTACTGACACAACTTTGTAGTTGTAGTGATTGTCCAGTCCTCCAATGTCCCAGAGCACAATCTTATTGTCGTAGGAACCCGCTGCAGGAGAAAGAAAGCAGACATAATCTGTGATGGAGCAACAAAGTAAGGAAAACCCTCTGCAACTGCTCTTAAAACTTGATGAGCAACTGAAGAAGCCAATAAGGTCACTCAAGACTGGCCAATGCTCATAGATAATGCACCTTAGCATGTACAGGTGAATTATTTAAGTAATTTGAGATTACTTAAACATTCAGTTCTGACTGCAACAGCGCAGGGGAGTGAGTTGGCTAAAATTTGGTATTATGCCACCTAATGCATTTCATGTGAGATTATTTGAAAGTCATTCAAATCAAATGCTAGCGCTGTCACACTAGCCTCAGGGCACCATGGGCACAGGGGAGGTGCAGGTCTCTGAAAAAAAATCCAGACAGTCTGCCAGTAACCCGCTACCACTATTGGGTGTAAAAGAGGTGTTTTAGTGCCAAAAATGCCAACTACCATAAAAAAAAAAACCTGGTGAAGACTCCAAAAGAGACTATAGGATTTGACAGGCTTACTGTAGAGAAAGTTGCCCTTGTTTGGGTTGAAGTGGAGCACAGATAGAGCTTTGCGACTGGCTCTAAACTCTCCATAAGCGATATTATTCCGTGGGTGGATCAGCTTGACCATGCCCCTCTTCCCTCCAGCTGCCAGGACGTTACAGGGCTGAGCAGCAGTGCCTCGGCCACAGCACATCAACACGGTGCTCCAGGCCAGGCTGAAGAACTCCTGCAGGACAAATTCGTGTGAACTCTATGGAACTCATCCGATCTGCTTGTTGCATAGTAATTTAAGTTACGGTACTAACTTGATGGCTTTGGCAAAGTCTTGTGTTAGAATATGATATACAGTACACAAAGTCTAGTTCTTTTGAAAGTTCTAATTAAACACAAATGCCTAAAGAAATCCAAAGTTTTTAGCACATTCACCACTCATCAAAAAGGACTAATAATGTAAAAGGCCTATAGTAAAGAACAATTCAATTTTGTCAACTGACCAAAAACAGTTTTTGAGTGAAGACATTTCGCTGCTCATGCAAGCCGCTTCTTCATTTTAAGCCCATTTTCAGTGGAGTCACTGAGAGCACCAGAAAGCACAACTTAAAACTCATGCCTAAATTAGCTTTGGTTAGACTTGAGGCTAAGCAGCTCAGGATTTCAGGACAAGCTTGGACTTCGTAAATGATTCTGATGGAATACCCTCAAATGGGGAGAGGAAATACGCACACAGTGTCAAAATAAACTTCTGGATCCGACTGTAGTCTTTTTAGAGACTTATTTTGAATGGGCATCAGGAGTTTGGGGTATGACTTGGGATGAACTAAATCTGTGAGGGAAAGGAAAAGGTGCGTGGCGTGCAGACACAAGTAGCCTAAAGCGAGCACTGCAGACATGTAATGTTATTGCTACAAAGTATCGTCCCACTTATCTTTTGTATCATTTTAAAACATGATTCATCCAAACAACAATGAAAATGTAAGCAATATACGACGCTGTATAAAGACACTGGTGTTTAAATGTGAGAATATACAGAGGCTAGCATTGCAGGAGCAGCTTTGATGCCTCTGGTGTCAATTGACAGTTTTAAAATATGCACATATGTAGCTTTGGCTATGTTAGGTGTCACTCTAGCTCCAGGTGTAAATTCCGGGCTAGACATATCAAAATGAGAAATGCACATTTTGGTGCTACAACGCAATCACTTTGTAAGCCCACGTTACCAAGTCAATTAGTATTAGTAAATGTTTCTTTCATGATATTTATCTCAACCTTAACAACAATGGAGCTCGAGTAGTCACTATAGTACAATGGACCACACAGCTCGAGAAATCTTAACTTAAAAGTAGTTAGTTTAAAGTCAGATGCCAGTTTTATACCTTAACTGCCACTCTCATGTGTTTTATTAACATCATTTTTCATGATTAGAGAATGACTATAGGGAAAAGGAACTGGCTCCAGAATTCTGAAAACTTCATGCCATGTCTCCTTTTTATGTCTGGGGTGTTAGTTGCTCATGTAGCAAACCCCTGCCCTGGGGCTTGGAGACTTCACTAAGCCCCAAGATGGGTGCGGTTACCTCTCCAGGGACTTTGTACTTCTTCATGACCAGGCCGAGCTCACAGTCGATTAGGCACACCGAGTCCCCGCCACAGGTGGCCACCAGGCGACTAGACCCTGCGCAGACAGGCACAGCTTTAGAGGAGGAAAAGTTCAGGGGAGCACAAAGCAGGGTGAGCAGAGAATGGGGGGTGAGTGAGCAGAGGGTGGGGATCTGAGGGCAAAGGGTGTGAGATAGGGGTGGGCAATATATAAAAAAAATACTTAAAATCACGATTTTAATTGCATCATAATTCATATTTTCTTTGTAGGTTGAATTCACATGTCACCCAGACTGGCCAATAGGAGGAGTGGGTGATGAAAAGTGCAGTTTTGTAACGACAGCTATATTATGGGTGCAGTTGACAGCAGAATGGAACGGACAGAAGTCTTGAAAAGGGATTTCACTAAATTTTTCAAGGAGCTTGATAAAAGGTTATCACACTATACTGAACTCTTCCCCGTACAAATCTGTGCCTGTTTTACCACAAAGGGCCCTCCCAGCTCTCCCCCCTCATCTTTCACCCAAACTCTCCCCTGCTCTGCCTTCTCAGCCCTCACCTGGTCCCTCACCCAAACTTCCCCCAGCTCTCCCCCCCGCCCTCTCCTGCCTTCCTCCAAAGTTATCACCAAGACCTAGGACGCACAAGGTCCTGTGATGGAGCTATATCTGCAGTTACACCACAGACTGGTTAACTGAAGGAAACTGAGCACAGCAAGTTTCAGACGAGTTTCAATGTCAGATCTTTGTGTAACAAATAATTTTAATTAATGATTTAATTTCTTTTTTTAAACTTGACTTCAGGTTTTTAACCAAAACATGGCTTGACAAAAACACAGGTAATGCAGCTCTAGTGGAATCAACTCCACCAAACTTCAAATTTGAATCTGAAACACCAGCAAACAAAAACTCATAGGTTACTCATAGGTTGTCATTTGGGGTGTTTTCATCTTTCGAGTACATTTCCTTTAAAATGGCCCTAAAACAATTACCCTCCATACTCTTTTTACAGTGCTGTGAAAAGGTATTTGCCCCCTTACCAATTTCGTTCTTTTTCTGCACCTTTGTCACTCTTTGCCATTTCAGATCAAGCAAACTTAAATATTAGGCAAAGATAACTTACAAATAAACACAAAATGCCGTTTTAAGTGCCCATTGTATTCATTAAGTGGAAAAAAAAAACTCATCTGAACCTGCATGGCCCATCCATCCATCCATTTTTCTTCCGCTTATCCGGGCCGGGTCACAAGGGGCAGCAGTCTAAGCAGGGACTCCCAGACTTCCCTCACCCCAGACACGTCCTCCAACTCCTCCGATGGGACCCCAAGGCGTTCCCAGGCCAGCCGAGAGACATATTCCCTCCACCGTGTCCTGGGTCTTCCCCCGGGGCCTCCTCCCAGTGGGACATGCCCAGAACACCTCCCTAGGGAGGCGTCCAGGAGGCATCCTGAGCAGATGCCCGGCCCACCTCAGCTGGTTCCTCTCGACGTGTAGGAGCTGCATGGCCCACGCGAAAAAGTAATTGCCCCCTAAACCTAATAACTGGTTGAACCACCCTTAGCAGCAACAACTGCAGTCAAGCGTTTGCAATAACCAGCAATGAGTCTTCCACATCGTTATGGAGGGATTTTGAAACTTCTTCACAGGATTATGTAGGTTTGGATAGTATTTTTCTCTTAACAAATAAAATTATCATAGAAAAAATGCATTTTATGTATTTGGGTTAACTTTGTTTAATATTTTTATTTGTTTCACGATTTGAAACACTTAAGTGTGACATTCATGCAAAAAGTAAGAAGTGGGCAAATACTTTTTCACAGCACTGTATATAAACCTCCCAAGCACTGTCAAAGTTTTGATGATTTTACTGATAAACTTTCAGTTGCATGCACACACTTTAATGGTTTAGTTATTACAGGTGATTTTAAAGTACATGTGAGCTCAGTGCTCTCCTTGAAACCTTTGGTCTGACTCAGCATGTCAGCAAGCCTACCCACAACAGAGGGCACACTCTGGACTTGCTCATTACAAAAGTATATAGTATTTCAAATGTCAATGTAGTTGATGTTGCTCTGTATCTTCTTTGACATGTCTGTTATTACCAAACCACCAGCTGGTCTTGCATTTGTTTGAAGGGGACGCATAAATGTGCAATATTCATAGAAGTGATACACTTTAAAAATGCCTCATGCTCTAATGTTGATGATATTTTGAACTGTGACTTCAAGTGTTTTGAATGTTCTGGACATCATTGCCCCGATGAAGGTTAAAAGGTTGAAGATAAGCAGAAACGTCATGGAGGAATGATGACTCAGTCAGGGCACAGAAAAGGGAGTGCCAGAGGGCTGAGTGGGAATAGCGCAAGTCGAAGCTCTCAGGTTCATTATGAGATTTACAGAACAGAGATGTACATGTACAACCACAATTTATGTAGGGGGTAGGGATATTTTTGGACATTACTGGAAGTTGCAGTAACAACTCTCATGTCCTATTTGCAACAGTAAACAGATTCCCTGCTGTTCAAACTCATTTCCACATCTAAGTGCAATGAGTTTGCAGTATTCTTTAATGACAAGGTTCAGGGCATTAAAAATGTCATCAATTCCACAATGCAAGTAACAACCCTGTAGCCACTTAGGCCTGTGACTGACAGACTGGTGACGGCCTCTTGGACAGTTTTGAGTTCATCTACATGCTGCCTTGATGTGTTACATGCTACATCACTAAAGTCTGTGCTCAACAGTTTACTATCACACTGTTGACTACTGTAATGGCCTGCTCACCGCCCTCTTCAAACGAGTGCTAAGACAGCTGCAGTACATCCACAATGCTGCTGCTAGAGTCCTGACTAGAACCGGGAAGTATGAGCACATAAGTCCTGTGCTCAGGTCTCTGCACTGGCTTCCTGCGGTACAGAGAATAAACTTTAAAGCAGCTCTGCTTATGTACAAGTCTCTCCATGGCCTAACACCAAAGTACATCTCCGACATGTTAATGAAATATGAATGTATGTATATGTCCTCAAACATAGGGAATCACCATTTCAGTTTTGTGCAGCTAAAATCTCACTTTCTATTTGGAATGTGGGGGCTAGCGTGTATACAGTATATCAAGGAAGCATACCGACAGAGGAGGGCTGGAAAGCACAGGCCCACAGCTGAGTGCTCAGGTCATCAGTACTGTCCTGCTTACTGTGGCACTGCAGCACATGATGGGTCTTCAGACACACAGGCTTCTGCAACTGAACACAACAATTACACTCACATCCAGGGTATTGTTTTTATGTGCATTAAAGCAGACCTATTATGCAAAAATCAACTTTTTAGAGGTTTTAACCATGTTATAGTTGTTTCCCCTCATTATTTACACCCTCGAAGTTGTATTTGGAGTGATTTATGCATATTTGAGCAATCTTTAATCACTTATTTTCAAGACGCCATATTGCTGATCAACTCCCGTTTTCACAGTCCCCAGTATATGTCCACTTCGATGTACTTATTTTAAATCTCCAAAGTTATTTTCCTTAATCGGTGATATGTGTAGGATTGGACAGCATCGTATAGTACAAATTAAAAAAAAAGAAATCCGCTGCTTGCTAGCGTGATCTGCAGCTATCCATAGGAGGTGCCAACTCTTTGTTGTGATGACGTGGAGGCTTCCATTAGGCACCATGATTTTCTACTGTATGACTTGGTCGTCGAAGTCAGCAGACTTGTTTTGTTTTATTTATCAAGTCATTTTAGATCAATGTTGCGATTTAAAATGTCAAAATTATAAGATAATGAGTCACTGGTGTCATAGATTTTAACTATATAACAGATATAACCACAAAATGTCTTATTCAATATTGAACTGAAAACCTGAAATCTGGAACCAAACCTGATTTGGGCTCTTTGCTCTTGGCAGTAGGTGTTTAGCTGGACTGTTGCTGGGCTGACGGCTGACACTGTCCTGTCTGCTCTTCCGGGTGGTGCAGGGACTGCTGGGTGGAGTGGAGGTCTTATGTGGGCTGTGGCTTTGGTTCTCCCTCTGAGCCATCAGTCTCAGGCCTGATTTGCGGGGGCTCTCTCGGACAGGGGAAGCTGGTACCATGGTCCTTTTAGCAGGAGTCCCTTTTGCGGCTGCGACTGGTGAGACGGTCCTCTTTCGCTTTAGTGGTGTTGCGTTCTTTATGAAATATTAAAATATGATATGATATGTCACTTAATTCGTGAAAGAGTACAGATGTAGGGGTGTACCTCGGAATCTTGGTCTGCAGCGGATTCCTTTGCGTGTAGCTGATCTTTCTGTTGTATCTGAAACTGGACGAACTCAGCTGCCATGATACCGACCTACACAGGAGACAGGTGAGAGCAGGGCAGGGTGATATGGAGAAAAAAATAAAATAAAATAAAGATTTTTTGTGCCTATATTGATTGATCATGATTTTCAATTTGAGTTTTTCTTCCATCTTACTGAATAAAGATCAGGGTGTCAGGGTCACAATTTTTTTTTTTTTTTTTCATGTGAATAGGACAATAATTCCATAGAAATCCATATTTAAAGTTTGGTATGCATTTTTACAATATATTAAGTCTAAAATCGTGCAAGCGTTACCGCTAAAGGCAGAAACACGTGCTTGCACACTACTGCTATTGGCAGAAACACGTGCGTTGTCCATGCAGTAAATTTGGTCTTAAGTTTCACTCATATGGTGAGAAAATTGTCATTTACTTTTCGTAACTTCGATTATAATGACAAGAAGCACCAGAGGAGATAAATGGAGGAGAAAAGGTGAGGAGCTGTGGCTGAATCAGAGAGTGAGGGAGACGGCAGAACACACACAGAGGCAGCGTGAGGGAGATACTGGACTTCTAGTCAAATTGTGCAGACGTAAATCAAAACCTGTGAAACGTGAGGACACGTGAGGAGACATAAAGAGATGTGTTGTGACTTTTACCTTAACTAGTGAGCGATGACTCCTCTTCAGAGCCATGCACTCTTACAGTACATTGGCTCTAGATTGATTAATGCCTTATCATCAAAATCAACCAAAGTTTTGATCATGAACTATCAATCTTTTGATTTTGGCACACCCCTAGGTGAGAGTGTCGCATTCCAGAGAGGACCGGGGACAGACAGCAATCTTACCTTCCACTTGGTGAAGTCACTCACTGAGCTGGGCCCAAACTTCACCTGCTGTTTGGCTGTGCGCACAAAGTCTGCCTCTAGAGCTGCCAACTTGTCTGCGCTCATGGGCTGGGGCAGGCTGAAGCTCCTCTCCCACACAGACATCATCTAGGTCACAAAACAGAGCTCAGGCTATTGCTGGGTTTCAGATGACATCACAATATTCTACAGGTCAATAATATTTACAACACATGAAGGGCATCAAAAATCTGTACTGTTAAGAGGCAAATTTTGGTTGTTATACATTTAGGTACGTGGGTCTAGTCAGTAATAGAAATGATCAGGTTCAACAGTTGTGCATTTACCTAGATATTCCATGACAAAATACAACGAAGTCAATAGGACAAACTGTCTCTTCTCATCTGGGACAACATCATCACATTCTAGAATTGAAAAAAACTAAAATGGCCCCGTCGATCATTCAGCAAGTCAGCTGGTCTGCAAGAGGCAGTAACGAGATATTGAGCTGTATTAAATACAGGTGCCCATCATACAGAGGGTGGATGCTCCACTACTGGCATTTCACTAATGCTGTGTCTTAGAGTCTGACAAAGCAACGGTACACATTGTGTAGTAGTACCGGTAAATCATTTCAGTACAGTACATTCAATCTGTTCCACGTGTGCACCATTCCTATAGTGTTAAAATTAATAATAAATTCAGGCAGTCTAGTGAGGCAGAACAAAAGTTCACATGCATTATGTGTTACCACGGTGAAGCTCAATTTCCCTCTTGATATTACACCCCTTGTGAGGCACTGTCATGCCTTCTCTTCGACTTTGCTTCTGAAATGGGGACATTTTTAAAATTCCAAAAATTCGAGCAAAGTGTGCTGCCAAAGACCATGAATCATTTAAAAATATTTGGATAACTTTTGATGCCCCGCTCCTTGAGATAATAATTACCAAATTTGCATGTGTTTGGATGAACGCCCTAGCAAAAGTATGACATGTACAAAAACTGGTGAGTCATGTTTAGCAAATTTAATTAATTTTTTTTAAATAAATTTTAATAATTTTACTTGTCTTGTGAAATTTGACACAAAAGTATACCCTATACTCTTTTTTGTGTTTGTTGTAGATTGTAGAGAAGTGTGCGTTTTAATGGTTGGCAAAGTTTCGTGAGTTTTCGCCATTGTTCACCGAGTTCACTGGGTGTACGCTCTGCCCGTACACCTAAGCCATGCGTCGCCCCTCCCTAGATTAAACCTAGATCTAACCCCTACCCCAACTCTGAGCCCAACCTTAAGCCTAACCCTGAGCCCTAACCTAACCCTTAACCCTGCCATTTTTCAAAAAAAATTATGTGGTGATTTTTAAAATTCCAAGATGGCAGACTTCTTGTCTGTAAGGGGGCGTAGTCACAATAACATAATTCCTATTGCTGTGATGCATCTGATTACCAAATTTGATTTGGCTATGCCAAAGTTTTTTTCAGGACATCCCGTAAGCAAAGACAGATTTACTCTACTCAGAGAAGCACCCACAATAGGTGAAGAACAGTAGGGGCATAGACACACACAATGCGAGTACTCACAGGTATGTGTGTGTGTGTCCATGCAGAGCCCAGTCACTCAAAGCTAAAATGAAGGGCAGAAGTCCAGGAGATGCATACACTCAATAACAAACCCAATATGCAAATCTGTCGTAAAGTTGCAGCCAAAGTCTCTAACATGTGACTCAGTAACATAGTTGAGATAATTATCCATCTCTATTTGTCCAAGTGAAGGTAAAATAAAAAAAATAATCGTGAAAACGTGAACTACCATCTGAAAGTGAAAGTATTAAGTGAAACATGCAGTGGCGTGCATCACCTGGAAAAAACAGCGTATCCTTTAACAACATGTGTATGCTGTTGTCCCATATAAATTCCTTGTAAATGAAATAATACATCGACTAACGCACATTTTGACCAAGACGCCATCAACCGATTAATCGACCAAATGACTAAAGGTTTACAAGACTAGATTCAGCTCATGAATAATTAAACATCCACAAATAATATATCAAAATTGGGATTACACATGCGATTATCAGTTAGTCTAGTATGTACTCCATGCTCACCCGTGTGCGCAGGTTGTCTGTATAAACGTAGCGTAGGTGATTGGCCATAGCAGTGACGTCTTTCCCATTGTACATCCTGAGCTGGGGCAGCAGCACCATCAGCTTGTAGTTATCACTCACCTACAAACACAAATAAGACACAGGCCAGTCAAGAGAATGCATAGTGGTTTACAGTAGTATTTTTTTTTTAGCTTTAACTGGTGTTGTCACAATACTAAAATTTCAAACTCGATTTCAATACTAAGGAATAGACCTGATACTCTGTATGGATTCTGATACCACAATGATAAAAAACCATGAGGTCTTACATCTGTGCAGTCCCTCAGCTGTTCAGGTACAATTGAAACCAGAAGTTTACATACACTATATAAAAAGACATGTACACTTTTTTTCACTAGATTAAACTTTTCCTGTTCCTAGGTCAATTAAGATTACCAAAATTATTTCTATTTGCTAAATGTCCGAATAAAGAGAGAGAAATTGTCTAAAAAAAAATCCTTCCATCTTCACAGTCAGAAGTTTACATACATTTCATTAGTATTTGGCCCAAGTCATACAGTTTAAAAGAATGGTACCAAACATTTTGGATATCCTTCCACAAGCTTCTCACAATAGTTGGCAGGAATTTTGCCCCATTCCTCCTTACTGGTGTAACTGCAGGCCACCTTGCTCACCCATGTCTCTTCAGGCCTGCTCATAAATAAATAAATAGGACTGAGATCAGGGCTTAGTGGTGGCCACTCCAAAACATTGACTTTGTTTATCCTTAAGACACTTTGTAACCAGTTTGGCAGAATGCTCCGGGTCATTGTCCATTTGGAAGACCCAAGCTTTAACTTCCTGACTGATGCCTTGAGATGTTGCTTTAGTATTTTCACATAATGTTCTTTCCTCATGATGCAATCTATTTTGTGTATAATCCATTTTAAATATAATACAGAACATATGTCAATATTTAAATACCAAGACCAATTCTGCAGTGTGAATCTTCACACGAATAGCTAGGGATTACTACAATATGCTCAATAGTCAATATGTCTATTACACTTCATTTTTATTATTTAAATGATTAGACAAAAATGGGATCTGCTTCTCGGTTCTCTGTGTTGCCTCAGCTATTCCCCCTCTCCCCCCACTGCTGCCTGTGCTATATGTGCTGGTGCTGAGGGACACAGAAAGGGGAGGTGTGCTTCTCTCTTCGTTTCTTTAACTAAGTTATGGATAAAGAGGGCCTATATACCTATATTTGCGTCTTGTTCAAAGAATGTTTAACCCTCTGTCACACTTGACTTTTGTTTCTTGCATAACGTCTGCTGATTTTTGACTGACGTATCTTTGAATTGTTAAACGCAAATGGAAAAATGCAAAAACACTCAGAGATGTCTTTCATGAGATTTACTCTTAAGTATTTTAAAGATTCAGCCTTCCAATTGAGTTTGCACTTGTCTTGTAGAGATTTAGAAACAGAATAGTTCATAGTCATCACCTGTGTTTTAGTTATATTAACTTTGTAGCAGGAAAACTTCCCAAAGTTGGCCAATGAATAAATCAGCTCCACAACCAATTCCTCCAGCTCTTCCAAAAACACTAAACCATCATCAACAAACTTTCTATTCCTCCCCAGCCACACTAATACCTTTAATCTCCTTGGTCTGTCTGATGAGGTGACCAAGAGGCTCGATATATAGGGCAAATAGAAGACGTGATATCAGGCACCCTCTCTCCAGGAAGAAGAAGTGTGAAATATCCCCACTGACCTTAACACAAGCCCTTGGTCTATCATAAAGGGATTGTATTACTGAGATACAATTTTCTTGAAAGTTAAACTTCTTTAGTATTTTCTACAGAAAATGCCATTTGACCGAGTCAAAGACTTTCTCGGCATTTAATCCAATCATTACTGCTTGAGTCTTGTCCCTAGTTATTTGTTCTATCATATATAGAGAACGTCATATATTATCTATTGTTTGTCTTTTCTGGATAAAAGCACACTGGTCAAAATGCATACATTTGAGTAAAAGAATTTCAAGTCTACAAACAAGACTTGCTGTAAATAATTTATAGTCTAGATTAAGCACACTGGGCCACTACTACAATCCTGTCAGTCTTAACCCTCCTTTGGAATGAGGGAAATAACAGCATCTTTCCAGGATGGGGGTATTTCACCATTTCTTATTATCCAATTGAATATTTTTAACAAGATGCAACAATTCTTCTTTCAAGATTTTATACCGCTCAGGAAAATAACCATCAGGTCCTGGGGACTTCAATATTTTTTGTTTAGAAATAGCCTGATGGAGTTCTTTGGTTGTTAGTACTGGTAATTGCACTGTCTTTATACGTTTATTTATCAACATTGTTGAGTTCAAGGTTGTAAGAAAATTATCTATTTGAGTCTCATTAGAAGTTTGTGGTTGAGAACAGAGATTTAATGTTATAAATCTCAAAACTCTCCTGAAGTTTATTTTTCAACCATCTGAGTTTGTGGATGCTCTGCTTTGTAAGTAGTGTTTTTCATTCTGTGTTTACGTAATTTGTATGCTAATAATTTTGTCAATTTACCTCCGATTTTGTAATATCTCTGCTGGAAGAAAATCAATTTCCTGTGTATAAATATTATCAATTTTGCCCTGTATTTTTAAAATTTCCCCTTTCCCCTTTCATCATCAAATTACTTTTACTACTATCCCTTGATTGTAATTGTTTTAATTTTCCTTGAAAATCATTTAATTTTTGCCCCTTTATTTTTTTCAGGTGTTAAGTCACTGAAATGATCTTTCCTCTCATTACAGCTTTTAGCACATCCCATACCATTATTTGAGGGACTTCTTTGGTGTAATTTAATGCAAGAAATTCTTTAAAAGTATTCTTTTAGCTTTTGCACCCCCTTACTTTAGAGCAATCACTGCTAAACATAAAGAAATAGTCTATTGTTGAATAGACACTATGCGAGCAAGAGTAATGTGTATAGTCCCTGCTTTTAGGGTGCAATTCTCTTCAAACATCAATAATTTCCAATTCTTTCATCAGTGAGTTCACTTTTTTAATTGGTATATTTTCTTGAATAGATGCACTTGACACACCCAGTTTAGAATTCAATCTAATATTAAAATGTCCCTCACAAACTACATCATGAGGTGAGATGTTGGTTGAGCAAAAAAAAAAAAAGCTTGAGAAAGTATGAATTTGATTATAATATTTTGCAATCTTTTTCTGCCCACTTCAATATGTGTCAATATAGATATATATCCTATCACTACAAAATAAACCTGGGACAGAGTTTCAAGTGTTCTCTGTCAGAATGTGGGTGCTGCAAGTTTATGTGGAGGATATTTTAGCAACAGCTCCTCAAAGACACAGAATTTTCCAAAGCTTGAGTGAGGCATAAGGATACGCAGAATAAAATCTTGTGAGATCATTTTTTGTGGCAATTTGATCTTGCGAGATCTTATGTCCCATCCCTAGTAGTGTATAGTACTCACAGTGATGTAGAGGTTATCCTCCAGGCACAGCTCCTCCAGTACACTCAGACACTGCAGACTGCACACATCTTCCATCTGGTTATCGCTCAGGTCCAGGTGCTTGAGCGCGGGCAGAAGCAGAGCACCGGGGAATTCCTTCAGCCTGTTCCTCGACAGGTCCAGCCTCTCCAGGGACACCAGGCGGGACAGAAGAGACACTGGCAGGTCTTCACACCTCAGACCCAGCTTGGACAGGCTACAGAGGACAAGCAGGGTAGCATTACTAGAGAAGCCTTGCAAGAATATCAAGGGCCGATACAGTGTACTTATAGATCATATATATAATGATAGCGTTTAAAGAGGAACTAACTTTAAAGAGTGAATTTGTTCCAGTTTGCTTGATTTTGGAATGCCTCTCTCAATGAGAAGTTTTTCAGTTATCTTCTGCATGATGGAACTGTTGAGAGAAAACAGACAACAATTTATATTCAGCTTTGGCTACATGAGAAAGGTAGGTTGAGACAATTTTCACATTTGAATAATTTGTGCAAGAAAGACAATTAATGGAACACACTGAAAGAAAAAATAAATTTATAGTATTGATTTGCTGATTGTAACAAAAAAAACAAAAAAAAACTTTACTTGTTTGTTTATTTATGTATTTGTATAAGGAACAGCACATATTAATCAACATTTTAATGTAAATATTTAAAGATTATAGCTAACTCGGCTAAATTCCATCTTCAGTCCCTCGGCAGGTTGATGTCAAACAACCTACAGGACAGGGAAAAGAAAACCGCAACACACAAAAGCAAATGTAACACACCAGCACACTCACTATATATATATACAATTATAGAACAGTTCATTTTAACTTAAAAGTTAAGCCAACAACTTACAAAAAATGAAGTTTACATACACAGGACTTTAATCCAAAAAAAAAAATACAACAGAACAAATTTCCATTCTATTGTTTGAAGCTGCGTTATAGTTTCATGCATTATTCAACTACCAACAACTACCTCATATGAGCACAATTATACATTGGCAATGTGAAGTGTGATGACATATCTCATGAAAGGATACAGTGCCAGTAGGCCTATGTACCAGTCTGAGAGGGGATGAAATCTTATAGACAAGCCCATCTTACTTAAGCTGCATTATTGCAACAGGACAAAATGATCTATGGTTAGCAAACTACAGGCAGCCCAAGTGCTCTCATTGGGTTCCCCTGTATAACTAAAGATAAAGAAAGAAAGACGCATCGCAATATATGCAAAATTTGTTGCTGGCTATTCATATGACTAAAGCCCCTGTTTACACCCCACCTCCAAAAGCTGTGAATGAAAATGAAAGGGAATTTACACAACAGACCCCTGTATTGAGGCATCCTGGACTCCTGATGGGAACAAATAGGCTACTGTTAAAAGGTCCTATATTATGCAGAATTGACTCTTGTGAGTTTTAAGCCATGTTTTAATGTTGTAGCCTCCTCAAAACATACCTGGAGTTGTGTTTTGTTTCATTCACAAATGTTTGAGAAATCCTATATTATTAGTCTTTCTACATCTCCAAAGCTTACAATGCTAGAGAAGATGTATGGAGTTTAAAAACACAGCACTTATCAATAGCTTTTACAACAGTTGGTCTATTGTCTCTAAATTCACAGTAGTAATAGATGGATAATTTCATCATTGATAAGTGCTGTGAATTTGGTGACAATACACCAAATACTGTATAAGCTATTGGAAATGAATATTTATAATTTATAATTCTCAATCTACTAAACTGATTATAGCTACTTATCAAGTTAAAAAAAATTAAATAAATAAATAAATAAATAACTATTTCAATAGTTACTGTAGTTTTATATACAGTATTCAAAGTTGTTGATTTGATCAAATAATATTAGGAATTTTCCTTTTAGTCAACAGTGCATTAGTTGCATCTTATTTGAGTTTAATTAATAAAAAGCTATGAAATAAATATTGGTTTCAAAATAGTGTCAGAGTGAGAGGTCTGTCCGTTAAAGCACGGGTAGAGTGAGCTTTCTTACGTGCAATAGTTGATCTTTGACGTCTTTTGTCGAAAAGTTTTATTTACTTTTTCACCTCGCGTATCGGCAGCCTCATTTAACAAACTAAACACACTGGAGGATTTACGAGTTTGATGCTGCTCTTAAAATACTGTAGAGAGATGAAAAAACAAACTTATGAGAGTTGCCGTGCATATTCAGCTCTGTGCTACGCTCTAAGCTAGGTTTGTGATGAGGAGACGTTATAACAGATCAGAAAATAGCTTAATATGGGCCCTTTAATTAACACGTTTGCCTAGAGACCAATCGAGTTTACTAGCGTTCATAAAGTTCTTGTAGAATCACACCAGTCGATCACGTTTCCATATGTATTCATGTAGGGTATTTTGTATAAGTTACCTCGGCATAGCGTCTCCTCTGAGGGGGTTGTGCGGTGAAAAGGGGGAGTTTGACGGTCATAGACGACGTGTAAGCACCGGTAAGTCCTGGAGGTCTTCGTTTCCGTTTCAACACAGCAGAACCATGCCCCCATCAAAGCAAAACACTGTTTTCCCGCCAGCACCTCAGTCCTCCTTTCCTGTTTGGTGGTCTGTGTGAATCACGTGACGTACAAGGACGAATCAGACTTCACGGCGGCTCGCTCCACGAGACTGTTTTAGCCCCGCCCAGTCACGTGTGTTTCTATCTGCCTGTGTGGGCGGGGCCAAAAATACAGGAGAGACGCAACTTTGGAAACATCAGGTTTAGGCAGGTACATGGCTCACTAAAGCCACTACAGTCCGACTTTGGTGACCTAAATTACGGACGTGTAGACGCACAAGTTTTCCACCATGTAGGCTACATGTTTTGGCTATTGTTAGGTGCATAATATATTAGGCTTAGGTGTCAACCAGAAGAAATGCAATCAGTAAGTCATCTTGTCCGCTAGGTGGGGACGTTCAGACACAGTGCCAGTCAGAGGACTTTAATGGCGGCCCCCAGTGCCACAGTCGTAAACACATCCCGGGTGTGTGGTTGTAAAGGCATTAGAAGCTGCCTCCTGTGCGAAAAGGGACAGACCGAGGTCAAAGAAACGCGGGTATGTTCCACAGCGTTACATGTTTTTTTACACCAGACTGCAGCAGCCCCCTGCTGTCCGCTCACCACACTATGCCCATATGCGTCGGATATAGCCCTTTGGTGGGAAACAATTGACCATAGGGCTGTCTGTGTAGTAAATTGACGTAGAAATGCCGCTTTCATGTGGTGTCGGATAAATGTAATTACGACTTTTGGAGAGAAAGTTGCAGATGAAAACAGTACCAAGTCGCTCGCTCAAGTTTCTCAAATATATACGCTGCTTCATGTGATGTCGAAAACTCGGAAAATGCGACCTCCAATGCGGAAAAACTGGAATGAACCCAACACTGTACTGAATTTCAACTCATAAATTCGTGTGAAGCGTTTGACTCCAAATCCCCGAGTTAACGTGACTGTGACAGCTGACACAATGACAGGGATTTAGTTTTACATTACACTGTTGGTTCTACTTCACAACTTAAACAAATTTTACAAATATTTTACACAAATTAATCTAGTTAATATCATATTTTAGCTTCAAAAAAATTCTCAGATTCTCATTTCATTTTCATTCGCATCGCATTTAGAGGCAAAGGTGTCGGGGCGGAATAAGGTCAATATCCAGTATGAAATATGAATCCTGGAAGCAGTAAAGATTTAAGTTGTGACATCAGAGGCGTTGTTTGGTAGAATTGAAAATAGAGTTTACAGCAATAGGATATTTTTAAGTGAACATTAAGTTTGGGATGCTCTGTAGGCCAGGGGTGTCCAAACTATGGCCTGGGGGCCAAATGTGGCCCTCAGACCATTTTTTAATTGGCCCTCAGGCTTTCAGTTGACCTGGTCCAATTGATCAGCATCAGTACTTTTTATGGCAAATGTGAGTAAATCTACCAATATAACCTACATAACATCAATTTGCATTGTCATACAGACCTAATAATATTATTTCAATCCTTATTTCAAGTATGTTAAATGCACCCATCTGAATTATCCACGGTATTGTCCACTGGTCTGTGGCCCTTTGTGTCAAATATTTTTCAAGATATGGCCCGGTGAAAAGAGTTTGGGCACCCCTGCTGTAGGCAATAGATTCTGCTCAAAATATTGAGTCACAAACTGATACGATGTTCTCGGTAACAGACCAAAAGCACATGAACAACACGCAGGTCGGATGAATGCACAGCAATCAATACAAATTTCCCATCTGAATGGCCCAACAAGCTCATGAACACACATCTGTTTGTGACTCAGTATTTGAGCAGAAACTATTGCCTACAGTAGTTATCTCGAACATACCCCACTGTTAACTTGATAAATATAAATATGTCCATGGGTCATTTGTGCTGCTTCCAAAATTCGCATTTCCCCGACTTAAGCAAATTACCTTATGCAGTCTTCATGTCTTCTTCATGTGCAGCTTCCGCTTTGAAAGTCATATTTACGATTTATACGACACCACATGAAAGCTGTGTACCATATGTGCTCGGGCTACTTAGTCTTTTATGGCCAGGACCATGCCCTGTTTATTTTACAGTCTACAGTCAGAACCACTGTTCCCTCTAAGCTGCGCGCGTGCGCAATTGCGCACTGCTTCCACTGTCTCCGCGCACAGAAAATCTGCGCTGCGCACACAAAATAAAACCAATCCTTAATAAAATAAACGCATCATTTATTTTGTACCATTTTCCACATTGACAGATAGTGACGGGTTACTGGTGGTCAGACAATGATGATTCACGTACGTACTCACGTGTTCACGTAGCTCACTAACGTCATTAATACTGTTGGCCACCCGTGTTTATGTTGCAAAATGACTCAGGTGAAGGACTGAGCTCACTATAGACCAGTACAACTCACCTGGACTTTTATTATTTTTTATCCATAAAAATCATGTTAAAGTATCAGAATATACTGCATATTTTCACACAACTGCCTCTATTTTACATATCCATCCGTATTTTCTTTGACGCATTGAATAAGAGAGTGGGAAAATCCCCGCGGCCCCTGCGCTCTTATTCGTCATCTTCGAGGGACAGAGGCAGATTATCGTTATGACAGTAAACTATCTAAAGAGCCTCATGCCTCTGCTTTGAGACGCCGTTTGAATTTACACGAAGCGCAGTTGGTTGCGGAGTTTACGATAATAGAAAGTCCACAACCGCGAGTCTATCGGCGACGACAGGACGAACAACAGCACGAATGAGGCAAGGCGCTGCTCGCTGACCCTTCAGAATAATGTCGAAGCGAACGGGCAGTGGCACTGACCAAGCCAGGATAAAAAAAAATGCGGTTCATCAACTTGGATAAGGCGAACAACTACTGCAGAAGTGAGAAGGACAGACGGGAAAAATAAGGTGACATTTAAATTCTCAGTTTGTGATTATTCTAGTGTTGAGCTATTATTAATTTTAATTTATTAAGGATAATAACCATTAAATGCTTTTACTTTGAGTAGAAGAAATGTTAATTAAAACTATAATCATATATTTTACAAAGTTGATGTAATTTTCTGTGTATCACGTGTGCTACAGCACATGCCATTGTGCAGAATGTGAAGATTATATAATGTGAACAAAACTTTCTTTTAAAGATGTGCATGTCTCAATTCCTCCAGAGCAATTAAATACTGGTCATAAAATTGTTTCTTGTTTGAGCAGTACAAATGCTAATAAAAACTGGCAAATTGTATATTTTGCAGACAGAGTTACAGGAGCAGGACTCTTTCAGACCACAGCAGCAGGATTTCTCTCATTTAGACCAGGATTCTCCCAGAAGAACAGGAGGATTCTCCCAGAAGAACAGTAGGATTCTCGTTGTCTATTTCATTGTAATTATACAAAATCTCGTATTAAAAGTAATTTGACAGTAATTACTGTTGTAATTTGATTCTTTTAATAGATCTTGTAAGTTGTTTGGATGTAATGCTCACTTGTTCACAGTGTGCACGTCTGATGGTGCTCACAGTGGTCAAGAGAGCGCTCAGGGAGTTTGTGTGTTTGCTCAGATACATAAAAAATTAGAGGGAACATTGGTCAGAACCAGTGGGAACGGGCCCTTATTACATAGGAACCAGGTTACACAGCATGCACAGGCAGATTTGTGCCTTAAGTGGTTCTCAAAGCCATGTGACAAGTGCCCAGTGAAGTGCCCAGTCTGCAAAGTGATGAACACTTTGCAGAGCTGGGGGCGCACCGCAGAGCCAAGGATATTAGATATTTTTTCGACAATTTGAAATGTATATGACTGCCTGCTCAGCTATGATTCTATCTAAACCAAGCAGTTACTAAACTAACAATCAGTTCACTGATTGATGAGAGTGGTGTCATATAGTTTCCATGGTCTTGATTTGTTGTGAGCATAGACTGTATAATAGAAATGGACTAAGGGAGTGTGACATTACCCATAGTGTTGAGTTGCAACCAAATGAAGCTCATTGAGGCTAGTGGTTACAACGGCTAATCTGCAACCAGGGACCATATTTGAAAATCTGAGAGTGAAACCAAAGAGTCAATCAGGAGCAGCTGAAGGTACAGGCCCCCTCCTACTCACACCGCTGGTTTTGCAGGGGGCAGGCACTTGGCAATGAAGCGGTTGCTAACACTAACAGGAGCGACCTCAGGGAGAGCAGACACCAGATTGACCTGTTATTAATGTTCATGTCTTTATTTAGTGACAAAATACCAAAATAAAAACACCAGGTTTTCAATAGAAGTCAATTACCAACCAGAGCTCAAAGCAACCAATTTGTGCCAGTTGTGCCATGCATAGGATGTAACGCCAAAAACTCCTCTGTCACGCTCAGGCAGATTCTTCCATCTTCTGTAGCCTTCGTTCCATGTCCATATTCTTTGGATAGTCTTTGTCCGCGTATTTCGTTTCATGATGCCGTCTCAGATCATACTTTCATTAGCTTTGCATCCATGCTCACTTCCTATTTGGAACGCAACGGCTCTTACGTCACTGCCCATTTATGTATACAGTCTGTGGTAGAGTCAAGTAGCTTATTATTTCATTATTTACCCTCACTGACAGGAGCTTGTGTCATTACAATGATTAGCTAATTTGTTAATTTGCTTCTACAGCCTGTACACTATTTTGTCTATGACGTTGAAGAGAAGCGTGCTGTGAGCAGAGATGGAGAGGCCAGCTGGTTTGCACTTCCTGGAGTATTCCTGTGGAAGGACTTCATATCAGCAGAGGAGGAGGCAGAGCTTGTCTCACACATGGACCAGAGCACATGGAACCTGTCTCAGTCCGGCCGCAGGAAGCAGGTCAGTAAAATGAAATCAAATATGTGGATCTGACCCTTCAAAGACTACAAAGCCCCAAAAATAGTAGGAGTTTGAAGTTTGAAAACTTGCCCAGGGCTAATCAGCTCTGTGGCAACTAACCACCATAAGACCTATAACTTTATGTAAAAGCTACTTCTGAGTCTTTTATGAACTGCTTAGTCATTAAAACATTTTGCTGAATTGGGGCTGGGTGATATGGGAGGAAAAAAGAATCAAGATTTTTGTTTCCTCCCGTATTGATTGATGTCAATTTTCAATAGCCTCTGTCATGCCTTCAAACTCTTAATATTAAAGTTTTTTGAAAAGTGTTTGTGAATAATGAGATTTCGAAGTGCAGGACTATTGAGTTCCATTATCATGCTGTTGCAGGACTTTGGGCCCAAGGTGAATTTTAAGAAGAAGAAGGTACGTGTAGGTCACTTCAGTGGGCTACCCGCACAAAGCTGTAAACTGGTGGAGCGGATGCACCAGGAGCAGTCATTAAAGGACTTTTCACCTGTGGAGCAGTGTAACCTGGACTACAGTCCTGAGCGCGGGGCACACATAGAGCCTCACCTGGATGACACATGGCTGTGGGGAGAGCGCCTCGTCACTGTGAACATGCTGTCAGACACCACCCTCACTCTGTCCCTCTTGCAGGGGGAGGCAGAGCTGCATGTGGCTGTACCTCTGCCCCGCAGGTCTTTGTTGGTCCTGTCCGGTCCAGTCCGGCACACCTGGAAACACGCCATCCTCCGAGCACACATCATCCAGCGCCGTGTGTGCAGCACCTTCAGAGAGCTGTCTGCAGAGTTCCTGCCCGGGGGAGCTCAGGCCGAGCTGGGCTCACAGCTGCTCCGCACGGCCCTCACTTTCACTGGAGTCCCACTATAGCAAATGGACTATAGTTTATCATGCACCAGACTCTGGCATGTACATTTGTACTGAGAGCATAGCATTTAAGCACTTCTTTTATTACAAATAATAAATGTATTATTTATACAACTATCTCTGTGCCCTCCTTTCCTCTGGTATTGTTTTAGGTTGTTAAAAATCGTTCCAAGAAAATTTTATATCCAAATAATTTCAAAAGTCAACCCTGGCACCTAAGTAAAACCAGAGATGATTCCATTTTAGGAAATGTATCTATTCAACTGTGTAAACTTTATTTCACCCGATTGTTGTACAGTTATAGCAATGGAGGAAACTTATCTGAATAGACACACAGTGATTATTTAGGCATTATGTTTTTACCATAGACTGTATATATAAATGAGGATAGCTAACCTGCTCGCTGCCGTGTTCCAAATATCAAATAACAGACCAATGAGGCGCCTTCTTTCCCTGAGGTCACTAGCATTAGGAATGCTGTCAGTCAAACCTGTTGCTAACTGGGTGCTCCCTGCTAAAACAACGGTGCGGGTGGGAAGGGACTTTACCTTCAACCACCTTGCTCCGGATTGGCTCATTAGTTGTGTGATGAAAATCTTTACTTAATGATTTACTTAATTTGTATTTTGTCATATTGGCTGGTGTATGAGAGATGGGCACTGGTATGCACACCTCTTGGTTCTTAACTCTTTAGTCTCAGCATCTTAAGGATTCAACTATCTTATCCATTTGACCTCAAGATCCAGTACACCATGCTCTGTTGTCCACTGTCTGATGCACATTAGACACTCCATTAGATTATCTATTTATCATGTCGCAAGACGTTTTGGCCTTATGATCCTTTAATGGGTCTAAACTGATTTTCTAGTTCATGTATTTCTTATCTGTATGGTGTAAATATGCTTTATGTACTGACAATGACAAAGCTTGGGGTGAGACGTCACTCTGTCAGGGACAGGTAGCACTTTACAATTGTGTACACAATTGCTTTAATAAATCTTAAATAAATCTTTAATCTTAAAATTAAATAAGTCTTTGATTCAAGACAACTTATCACTTTATTGTATTCTTTAGTGGTTTTTTTTTTTTTTTTTTGAGGACGGTTGAATATCCAGGTATTGCTGTGGTGGGCAAGCTGATTGTAATAAGTACTTAGGTTTGGTTACATGTGGGGAGGAGAGCAGGTTAATTTGTTGTCTTGTTTATTGCACATGGGATCCAGCAACGGATAGGGTTGTTGTTTTAGCTGTGCATAAGCCACTGTGTTGCATCCACGAGTCCCAGATTTGTCTTCACGTCTCCAGCCAAGAGCAAAAGCATCAATATTAAAACAAGTCAATTTGTGGGAGCTGTTGCTTTTTTCCTATTGCTTGAGGAAAAAAAAAGGAAATTAGTATACAGGAAGTAGTGATTTTCTTCAACTGTCAAACAAGCTCCATCTTCACTTTTTTTGGTCATTTGAAGTGAGCACAGGAATAAGCGCAGCATTAGAAGGACAGTTGTAGTTTGAGGTGGTAGGAAAGAGAAAGGTTTTGCGATAGCTCCAAAGGTTTGTATTATTGCTTGAACAGGATCTGCCAGTCTGCGGCCCTGCTGCAGCCATCTTGCAAAAACCCGATCTGAAGTGCAGTGCGGTTGAGGAGGTGGGCCCATTTATAAGAATTGATCTCTCCAAACACGTCTCATCACCTTGAGCCTGTAAACCAGCACTAAAACCCTCAATCACAAAAGAAGATAGAATCATATTAACTGAACTAAACGTTTTCAAGAATGAGGAAATCTCAAATGAACAGAAATAATATTCAAAGGCGATGCTTATTCATCTAGGCCTGTGTGACCTCTGACCTGTGCAACCTCTGACCCATGCTACCTCGGAATTAAATCCCCTTTTTTTTTTTTTTTTTTTATTCCAACCTTAATGTTCACTTATATATGAACATTAAATAATGCACGTTACTTCAAGAAAAATGTACAATACTCCATTAATTTCAAATGTTTAAATCATGTTTAATATTTTATCACAGGCGTCAATAAAACTATTTGGACATTGGCTCCGAAATGTTAAGTGCCATATTGTTACAGATACAAACATACAGAGACACATTCAGATGTTTTATAAAGAAAAGATGACATTCAAAAGTGTAATAGTAAAATAAATTTCAGTCTCTTTAGTGATAAGAAAGAGCTGTGGAGTTAAAGTTTGTGCATTTTTGGTTTAAGTTGAGATCAGGTTTTGAGCAGCTTTGAAATGGCATGTACTCGTCCCGAATCTCCGAAGCAGGTCTGTGGATTTGCATTTTAGTTTCTCAGAGACAACTGAGGAGGACCTGCCCAAAAGCAGCAGCACCAGGCAGCACTCGAGCACATCAGGCCGAGGAAAGCTCTGAGAGGAAAAGAGAAAAGGGTTAGGAAACACAGCCAAAATTATTTAAAAAGACCCATATTATTCTCTGATCTCTGTTCTAATGTAGTTTCCTCATCACAAACATTCCTGGAGTTGTGTTTTGTTTTCACTCACGCATGTTTAACACACAAACTCTGCATATTTAGGCTGAGTCCTTCTCTCAAACAGAAAACACTCTGTTCCACCTTGTGATGTCATGTGGTAATGCAGGAAGTGCTCCAAAGTGCTTTTGAACTCCCACAAGAATCATTGGGATCATTTCAGCCCTGGAATTGCCAATCGCTACTGAAGTAAAAGGATAAGGAGCTGTTAACTTGAAAACTACCACTTCATGACATCACAAGGTGGAACAGAGCATTTTGAGCTTTGGAGATGTAGACAAACTAATAATAAAAGATGAAGCTGAGCTTTGCGCTCAGCTTCGCCCATGCACTCGTGTAGGTAGGGCTATATCCTGTAAGGGGTCAGGTCTAAATAATCTTTTTTTTTAATGTCATTTTTATGATACATTTTTTTAATGAATCTAGTTTTGATACTTATGTCAGATACTAATCAAAACTAAAACATTTGTTTTGGTAGTAAAAGAACTCTGAGCACAAAGAACTATTAGGTGAAAGCTGAGAACAAAAATATACTTGAATATAATATACTTATATAACAGTACCTGTACCTTGACTGAGTCTGGCAGCTCTGACAGTTGTTTCTGATACTGCGACATCTTCATGGACAAAGACAGAAACGTCTCGGGCTCCTCTCTACAACAAACAAAAACAATAAAAAATATTCCATGGACGGACGAACACACATACATACCTACATCCATACCTACAGTGCTGTGAAAAAGTAGTTCCCCACTTACTGATTTCGTACTTTTTCTGCACCTTTGTCACTCTTTGCCATTTCAGATCAAGCAAACTTAAATGTTAGAGAAAGATAACTCACAAGTAAACACAAAAAGGAGTTTAAATGCCGATTATATTTACTAAAAAAATCCATCTGAATCTACATGACCCATGTGAAAAAGTAATTACCCCCTAAACCTACTAACTGGTTGAACCACACTTAGCAGCAACAAATGCAGTCAAGCATTTGCGATAACTGGCCATGAGTCTTCCACATAACTATGGAGGAATTTTTGTTTTTTGTTTTAAAATCAGCCACATTGGAGGGTTTCCGAGCATGAACTGCCTTTTTAAGGCCATGTCACAGCATCTCTATTGGGTTCAGCTCTGGACTTTGACTAGACCACTCCAATATCCTCATTTTGTTTTTTTTTTTACACCTTGCACAAGTGACCGTCCTGGTGTGCTTTGGATCATTGTCCTGTTGTAGAACCCAAGTGACGCTTCAGCTTGAGGTCACTGATCGCTGGAGATTCCCCTTCAGGATTTGTTGGTAGAGAGCAGAGTTCATGGTTTCTTCAATCACAGCAAGTTGTCCAGATCCTGAAGCCACAAAGAAGCCCCAAACCATGACACTACCACCACCATGTTTCACTGTTGGCATGATGTTCTTTTATCAAATGCTGTGTTCATTTTACACCTGATTAACGGGATACACCTTCCAAGTCCACAGAATATTTTCCCAAAAGCTTTGAAGATCACCAAGATGTTTTGTTGGGAAAAGTGAGACAAGCCTTTATGTTATTTTTTTTCAGCAAGACCTCTTGCATCTATGATCGCTGTGCTCTTGGGGTAATATTCATAGGTCAGCCACTCCTGGTAAGGGTCACCAATGTACCATGCTTTCGCCATTTGTTGTTAATGGCTCTCACAGTGGTACGCTCGAATCCCAAAGATTTAGAAATGGCTTTGCAACCTTTTCCAGACTGAGACATGTCAATTACTTTTCTTCTTATCTGCTTCTGAATTTATTTGGATCCTGATGCCTTGGGTTCAGTACAGCCTACTTCACCTTGTTAGACAGTTTTTTTTTTCTCTTAACAAATAAAATCACCACAGAAAAACTGCATTTTATGTTTACTTGAGTTATCTTTGTTTAACATTTAAATGTGTTTGATGATCTGAAAAGTTAAGCTAAAAAGAAGAAATCAGGAAGGGGGCAAATACTTTTTCCTAGCACTGTGCAAACATGCATACATAAATCCTTGCGTGATATAAATTGGTAAACAGTTAATCCCCTCACCCATTCGCTGCCGTTTCTTGTCTGTGCGTTGCCGTAGTGACTCCATTTTGTCGCCCCTCCTCTCCCTCCTCTCCCTCCTCTCCCTCAGTCCGATGCTTCATCACCAGAGTGCTCAGTTTGTCCTGGATCTCACCCACAGCCCTCTGCACTGACTGAGCAGCAGCGGTCGACTCACACAGTAACATCTCAAATCCCAAATCCTGTCTGGACTTATTTTCCTGCTCTTCTTTGGTCCCTTCTGCTCCAATCTGGACAATCCCGTCTTCGTTTGTCAAAGAGCTGCTCCACCAGAGTTCATACATTTGGAGGTAACGGACGAATGATTGTAAACTTAAGGCAGCAGCAGACTGTGTGTCTGAAGACTTTTGACTTGAAAAAACAGCAATGTCTCCTGAACAAAAAGGGAAAACAGTAGCTGAACTGGACTGGAGGTAAACAATAACATAAAAAGTTAAGTTAATTAGGATTGCTCACAAACAAACACATATAACAGGTCAGTTTAAATTAATACTAAAAGGTTTGAAAATTAGATCTTTTGTAACTGTTTTAACAAACTCTTGTATTTGTCTGAATGTATGCTGATGTTTGAGCTGTGCTGCTGGCTGGACCAGGACTCCACAGAAAGACTCTCAATGGCATTTTACTGGTAAAATAAAGAGAAATGATTGCAGCCCTTTGCTTTTTTGTGACAAAGTTGCTAATTATGAATAAAAACCGATAACCCAGTGCTTTAAACCCGAGAAGCCTGTGCTTTAAACTTGATAACCCCGTGCTCAGTCCCAGCTCAGTTTTACATAATTTAAAAAGACATACATTAAAACTTCAGTCATTTTTTTTCACTTCAATAGAAAATAAAAAGAGTTAATTACATCTGTTATTCACATAAAATACATTTTATCTATTTTGTTATATGTTTGTAAATGTCCATTATGACAGTTAAGTGTAGTACCATCAGGAAACAGTAGGTGGCAGAGTTGTGAAAACACTGAGAAATGCCCGGCGTCTTTGGCTGAGGACACGGCCCACCACAGCTCCTTCATCGTCTGCTCCTCTTCCTCACACAGAAAACACAGAAACGCCCGAGTGAGGTGTAGAGATGACAACAACACAACCTGCAGAGCACACAAGGAAACAAACTTATGAAAACAATCATTAAACTTTTGTAAAACTTATGATTTAAAGCTTCAGATGAAGGTCAGCTAGAGCCACGGTATGGACCAGGCGCTATGTTCTGAAAGAAATAGAAGCCATCTGTTTACAGTTAAGACTGGTTCAACAAACTGAGTCAGTTATGGATCATTTGAGCAGTTGTGTGTGTGTGATCCTCAGTGGATCACACTCCAAGGCTCACTTTAAGTTTGATAAGATTACAGTCATGTTCAACATAAGCCAGTTGTGTAGCCTGCACCAGAACAGAACAAAGATTAAATATGTTAATGTTATTCTTCTGTTAATCTTTTACAGTTCAGGTAATGACTGATTATCAAAGTAATGAATCTGATAAAGTAGGGCTAAAACATTTTTTTAAATAACAGTTATTAACATGTGCATGTATTTTTGATGTGTAAAAAGGTACAAATGCAAAATTATAACTCGGGATGTGCAATTAATCAAATGTATAATCGTGATTTCAAGGCCTGTAGCTGACTAAAGACGTCCTGCCGATCGATTGGTCAACTAAAAAGGGGGCGGGCAAAAGCTCTCAAAATTACATATCTCTGTATCTGACTAAACTGGACTCACAGTAAAAACTATTTATGCAGAAAAACATTGTTTATCAAAAGTGTCTTTGGATAAACAATGTATTTATCCAAAGACCGATCAAACTTGCTAAATCAGGCCTATTGTGCTTGTGTCCCTCTATAGTTCTAATCTCTGACACCCGTGGATCATTATGTTATAATTTACACATTTTAAATCACAATGTTCATGTTAAATTACTTCCTCGTTAGAAAACTGCGGTGCACATCACACTAGCGAGCAGCCAATTTTTTTTTTTTTTTCATTTGTATCAAAATGACTACACGACACTGCCAAATCCTAAGAGTATCACCAAAAGTAAGATTAAAAAACTAAGTGCGTACGTCACAGTGGCCGTGTACTGGTGGTAGTGAATATGGGAGTTGTTCGAATATGGCGTCTTGAAATAAAAGCAATTAAAAATTACTCTAATATGCACAAATCCCTCCAAATACAACGTTGACAGAGTAAATAACTATAACATCTTTAAAAGTTCTGAAAAATCGCCTTTGTATAATAGGTCTTTAGTAGCGAGTTTAATCTGCAATATATCCAATATAAATACTAAAAAATCCAAATTTACATCTCTCTCTCTCTCACTCTGCTTCAGAACCCTGCTGTTGTCCAATAGAGGCGACAGTAGCTCAGTAGGTTGAGTGTTTGTCCACTGATCCAAGGTTGGCGGTTCAAATCCCGCTCTCTACATAAAACATACATTGGTTGAGTGGTTAGATCCACTGACTCGAAGGTTGGCGGTGCAATTCCATCCCTCACAGATGAATGCTGTCATTTGTGTTGTGGGCAAGACACTTAACCCACCTACCCCAGCCCTTGGGACAACGGGTGGAAATTAGCCTCTGGCTATAACCCTTCGTGTTTACATTCATGTCTGTCATGTCATGTTTAATTAACATGCACTGTCCCAACCAAATAAAAATAAATAAATAAATAAATATAAATCCTTATAATCTAAATAAAATGATGATGCAACGTTTGGTCTTAACATTTGGAGTTGTTGAACTTTTACCTGTTTCAGTGACACATTTGCCGTTGGTTGAGGACTCTCTACAGACTTCAGTTCTTGTAGTAAACATTTAACATCACAAGGTCCTTCTGATCTGCGAGAAACTCCAAACTGCTCATCCCAAACTCGCTCCACTCGTTTTATGAAACAGAGGTCACTGTCTGCTGACGCCCACAAGCCACTGCCCACTGCAGAGGAAGCAGGAAAGGCTCCAGATTCTGACAAAAACTGGAACAAAAACTCAGCCAAAGAGAAGTACAGTCTGTGAATCTGTGAGAAGAAAAGGAATAGTGAAAATTACCTTTAAACTGTCAGATCTATGATTAAAAAGATCTATGTCTCAGCACAAGCGAACTGGTGCAATTAAAAGTTGTTTCCAACTTCTTGATTAAGATTACCTTAGCAAATAAGTGATTAGACTGAATCTCAAGCTTGAGAACAATCTAATTTCTGATCAGTCAATCTGACTAAATGTGACTAAAAGGTCCAGCCCTAGTGGAGCTGTGGCGTAAACCCAAAGATAGAATATAAACACAGCATGTACAAGAGAGCTGTCTGACAGGACACACCTCTTATAAATGCTGTATTTATATTCTAAAACCATTAGACTGACCAGCAAAGCGTCCTGGTTTCGTAGGGCGTCTTGAACACTGCTCCAGTCTTGAGCCTGGGACAGTTCTTTGGCACATCTAGAGACAGAGACCGGGACAGAGCCGCTTCTCCGCAGATCTGAGCCACATCCGCCGCCGCTCGAATAGAAGATACCTCATTCTTCCTGGAGATCACTTTAACGGCATCAAAACTGGAGCCAGCTGCAAGATAACTGACAGACACACAAAATACAAGTTTAATTTGAAATATTCTTAGTTTTGAGTCACTGAAATTATCTACAGCAATAATTATTTTCAAATGCAAATCAGAAAATGTTTGGGTCATTTCTCATTTGTGCTAAAATGAAACTCAAAGGAAAGATACATCAGTCCAGATTAAACCAGAATTGGAAACCAGAAACAAATATAAATTAAATTACTTAAAATATTCTTTCAGACTATTTTCAGGTCTTATTTAGTTATTTCACTGATATTGAAAAGTGAATGCAGAAAGTAAATAAAAAAAAAAAAATTTCAATGAATAATCCCCTATAATTTAAACACTAAAAGGTATAGACTGCAGTCCAACTGTAATCCCCTTTTAACACTAAAAGGTTCTGGAATATAACACTATTAAACAGCTCAATCATTTTCTTCTGATGGTTCCTCTGATCATTCACACCCAGATTTAAATAATATTAAAGGTCCAGAAATTAGATCATAATCAAATTTTTGCTGTGCATATGAACATAGCCAATGTGTAAAATCAAAAGTCAACAGCGCCATCTGCTGGAGTGAATAACAAACTTCTTTCCTGTGACGTGTGGAGTGGAAAGGCAGAGACAAGGAAGTAATTTTTAGCTCACACCAGGCTGCGCTGGGAACAACTGTTGCTTTAAACCAGGACAAACTGACAAAATGAGTGAATTTTTTGAAGACTTTTTAACTTGTAAGATGTGTCTGGACACATTTAAAGACCCTGTGACTCTGAGTTGTGATCACAGCTTTTGTTTGAGCTGTCTGCAGAAAAACTGGGACCAAAACAGGACCATAAACTGCCCCATTTGTGGAAAGAACTCTACAAAAGATCAGCTTGTTGTGAATAGCACTCTTAAAGAAATGGCTGATTCGTTTGCTCAGAAGCAGAAGACAAAAGCACAATAAGATGAACCAAGATGCCCTCCCATGTTTAAACAAAGACGAAGACCAAGTAGGGGTAGGTTATAATGACAAAAATTATACATAACTGGAAATACATATCAAGATATTAAATGTATATCATATTTTTTCAGCCTCTACCTTGACGGCACAGGCTAACCCAGGGCTGCAAGCAGAATTGCAATCAATGGACACAATGAGCAGATCGCAAAAGATGCCATTTTTAAAGAAGTATAATACTGTAAATCTCCTGTATTATTCTGCATAAAAACATCTAACCCTGCACAAACATGTTCTGAAATGTCTCTGTGTGTCAGATGCCCTCCCCGTGTGTCAGATGCCCTCCCTGTGTGTCAGATGCCCTCCCCGTGTGTCAGATGCCCTCCTTGTATCTCCCTGTAGTTTTGACCCGTACAAACATGTTCTGAAATGTGATTCTTGTTTTAATTTGTTAGTTCAGTCTTTTTGTCAATTCTTCCAGATGCATGTATTATAAAACATAAATCAATAAAATCACAAAAGGGTTAGGGTATTTAGAGTTTATAGGGTTAGGGCATTTATTTCCTAAATGGTTCAGCCCTGATATAATCTATAAGTTTTGTTTTGCAGAGGCTAAAACAGATTTGGCCCGAACGTGACCAAATTATATTAAAACAGGTAAGGGTAGACCTTATTCAGTTTACCTTTTTAACAAGTTGTTAATCTTTTGGCACTTGATAAAACTGAATGTGAGTTTTTCTGCTGTGTTTATTGAACTGAAATTTAATAAATTAATTATTAATTTAATTAATGCATTTGGAAAACAATTTGTACAATGAGCCTTGCATATTCATGCTTTGCCAAATCTCTAATGTAATATATACATTTATATATCCTGGCCTGGTCCCTCTGGCAAATTTTTGAACCCACTGTGGCCCGTGTGTCAAAACATTTGCCCAAAAAACAGCAAACTCCATAGTAACAGTATAATTTAATTTAAATATAACATACATAAAATGTAACAAATGGGCAGCAGTGAACGATTTTTTCTTATTTACAGTTTATTTACTTTTCAAAACTGGTCATGTGACATTTTTGAACATGTTTGACCATGAGTCTAACTTAGTCTTAGAATAGTAAGTAACGAGCATTGGGCAGAGATAGGGGGTAGGTGAAGACCAAAATTTCCAGCGCACTAAACCCTCAAGTGCACAATGATACAGGTGTAGTGAAAATTGAATCACTCAAAATACAACTGAGTAAGATAATGGTTTAAGTTTCAAGCCACATCAAACAGTGTGGGTCAGAGATGACACATTACTTTGACATAAGCATTTTTCTAAGAAGATAAACATTCCTAATACAAGGAATGTAGTCCATTCCTGTCAACAGTATCAAAAGTCAGACACTAATGGATACTGAAACTAATATCAAAACTAAACTAAAGAGAATTTAAGCTTTCATATATGAAAATGACATTCTATTCACTTATCATCTTCACTGTGGTATCGTAATCAGTATTGAGTGAATTCCTTACAAGATAAATATTAAGTGAACCCATTATAACATGGTGAAAAGCTCATAGAAGTAGATGTATAATCTCACCATTTGGCAGCTGTAGAAAAGTGTCCGTCTTTCTCCAGCACAGTGGCCCAGCTCTGGTACAGCTCCTTCAGCAGTCGGGCCTTCACGGGGTCGTCTGAGAACAAAACTGAGGCAGTCGGGTAAAATTATCCTTCACACCAGAGCTGTACCTGATTTTTCTCTGAGAACAAAACAGAAAAGATATAGAAAACCGCTCTGGATGTAAAAGCTGTGTGATCCAAATCTAGAAACGGTAAACTCATAATTAAATTAGCAAGTTGCCCTGTACCTAATTTTTCAGCAGTCTGATTTTGAATGCTCGGAAGAGTAAGTGCATTTATAGAATGACAGCTGCTTACTACAGGGGTACTGGGGTAAGACACATTTGGCTCAAAGACATGAAATATTTGATGTATCTGTTTGTTACACCTCGATTAAATAGGATCAGATCATATGAGCCAACTATAGGATCAAATAAGGTTCAAATGGGAAATAAAATGAAAGATTCTAGGCAAAGCACCAACATCTCCACAGAGACGAGCCCTGTAAAAGTTACATGATATGACCTGTAGAGTCTGTGAGATCTCAGGAGGTCTACGGCTTCATGCAGTTTGTTGATGGACAGTAAATGAGACGCCGCTTTGACAAACTGCTCCTGGAGACACAGCTGTTTCACATACGAGTCCACGGCTTCACTCCACACACAGAATCCAGCTGAACAGGAGGAAAAGACAAGTATATTCATATTTTAAAAAGGTTTTTTTATAAAGTAAAATCAGTTTTGCAGTTTAAAATCAGTACAGCTCTCAGGATTAAAATGAGACCACTATGTGCTGTCTGCATATAATTATTAAGCATTTCCACAAACCAGGAAGTAGTATCTTCTCTTACACTGCATCTAAACAATGGACCCCGTTGTTTACATCTGTGAACATGTTCTAAAATGTCATTCCTAAGTCTGAGTTCACATGTCAGTCTTGTTAGTTATTGTCAGTTCTTCTGGACACACATTAGAATGTACATACCCATTGGAGCGAGAGAAAGCAGGTGGTCATTGAGCTCTCCTTTCTCTGTGGCCAGCTGTAGCGCCCCCTGCAGGTCACCACTCCACAGTCGCAGATAAACAGCAGATTCAAAGTGTCCCGCTTCAAGATGGGCCTCCTCTGAACACACACATATTTAAAGCCAAACTATGCAACTTTCTTTTCCATAAATAGACCAACATAAATGCGTTTTGTTTTGTTTTTTATTATGGGTGTGTTTATTGCTCTGAAAAACTGGAAAAAACCTCCATCTTTACTCTAAGCTACATCTTCACAAACCTGACTCTTAATTAGCCTGATAGTTTCCATGGAAATGTTGCTCCTTTGGCTATAATCTTCCACAGTATGGCATAAAACTTATATCCATGGTTAATGTTCCCAAGTATGGCTTAAACCAGGGATGTGGCCCTCAAACCAGTTTTTATTGGTCCACAAGCCTCCTGCTGAACCGGCCCAATTAATCATCAGCAGTACTTTTAACAGCAAATTTAACTATTTCTACCACTATATCCTCAATCGTCACATTGCAGTGTGATACAGACCTAAAATGAATGTGTTTCAAGACTTATTAATACACAGCGGCTCTATCAAAGCTGTGTCTAAAGCACCGCACTGCATTGATTACCGGTCTGTGGCCCTCCGCTTCGAATATGATTGAGATGTGGCCCTCGATAAAAAAAAGTTTGGGCACCTCTGGCTTAAACTTTCCATTTCCATGGGGACACGCGGGTGACATGCCACCTCCAGAAAGACAGACTGTATTTTAAAAGAATTATACAAGGACTGTGCTCTTACTGTTTTTTTTTTTTTAAAAAAAGATACTGGAAACAGGAGTGCCTAAACCTCCAGATACACCGTTTTTTCTCATTATAGTCAGTCTATGGACATGTTTATGGACAGGACAGTCTATGGACATGTTTATGGACAGGACAGTCTATGGACATGTCTATAGAAGGACAAATAAGCAAAAATCACCTTCTGCCTCAAACATTCGGTGCAAAGCCGCGCGATCTGAGAATAAACCCAAATGGACATGATCCCCTTGTCCTGGGATGCAGCCTGCAGGGGGCGCTGTGACAGACAAAAAATAGTATCAAGAATTAGATTATTTTTCAGTTAAGCACATATTTAGGTAAGAGTCCACAGACTTAAACAAGACTGAGACAGACAGAGTAAAAATAATATGATGAATTCCATAGGTAGAAAAGCCAAACTGAACATTACTACCATTATATTGAAATATTACACAAGTCAGTTGTCCAGGTCAAGTAAATACTTGCGTAGACTTAAAAAATACGCAGATATGCGGCAACTTCTCCTAAAGTAACTACAGTAACTGGAAGTAACATCTGATTTATAATATGAGCTTAATGTGGATGAGAAGGAAAATACATTTTCAGGAACAGACACAAAAACAGAAAAACTAAATCACATCTGAACGAGTGTTTGTTTAAATAATTAAATATTGTCCAAAAAAAAAAGATTTTCTCAATATCTGTCTAACCAAAATGTTTACTCAAGTGTTCCGGTACATTGTGAAATAAATGACTGAATTAGGAGCGAAAGTACTGTGTCTGAATCAGTCTTCCAATCTTATAAAAAGTTACTCATGTAAATGTAAGAGGGCCCTGCCCACCAGTGTGTGTGACTGAGGCCAGAGTGGTGCAGTCCTGGAGCAGCTCGTCTTTGGGGCGATGGTCCATAGACGTGCTCAGAGGAAGAATGGAACGAGCTTTCTTCTTTTTCATACTCAACTCTGAGGAAAAACAAACAACATTTTCATATTTATTCACTCAGTATAATCCCGTTTGTAAACAGATTCATGTTTATGTTTTTACACATATCATTTACTGCTGCATAATCCACTTCTTTTAAATATCTTTATCATTATTATGGACTTTTAAAAACATAAAAGTCACAACAGTTTATCCACCGTGAGGTCATTTAATTCAATTTAGTTTAATTTATTGATTTGGTCATCAGGTTGACCTTCTCGTCTCATGAAAATAGTTTTGCCAAGAAAGTTCCTTAGTGTGGCGCAAACTCATCTCTGTGGAGATTGGCAAGTTTTATCTTATTGTGTGGAACATTTCTGGCAAAACTTGAAAAAAGAAAGTTGACAAAACATGCATAGTGCCCCTTTAAGATTGTAACCCATTAGTTTGATATAATGAGTTGGGGATGGGGGACTGGAGTTTGGGAGATGGGGTTGGTGTTGGGGATGGAGTTTGGGATAACATAGTTTTACTTTCAAAACACTGGAGTAACATGTCTGTGTAATCCCTCAGTCGTCCAGGTAAGATCCATAGTATAATAAATGTTTCTATTGGAGTAATATGTATGAAATAACACTTCTTCACCTGGTTTCTCTTTGTTCTTCACAGCAGGAGGAGGTTTTCTCCAACTTTCACTCAGGGCTGAAAAATACAAATTATTATTGTGAGTTCATGTTGTTAATTATTCATATATATTTATTTATATTTTATTTACCTATTGGAGGCAGTGAGCCGTTTGTGGAGCTGGTCTCATCCGCCTCTTCTTCAGATAAAGCCGCTGCAAATGTAGGAGACTCTCCATTGACAACAGCACCACCTGTTGACGACTTCTTAGCTTTGCTTTTCTTCTTTTTCTCCTTGAGCTCAACCATTTTCTTCCCTGAAAAGATGGTTGGACAAGACAAATGACTACAGTATAATTATGTTATATCAGTGAAAAAAAAAAAAAAAGTGCATTAATAACTGTCAGAGGGTAACTGAGGAAAACAAACTTTGCAGTATGCTATGCAACTATGAGTGATGTTCTGACCCAGAAAGAAATTCTTCTTATTCTTATTTTAATTTAGCAGCAAATACAGTATAACTCCTGATATTTCCTGAGATAAGGAATGTAACCTGATCTTGACCCTAACCCTCATCCTCATCCTGACCCTCATCCTGACCCCTCATCCTGACCCTTACCCTCTCACGTTGACCCTAATTCTCACCTTTGGGTGGCTTATCAAATTCTTGCTTCGACACTCTCCACTCATGAACAGTGAAGTCTTTTCCTCCAGTCCAAACCACATCTGGATCCAGAGGAGACCAATTCACACATAGGAGGTTTCCATGGTGACCGCGATAGTTACACACTGGCGCCTCCTGCAGGACATCCCACACCTACAACACACAAGACTCAAAGCTGCTCAAAGGGTTTATAAACATATCATGATGAGTTTTTAACAATGTTATGAAAGTGGCCAACCTTAATTAACTTACTCACGAGTACTCAAACATAAAATACAGTCTGCTCCCTTTCCCCGATTCTAACAAACAGAGTCATGGATTGACATAGCCAGTCAACAACTGTAACTGAAAACCTGCTGCTTGCTATGGAGCAGTGCCATGAAGAGGTGGGGTCTAAGAGTTCAGCTGTGTTGAACAGGAAGTCAATAGATTCTTTTCTATTCTACTATCAGTGTTGCCATTTACAATTAAAACATTGTAAAAAATGAGGATTTACATATGTTTAATGCAAAAAACATTTAATATCCTTTTTAAAAAGGTTTTAGTTTAGGGGCCACTTATTAATTCCATTTGGTGAAGAGCCTTGTCAAAGTCCCCACAAGCCCTGCCATCAGCCACAGGCTGCCATTGCCAAAATTCGAGCAGTGTTTAAATACAATTCTCCACTGGTTTGAATTCACAGACCTGGGCAGTGCCGTCGTAGCTCACGGTCACCAGGCGATCGTCATGGTGATGGCTCCAGGATATTCCGGTGATTTTGGCGGTGTGTCCGCTCAGTCTCCGAAAGGGCTCTGAGATCACCACCGGACTGTCCCCTGGGGAGTCTGAGAATACACAAAACATCTACCCATCTATCTAAAGAACAGGTATTGACCCTTTTGTTGGGTTAGGGTTTTTTTTTTTTTTACACATAAACATACCTGACTAAATGTCTAACTTATACTAATAAGTAGTTGGTGGCACAGTAGGTGCAAGAAGGTTACAAGTTCAACTCGCCCGGGGCCTTCTGGGTGGAGTTTACATGTTCTGCCTGTTTCTGTGTGGAATTTGCATGTTCTCTCCGTGTCTGTGTGGAATTTGCATGTTCTCTCTGTGTCTGTGTGGAATTTGCATGTTCTCTCCGTGTCTGTGTGGAATTTGCATGCTCTCTCCCTTAGGGATGGGCCGATATAAAAATTTAGACTCGCGATTATCGTGTCCAAAATAATCGCGATTAACGATATTAACGCCATAATTATAAATTTTTTAAAACGTTCTGACGGCCCGGGCCTACTTTACAACTCTACAGGAATGTACAGGTACTTCTGCGTCACCCACACAAACAATCTACACATCAAATGAAAGTTACAGCGCTTGTCTTTTCGTAAATGCAAACAATTTTCACCTGGAATTACCACAGTGCTGACAGGAAAGACATTTTTACAGAAAAGCCAAAAATGCGGATTTGGACTTCACTCACCTTTGAGGCTCTGGTTCTATCAAACATCAACATATTCCACAAAGTTGGTCTCATTCGTTCCTACAGGTCCAGAGAATATAATCCAGTCAAGAAATCATGTCCACAAAATAAGTCAGATCCTCCATGTCGAAACTGCTGCAGGAAAGTATTCCACACGTGAAATCTGCTCCGTCACTTTTTTGCATTTCTTTGGTCGATTTCAGACATAATAAACTTAAGACAGCGCCGACTTTCCTCCTCAGTGATAAGCACACGTGTTAGCTTCTGATTGACACCAGTGTTGGCCAATAAGGTGGAGGTTGTGAGTCACTGGAGCCGCAAACAGCGAATCAGTGCTACATGTGACTGAAAGTTTACGCCCCACTCTCCCCCGTGTAGAATCAACCAATCAGATCACACACGTTTAGTGACGTTTTCTCCTCACAGCCAATGAGCAGCGGAGCACGTGTGTGACATGCCGAGATTTTCCGTAAACACACGGAGCAGGCCGAGTGGATCCGTGCATAATGCGCGCGCATTCTAGGCGCTGTTGTTTTGCTTCTAAACATGATGAAACGGACAAAAAAAAGGAAGTACGTTTGTACAAGTTAAATTAGAGGCGTCTCTGACCCGGAGCGGTTCGTGTCAGAGTGAAGACGACTGTGGACTCAGGAGTAGAGGACCTTATTTTTTGATGGATTGGATGCAGTTCGCAATCGGTAAGCGTGGTTTATTCTGCTATTGACATGATTGTAGGTAAATATATATTGTGTGTGTGTCTGTAAAATGCTGTTTAGCTACTACACACAACACAATCTACATTCAATAGTTTATGTCACTTACGATGAATATTTTCAGCTCAAGTTTGTCAATCACTGCAGGATGTTTGTCTCATAAATGTGCGTGTAAGTTGCTCGTGTATTGCCTTCGGACCCGCAACTTTATTTCGGCGACTCTGCACCAGAACAGACACAGAGGCTAACAAGTGTCATTGCTGTGACAGAGCGCCCCCTTGTGAGCAAACACCAAAACTAGCATCAACACATTGTATTGAAACCAGAAACATGAGTCAGTCTGGTACCGTAAAGACGATAATAATCGTGCGCGATGATCACGATTATTGAAAAATGCCACAAACGATTAATCGAGGAACCTTTTATCGCGATTAACGATATTATCTTATATCTTGTCATCCCTACTCTCCGTGTCTGTGTGGAGGTGACATGTTCTCCCTGTGTCTGTGTGGAGTTTGCATGTTCTCCCTGTGTCTGTGTAGAGTTTGCATGTTCCTCCTGTGTCTGTGTAGAGTTTGCATGTTCCTCCTGTGTCTGTGTAGAGTTTGCATGTTCTCCCTGTGTCTGTGTAGAGTTTGCATGTTCTCCCTGTGTCTGTGTAGAGTTTGCATGTTCTCCCTGTGTCTGTGTAGAGTTTGCATGTTCTCCCTGTGTCTGTGTTTGGGTGGTTTTCCTCCAGCCCTGACAAAGATTAGCAAGATCTGGAGATGGAACCCTAACCCAGCGTTATAATAAACTTGTTGTCACCTATAAAAGGTAAATATTAATAATTCCCTCTACTTTAGTATAGGGTAATTATATAAATACAACATATTATCAGTGACCATTACAGTACCTCATTGTGGAGTTTTTGTTGCTGTATAGTTATATTCATGAGAGAACATGATTAAAAGCCAAAACTTATTGAATGTTTAGTCTCACCCAGTACTTGTTTGAGGTCGTGGATGTAAACTATGGCGTTGCTGGACCCAGAGGCAAGCAGACCGCTGAGCTCGGGGCTGTGGAGGCCGTGGTGCCAGCGCAGACAATTAATGATCTTATGGTGCTGCTGGATACTACACAGGACTCTCAGACTGGGGGCTTCATACACATCTATACAACTGCAGCAAAACAGACGAACAGTCAGAGGGAAACCTTTCAATGCATAAGTCCAATAGAGATCTGGATCTACCTGGTAACATGTGCAAAACATCCATAGATATAAATTGTCAAAACAATATAAAAAAGTAAATAAATAATGTGCTGGGTTGGGTCACTGCTGGTAAAGTTAATGGAGTAATTGAGTAAAAGAGTAAAAGGGTAAAAGAGTAAAATCATATTTAATACAGATAGGGGCATGTAAAATGAATATTGTTAAAATACAGAGTTTTGTTGTAAGTTCATCTTTTGGATATTTCATGGCTAAATACGGTGTAATCAGTAGGAAAATCTGGCTCTTGCACCCTCATAAGACATGATCACAATCTAGAGTCTGAAAACCATCGGAGTTCAATGTAAAATGTCCATAGAGATGAACTGGCGAAACAATATTAAAAATACAGGTGAATACAGTTTATTTCTAGTTCTTCTAGAAAGTAGACTCTCCATTGGTCAGACTGAGCCTCATGTTACGCTAAACAAGCTCTGTATGAAGGCTTCACAAACAGCATGAACATATTGATTCTGTTAACATCTAAACATTCTCACCCATCCTCGTTGCCAATGGCTAGAACTTTTCCATCTGGTTTCCAGCTAAGATCTGTGTGCAGCGGCAGTTTGTGCTGTTGGGAAAAGACACATGCTCCTTTAATGTCAGGATTTAAAATGGACGTCTTAAACTTAAAAAAGCAATAATTTGGAAATAAAACTTTTTTTCCCCATCAATGAAGTTTCAATAAAGCAGATTTCATTATTATTATTATTATTATAACAATAATAGTAATAATCTAATGTACAATAGATATTATTATTGCCCCATCACCCGGCGCCCCCTCACCTGAATATTATTGGTATCTTTGATGAGTTTGTCGATGTTGAACGCTTCTCCGCTCAGTTGATGTGGGTCGTGTTGAAGAACGGTGCCTTCTCCTGCACAGCTGTACAGACTGAAGGCAGACTTTCCCTTTGAGGAACCTGCAACAAAAGAATTAGCCAGCTTAAAGTGTACTGTGTAACTTCTCTGGTGGCAGGGCCCACCACCTGCTTGTCTCTGCTGGCCTGTAATGTTCCACAGTATGACCTTTAATTTATCTCTAGACCAAGTGACAGGTATGAGTAAGAATGTATGTTTTTCAGGAATTTCTTCCAGTAACAAAAAGACATTTGAATAAATGCTCCATGCACAAATTTAATGCTGTACTGTGCAAAATTTCAGGAAAAGCAATACAATTTTCCAAAGACAAGCAGGTGGCAGACCCTCCACCAGACACGTTACATTGTGTGCCTTTAAATTTGTTCCGTTTTGTACTGAATGAGCTTACCAAATGACAGTGGTGGAACAGGGGGACCCCAGGCCAAAGTGTAAACAGTTTTCTTGTGATAGGAGCTCGAAATCTCAGGCGGCCTCAAGAGAGAAGACATTTACTCAAGTATATAAGCCTGACATTTGTATTTATTTGTTTATAAGCAGAGTGAGCATTGAAACGAGATAATGAGGGTTTTTATTTGTTCCTTATTCATCTTAGATCCATTTTGAACTGTGTTATGTTATTGTTTGCCCTTTGCTGTTATTATAATGCGTGATGTGTAATGTGTAATGTGTGTGTACTTTCCCTTGTGGATCAAAGTCTCCCGTTTTCACATATTTTATATACAAGATATAAAAATATATATATATATGTATATTGTTATAGCAGATTTGTTTTTACTTGTTGGAGAAGACGCCATAGATTCCCACTTTCCCATCGTCTGTACCAAACGCCAGAGCCCCCTCTTTCTGTGGATGCCAAGCCAACTGCAATACAGAAAAAGAATACATTTAACTAGACATACAAAGGGAAGTCCTGCAGCAGTTTAATGAAACTATTGAAATAACAACACGTGCACCTCTGGGTGGCCGCTGTTGATGGTATATATTTCCCAAGCGAGTATAAATTTTGATCCACGCGGCCACACACACACGCACGCACACACACACACACACACACACACACACACCCACACACACACAAGAAATAGACACACACGCACACAGGTAAAAGTAGATAATTATGAAACAATTATTTTTGTAGATAATCAATGGTTTCATTTGTATTTCAAGTTTTTTTTATTATAAAACTATCAGGTGTTTTGTAGCTTTTTTTATTACCATCAGAACGAGTCAAATAATGCAGATTTCTAGAAGGCAGAGAACTTTTTATCAGAAATAGAAGGCAGAGAACTAGGCTGAGAGAACTAGACGAGGCTGAGAAAGGCAGAGAACTAGACGACAGAGACCAGTAGAACTAGACGAGGCAGAGAAGTAGACGAGGCAGAGAAGTAGACGAACTAGACGAGGCAGAGAACTAGACCAGACAGAGAACTAGACGAGGCAGAGAACTAGACCAGACCACCAACTGTTTTGGTGTTCACATAACAATTACTTTAATAGTAGTCATGATTATTCTCTTACTGCGGTGACTTTGGACTTGATTCCCTGCCAGAAGCAGCGTGTGTCATAACAGTTTGGAGCTCTGCGTGTTCCAGACTCGGATCATGTTGTCTCCGACTCCGAGGGCAAGAGCCCCAGAGCCAAGTGGAGAGAAGCAGAGGGAGTAGATAAAGCCCCCCAGAGAGGGCAGGGTCCAGCACAGCTCCAGCGTGCTCAAGTTCCAACACTTTATCTGGAGACCAGAGGAACAAAGTGAGGAAAGTATTACAACATCATCTGATCTTTAGTCTAAACAGAAATCAGTTATTCAAAGTATCAATTAAAGAGGCACTATAAGTTTCCTGGAAGATTGGCCACTTTCTCGTCTCCATGGAGATGTTATTGCTTTTTCCTGAAATGTTCCACAGTAAGGTATTTCCATCTCCATAGAGACAAGCAGATGAAGCTACCATTTTCTAGGTATTTTTTATATATTTAAAAAAAACAAAAAAAAAAAAAAAAAAAAACACACACAAAAACATTTATGTAAAAAAAATGTAAAATCAGTGTTTAAAGTCATGTTCTGGAACATTCCGGGCAAAAGAACTGCATGGAAACGAGAGCATGACAGGCACCGTGTCAAAGGAGCTCCATAGAAATCTATAGCCATAAGTAAAAAAATAAAAGCAAAAATAATATTATATATATTATATGTATATTATGTGTATGTGTATGGATATGTGCATGTATATCTACATCATAAAAACTACACATCAAAAAGTGTTTTTGAAGAATATGGGCTTTATGCATTTGCAGCTCAGTCTTGGTAATAAAATCTCCAGTTGGTAAAATAGACACTGTTCCTCAATGTGGTGGTTCTGTTAAAAATAACTGTCCACAGAGGTGGAGAGGAACAAGTGTATGTGTCTTTTTACATAGTGTATGTAAACTTCTGGTTTCAACTGTACCTCTCTGTCCATCGAGGTGGAGAGGAGCAGCTGTTGTTCTTCTGTTTGGACGGAGCTCATATTGAAGACGATTCTGTTGTGGTTTTGTCCATCTGAACTCGACCCAAACAAACTCCACTTCTGTTTCCCCGTCTTCAGCAAGTCCCACAGCAGCAGCTCACCACTAAACACACAAAAAAAAAAATTTTACGCTACAGAATATAAACGTTATTTAAAGAGTAATTATTAGTTTAAAATGTAAATTAAAAGTCCTTTTTTATACCAAACTAATACAGGACCTTCAAGGAAAGGTATAATCCAACAGATTATTGGTATAGTAATTGTTTTCCCCTGTCACTCCTGTTGTGGTTTAACTTCATGCACATTGCTCATCGATATATTGACAGTATTTCACCTGAAGCAGCTGGATATGATGTGTGTTCTCTGTCCTTTGGGCCAGTGAACATTGACCCACAGTCGCTCTTTCACTCCAGGATCCATCACTGACCCCCTTTTCTTCAGATATGGCAACTTCAGCGTTATCACACCTAACATAAAAACAAATTAGCTCAAATTAAACTACTCCAGTTTTCAAAGGACAAAATAGATTTTGTTTGTGCTTTGTACTTTTGCCTCTTTCGGTGCTCCAGATCCTCAGAGTCTGGTCTCTACTTCCTGAGGCCAACAAACAGCCCTCTCCCCAAACACTGCCACCTGCTGTGAAAATAATATAGATATTAAAATTATTATTATAAAGTACTATTGCTATGATGATGATGACAATAATAATGATAATAATAATAAAATCATTATTAAACATAACTTGTGGAAGATTTAATTGTGTTACGGGCTTCATATTAAAAGATCAACAACTATGAATGAATAATTTGCCAACATGAAGAAATTACAGCCAGAGACCATTCAACACTCAATACTGAAATATATGAATAAGACAAATTAGTCTTTTTTCTGAAGAGAATGAGCTTAAAATACTCAAAACTGGTATTAAATCATGTAGAAATATTAAAGAAACTTGAAAACAAGATACATCTAATAAACAAATGTGCAACATAGCAACATTAGCAAGAGCATATTAAAAATAAAAATGAAACAGATTGTGACTTTCATGTTTTTTTTCTGGTATATAAATTGGTTTACCGTCATTGTCCTCAGTTTGGCCGTAGAGGACACCCTCTCCGGGTTCCGGGCTCCAGGACAGGGAGTGGATCTCATCATCGTGTCCTCTCAAACGCTGCAAAACTTCACCTTTTTTACTTATGTCAATCAGCACAATCATCCCATCTTTGTACCTTTAAAGAGATTACGTGTGTACAGCATTTTACAAAGATCTGAAATTACCTTACGTTAAATTAAGAACAAAAATTGAGTTTGTTTATTATCGGAATAAACCTGTTGAAATTAAAGTGGGCACTATGTAATTTTCTGGAGAAGGGCCTGAAACATGTCTGGAACAGTATTGCAGTAATCTGCATGGAGACAAGCAAGTAGCACACCCTCCCAAGTTATAGGTCAGATCTGTGGAAATGCAACACCACTCACAGTAAGAACATGATTATTCAACCTGTACACTATGTAACCTGAAAAGTACCATCAGTCTTTGTGTAAATGCATTTGATCTGTGTCAGTCTGTCAGACACAGACATAAACATGTCTGATGGCTCTGTCCCATCCTCCAGGAAGTTGTTTATAATCTGTCTTTAGGTGTAAAAGTTTATTATGACTATGAACAGATGTGACCCTGCTTTTGTAATGTATGTTTGTCATTCTGGTATAAAGATCTGAGATATTCTAAAAGAGGGCCTAAGGAGAGACTTGCTTGGGACTATGGAAGGCTGCCAATCGGTGGCCAGGGCAGGCCTGGGCCTGTCCTATCCACATGTGTTTTAACAGAACAATATGTCACCAGGCTTTGCAAATGAATATTTATCAAGAGATGGATATAATTTTCCACAACAGTACCTTTAAAAAGAGAATGTTCTAAAAAGAGTTCTTGTTTTTTTTTTTTTTAAAAACTAACATGTACTTGAACTTTTTAGAGATATTGTGAATCTGCAACATTATCCTAAAAGATAACAGTGATATTGTTCTTACCCAACTGCCACATGGCTCCAGGTGTGAGGGGAGCAGCTCAGGCAGAAGATGGTTCGAGGTTCAGGAAGTAGGAGCTGATGTCCCCAGTGTTGAACCAGTGACACCACCACGCCTTTCTCATCTCCAGACAACACCAGGTTTTTATCCGCAGGAGACCAGTGCACCGCCGACACAGGCTTCTAACCAGAGACAACAAGAAGAACAGTACAGCAGGTAAAATGGCTCTAAAATTATACTCAAATACTAACTGATACTAAAACTAGGTATTAATTTTGAACGAACACCAACAATGAAAATACAGCTAAATTTGACCTTCAGAATACTTTTAGAATTAACCTTAACATGATACAAGATTATTTAGAAGTCACAGCTGACATTTGTCTGCTTCAACACACCATCACAGGGCCTCAAGGTGTAAGACCCTCACTGTAAGAATGAAGTTATGGAATTATAATTGTAAATGTAATTGTGCTGGGCAAGACATTTTTTTTTGTGTACAAAAGTTCAACCTTAACTGGACCATGTTCCATTTTGTAAGTACTTAATAAGGTTATTAAATATTATGCAAAAAAGTGTTTTGTTTGTTTGGGGTTTAACCTGATGAACTGTGCTTTCCTTCAGGAGGCATCTTGTTTCTGTATCCCAGAATCGGACAGTCCCATCACAGGAGGAGCTGACGCAGATGTGTCTCTGTCCTGAGTGATGACAGAAGCTGAAACTGGACACCAAGTCTTTGTGGCCCACCAGCTCACCTACAAATAAGGATAGAACCATACAAGAACAATGCAGATTCAGCATAATTACACAACATACACCAAACACATGCAAACACATTCAAACAATGGTCTTTGTGTATCACTGTTTACTTAAAATATGATACAAATCACATCTTGCAATAGCCAAATATGGGACTAGGGCTGAAGGATTTGGGGAGTTCACATTTTAAATGCGCCCAAGAATACTGATCAGAATAGTGAATTATGAACTGACAAACAATTACAAGAATCACATGTATTCCACAACATGTTAGTACAGCTCTAAACTACAGGGTTAGACACAGGAAGGGCATCGGACACACACAGGGAGGGCATCTGACAGACACAGGGAGGGCATCTGACAGACACAGAGACATTTCAGAACATGTTTGTATAGATCTAGACTATAGGGTTAGCAGTTTTTTTTTATGCAGAATTTGACATAGTTTATCGTTTGTGGAGAAAACTATGATATGGCGTCAATTATTAATTTCAATTCGATTAATTCTGACGCCATATTCTCTGTATCCCACATTCTCTCATTAACTCATTCATCCTCTTTCACCAAGGTAATTATTTGTAAATTACCTCTTCACAAACTAGCATGCTACTTGGTCAGTACTTCACTAAGTAGTAAGTATTACACGGTTAATTAATACAGAACTTGCAACCATCAGTACAAGGCAGGAAAGTCAACACAATCTTCACTAGCTTGTCGATGGACTCAGGTTGGTATCCCACGATTGGTAACTCTGGAAGTCTATAAAGTTACCAGGCTTAAACTCTAATACAACTCAAATGTACCAAATTGACTGAATCACTCTCGACCATAGTAAACATACCTGTGATTCTGCAACTGGAGGCAGACACCTGAACCAGATAAATCGTGTTTTTGGCTCCAAACCCAAACAAACCCGCTTCGTTAACATCACTGCACCGGGAGCAATACCAGTTAGGAGCCGCGGGGAGACAGCGCTCGTGCATCTTGTCCCACTCGGAGATTTTACGATTCAACAGGACAAAAACTAAAAGAAAAATTCAACCGAGCATCTCACATGGACCGTCTCACGTCGTAGGAACACATTGATGGCCGTATAAGAAACATTTCTGTCGTAAATCAACCGGTGCTTAGTACGGTGTCTGACGCGGGTCATAATTTATAGGATTGCCATTTTTTCTATATTACGTTAATTTATGAATAAAAAAGTATTCACTAAAAGTTAAAATTCACAGTAACAAATGTTTTAAGTGCAGTTTTTATTTCGAAGTCTATATTTCAGCATTTTAAACATATCTACCGTAAATACATTTTAGTGTCGTAAAACGCAAAATGGCGACCTCGTTGACAAGACGCGGTGAGAAAGCTGCTACAAATTTCAACAAAAAGTCGTGTTAACTACTAAATAAATACTGTTTTAACATGACGTCATTATTTCCAGGTCTAGCCTTAATCAGGACGTTACCAAGCTTGGTACATTCACGGTAAGCAAAGATGTCTGTTTACTGTGCTGGCTGCTATAGCTTTAGCTTTAGCTTAGCATCCCGAAGGACGCACTCCACAGTCTGACTTTAACTGCATCACTACTACTGTAACCTTCACCTATCAATCCACTTCAGACTAATTAAACATTTGTACATAGCAATTGACAGTTTAAAGTATATGATTAGAACACGATTTCTTTGTAATTGCGGAAAGACCTCAAAATGTGATCTCATAACATGAGGATGATACTCTTGAATATAGAAATTGATTTGAATTCTTTGAAATTGTGCCAGTTCCCTCTCTCTCTCTGATGACTATATAACTGTATTTCAAGTTTACCCTTTTCCTCATACGTACATTTTTGAGAGAAAAGTAGTTAGTGGATATTGTTGTGTCCTTTGGCAAGGCACTTGACCTTTTTTTTTTTTTTTTTTTTTGTATGATTGGTGGTGATTGGTGGGACCATAAGTGCAGATTTTAAGCCATGTTTCCATCTGCCTGATGCGGGACAGCTGTAGCTACACTAGCTTTTGAGAAATCATTTAATACAGCAATTTACTTCAAAATGTTTTCCCAGGTTGCCATGGGTGATCACTCCGCAACAGTTGTCCTGTTTTCACACCAGTATCTCTCTGGAGGGACGGAGATGGGACCAAAACAACCTGAAAGTTTATCCTCCTCAGCTGCCAGACGAACCACGCAGACCAGCTGTGAGTATTTATGAAAAGTATTCAACCTTTTTGAATATATTTTGTTTTTGTTTTTTTTTTTTAAAGTAAATGTTTCATGCAGGAAATATATCACAGCAAGAGGCAGTTCAAATACAGCAAAGACAAGCTGTGGTATTTGGCCAAACTGGTGAGTAAAGTGATGTCATATTGAGTAAAATGATATCATCCTATATGTATATTTAAGTAAAGTGATGTCATATCCTATGTGTACATTTGAGTAAAGTGATGTTATCCTATATGTATATTTGAGTAAAGTCATGTCATCTTATGTGTATATTTGAGTATTGTTGATTAAAACATGTTTTCTACAGGTCAGAGGATTGAGTATCGATGAAGCACTTGCACAACTAGAGTTCAGTGACAAGAAAGGAGCCAAATTTATGAAAGAGGTAAGAAAAGCAAAATAGAAATGTGAATTATGAGCAAAGACCAAACAGAGATAATTTAGTATGTTTTAAATGTGTAACTTTAATTAACTGTTGAAAAAAGGTTTGCAGTTGTAGTAACACGGCGTCTCATGTAAGGGTCAGTTTACATGATTAAGGAACTGGGTTTACAAATAATGTTTAGTATTTCATGCCTACTAAACCATGACAGTCAAACAATAATGTCATTTTCTTTGTAGACTCTCCTTGAAGCTCAGGAGATGGCAGTTAAAAACCACAATGTGGAGTACAAGTCCAACCTGTATGTAGGTGAGTTTGCTTTGGAGCATTGAAGTAAATAGATTCACAAAAGATCTTCTGAAAATACTGATTCTGGTCCCAGGCCTATAAATGAAAAGAAATGTATAAATATGATCATTATTTTACAAATTAAAGCTGCAGTATGTAACTTTTCTGGTAGAAGGTTTTCCTGCTTGTCTTCGTGTATATGTTATTGCTCTTCCAGGGTTGTTCCAAAGAATGCTATTAAACATGCCGATCTTGCATTAGAGGTGTTTCTATTGCACAGACATAGCTTGAAAAACATGCATTTGTATTCTGAGTGAGTTTGTGACTCCACAGATCTGACCTGTAGCTAAGCCTGATGGAGTCATAACATCACCAAGGAGACATGCACCCTTCACTAGAAAAGTGCATAGTCCCATTGATTTGTTAAGATAACGTCCTCTTTTCATTTATCTGTGTCTCATTTTTTTCAGCCGAATCCCTCTCGGGAAAAGGTAAATATCTGAAAAGGATCCGATATCACGGAAAAGGAATGTTCGGCATTATGGACAGAGTTTACTGTCATTATTTTGTGAAACTTGTGGAAGGCCCCCCACCCAAAAAGACTGAAAAGACCAGTTTTGATGCAGCGAAAGAATACGTCCAGGGACTCAAGAACCGCACCATCATTCACAGTCTATAAACCAGTATCTGATCAGTATCTGCTGTTTCTGTTCAAAAGTGTGAGTGTGAATAAAAGGAATGTATAGGGGTGTATGTATGTATATGCGTGTATATATGTGTGTGCGCGCGTGTGTATGTATGTTAATGTATGTGTGTTAAAAAATTTTATATTGCCACCCCCCCCGTACAATTAAAAAAAAAAAAATATATATATATATATATATATGTGTGTGTATGTGTGTGTGTATGTATGTGTGTGTGTATATATATATGTGTGTGAGTGTATGTATGTATGTGTGTGTATATATATATATATATATATATATGTATATGTATTATACACACACACATTTTTTTTTTTTGCTTTGCTTGCTTTATATATTTGATGTCTTATGTTTATAAAATTTAGAAAGTAAAAAATAAAGAAAAGACATTTTGGTTGTGAGTTAAAATAACTTTAAAGATTAATGACTATTGAGTAGTTTTAAGTAATATGAAGTATTTTTTGATACTTCTGACTGATTTTTTTGGAAAAATATAAGAAACATACTAACCACCACCAACCCAAAGGTTGGTGCATGGATCCCTGCTTAGACTAGTGCATACAGTTCTAGCTATTGGGCAAGACACTTCACCCACATTACCTCAATGCTGTGTGGGAAATTGTGCAAATTGGCAGCCTTTTGTCTGTGAATCTACTTGAGGGCAGCTATGGCAACAGATCTAGCTTAACAAGTGCTATACAAATAAGGCATTATTAAGGATTATATGAAAAAAGTTGGTAAGTTTTATATTTTTTACAATGTACTGTACTAGCAACCCCAAAAGCCCCTTTTACATTATGTTTTATTAGTGAATCAAATTAAACAAAACATACAGTTCAGTCCACTGTGACAGAACTTCTTCCTGGTAAAGTTTCCTTGTTTCTAATGTCAGAGCTGCATTAGTTTGTGAAGGGCACGTTGTCCTGCTCTCACCTGGGACCTCTCTGTGTTTGTGTTAAGAGTAAATGACTTCAGCCCCAAGGCTCCTCCACAATAAACTGTGTCTGATCTTCCATTTGTTTCTCAATCTGTGGTTTCAGGTATCACACTGACTGTTATGTGACTAGTTTTAGATTTATTTATTAGAAAAGTCTAAATCACTTGACTTGTTTGTTTTGTGGAAATATTTACTCTTTTATTCTCTGGAGAAGCTGGAGGAAATGTCTGGGGTGATGGAAGAAGATGGATATTTTCTCTTTTTTGTGGAGGCCTGTTGCTGTGTTTCAGATGACAAAATAACATTCTTTAGCCCAATACTATTTAATACAGTTGGGGGCAGCTACAGTTAATACTGTTAAAATGCAGATTTTTTGTAACACAGTGACTTCTTGGGTCTTTAGACAATAATAGAAATGATCAGGTTCAACATTTATTTATTTAACTTATGGATGTTTCATGGCAAGGTGCAATGTAATCAATAGGAAAAGCTGGCTCTATTACCTCTATTATGAGAATCCCTTTTGTTTCCAGACATTTCCTGTCCCTTGCCCTAAACCCAGCAGTCACTGTGATCCTTGGAGCCACAGATTGAGAAACAATTGAAAATCAGACTCACTTTACTGTGGAGGAGCCCTGGGGCTGAAGTCATGTAGCACAGACAGGTCCCAGATGAGACCTCCCACTGCCCTTGAGAAACACAACCAAGCCTAAAGAGGTGTTAGTCAAACTGATCACCAGACAATATTGTAGCAGACCAAGTGGAATCCTCAGAATAACAGGAAATACAGATTGCATCATTTATTACATAGATGTGGTCGTGGCAGGATGCTGTAAAATTAATGTAAACTCAGTGTAAAAATGTATAGCAAAAAGGCACACAAAGGCAAGGAAATAAGAATATTTCTCTCCAGCAGGTGTCACTGTTGTACTGTGTTTTATTTCTGTGGTTATTATTTGCAGCTCACAAAATAAACTTACTGATCACATCTTTTATATTACATTTACATTATCATTATATAAAGGCCTATATCCCACAGATGTTTACATTATGATAATATACAGGCCTATACCACACAGATGTTTGCATTATATACAGACTTATACAACACAGATGTTTGCATTATCATAAAGACAGGCTCCACGGCTTATGATCCTTTCTGAAGCTGCTATGAAAAAAGTATTTCACTTTTGTTTATCTGACAGAAAAGCCGTTGAACTAGTGCTAGTTTTAGTTTTGTGTGGACAGGACATAGTAATAAACAGGTTAACAACCTTAAATCTGACACTTAATCCATCCCACTATTATCTCTGACTGTATCCACCACTATCCAACCCTCCTCCCTTTCTCCCCACTCTCCATCCCTCCCCTGTCCTCCCTCTCTCCCCCTTTAAAATGCCCCATAAACACTCAAACAACCACTGCATGCTTTTGAACTGAATCCAGATACGGCGTCAGAATGACTCCCTCCCTCTCATCCAAACCCAGTGAGCCAGGCCTTTTATTAAGAAGAAACACTGCACCTATTTTCCACCTAATGAAATATTGATTTGGAAATTGTATTGTAAAACTCCCAAAGTGCTTCCAGCCAACGTCATCAATTATGTTATAATGCTGTTATTTGAAGCCATTTCCCTGGGTGTTATTCAGTTCGTGATACGTTTTAGGGTACTCCTCTATCAGCAAGGGTGGGTGAGTAAAAGTAACGGTACTTCAAAATAATATTACTCAAGTAGCAGTACAAAGTAGTAAAGAAAAAAGTACTACTCAAGAAATAGTAGCATGTAGAGTGACTGTCAGGACGTAACATATGATTTGATTTTGTAATTTTAAAATCAGAACATGAAATAAATGTGATTTTTTTTTTTACACACACAAAAATATGATCCAAACGAAATCACACAAATATTCAAATCATTTCACAATATCAACATAAAGCTTTTGTCACTTGCAGACTAACTCATAGTGGGAAAGTACTCAGACAAGTACAATTTTATTCGATTTTACTCAAGTACTGTAAATATAACTAGTAGTGATGGGACTTCAGGCTCCTTTGTGGGATCCGAATCTTTGAGATCCGTTCATTTCAAAGAGCCGTTCAAAAGACTGGCTCTTTTACTGTTTGTTTATATGACAGAAGCCAAAGTGAGAACTCATTTTATCTACAAACTAATCACAGAGAGAAGTGACTGAAGCTCAGACGTGTTTGAGATGGTTCAAACTGAGAGCGGGAGAGAGTTTAACCTTTGGATTTTTACAGAGTCTACATAAAACGTTTTACTACAATAATAATCACTCAAAAACTGATATTATGAGGCAATTTTTTTTTTTCCACTGGTGTCACCTGCTTTGCTTCTATCCTGAGTCTTGTGCTGGTTCAGCATTAATCAGTGAGAAAATGCAGTTCTTTTAAAAACTGAGAAATGCTAAGGACCCGTTCAAAAGCTTCATGACATAATATAACTGAGTACAACACTTTCTCTGAACAGGTCCAAACAAACTCCGCAGGGTTATGTTTATGTTTTGCAGATTAAAAATGACAGATTCAAATTGTGCAAAGAGACTGAAACCTCCATGAATTAATGTGTTTTTTCCTTCACTATTTTTCAAAACCGAGTTCACGATCACTGGGTCGGTTTAATGAATTTGCATGTCTCCTGTGTCCAAAGACAGGGCCAATTTCACCAACCTCATGAATGAAAAATGATTTATTTGAATGTGTGCAGCCCGTATCCGCCTGCAGGGCTCTGATAAGGAACTAATCCAAAAAACACATTTAAATCATATGACTGGTCCATGGGTTTGGTTCTGATTTTGGTGTTTCACAAAAGCAAAGGTACAACAACTCAGAACTGCAATACTTCAAATGTAAAAGAGCAAAAGCGAAACAGAACAAAGAGAATGGGAAAAAAAAAATCTGCACTTTTATGGTTTAGGGTCAGAATAAATATATACTGTATCATAATATCTATTAGAGTTATAACAAAATAACTATGTCAGTGAATGAGTGCCATTAGTACAGGAGCATCTGCAGAAAACCAGTGCAGAACATACAAACTCCACACGTCTGCATGTTAGCCTGGCATCCGTACTGGCTGCTCTCAATATAGTATGGTTATTGCTCTAAAATAATGTTGTTTTTCTATGACTATGGCAATAAAAGCTTGACATTTCTGTACCTATGGCAGATTTGCTAAAGGCTTTTTTTCATCTGCGATCCAAACAGATGCTAAGGTCTGTCTAAAAACAAAAGGAAGATTATTTCTTTCTTCACTATTTCCCTCAAGACGGAGACACATCACTTGATCACGAATCTATTAAGAGTTTAATGCTTCACTCAAAAAAAAAAAAAAATGCAAAAAAAAAAAAAGGGGACCTAGTTTTTCAGGTCACACTAATTTGAACTTTGAGACTTTAGACCAAGGACCAGACTATGTAAAATAGGAAAAGTGTGTAGTCTAGTCTGGCCAGGCTAGCTTCATGTGGTCTGCAGAGATATACACTCTGGTCTTTTTGCTGTCATGTTCAAAATTGAATCTTTTCCTTAAATATATATATTTTTCTGTCCTCTCTTGGACAGTGTAGAAACATGTGCTTTGGGGTGAAGAATGTGAGAGTGAAGTCGCATCACTCTCTCAAAGCTGACGCTGTCACTGTGAAATGTGTTTCTCAGCATTCGCTTCATCCTTCACCCAGACTTTCCTCGACCAGGAGCAGTGGAGACCGTGGCCCCCAGGGACCCTCCACGTCTTTAGCTTGAATCTGTCAGGACGTAACTACAGGTCTATTGCACAGGGCTACAACATTCTATAGGCTGATAGTATTAGTGCAGATGCTCAAATCCTGGTTTGATGGGTCAAATAGAAATGATCAGGTCCAACATTTGTGAATTTACCTTTTAACTGTTTCAACAGAACTTCCCTCCATCCCTCCCTTCCTGCCTCCCTCATCCATTCATCCCTCCATCCTTCCATCTATCCCTCCCTCTTTTCATCCCTCCCTTCATCCATCCCGCCCTCCATTCCTTCACCCCCATCCATCCCTCATCCATATATCCCTCCGTCCATCCCTCATCCAACAATCCCTCCCTCCCTTCATCCATCCATCCATCGCTCATCCATCCCTCCATCCTTCCATCCCTCCCTTCATCCATCTCTCTATGTCTCTATCCATTCCTCCCTCCCTTCCTTCATCCTTCCACCCATCATCCATCCATCCATCCCTCATCTAACGATCCCTCCCTCCATACATCCCTCCACCCCTCCATAAATCCCTCTATCCACCCCTCCCTCCCTGCATCCCTCCCTCCATCCCTCCCTTCCTGCCTCCCTCCCTTCAGCCCTCATCCATCCATCCCTCCCTCCTTTCATTTCTCCCTCCATCCATCCTTTCCTGCCTCCCTCCCTTCATCCCTCATCCATCCATCCCTCCCTCCCTCTTTTCATCCCTCCCTTCATCCATCCCTCCATGCCTCCATCCATCCTTCATCCATCCATCCCTCCATTGATCCCTCCCTCCATTCTTTCATCCCTCCATCCATCCCTCATCCAACAATCCCTCCCTCCCTTCATCCATCGATCTATCCATCGCTCATCCATCCCTCCATCCTTCCATCCCACCTTTCATCCATCCCTCCATGCTTCCATCCATCCCTCATCCATTCCTCCCTCCCTTCCTTCATCCTTCCATCATCCCTCATCCAACGATCCCTCCCTCCATACATCCCTCTACCCCTCCATTAATCCCTCTATCCACCCCTCCCTCCCTTCATCCCTCATACATCCTTCTATCCATCCTTCTATCCATCCTTCATCCATCGATCCCTCCCTCCATCCATCCCTCTATCATTCCTCCCTCCTTTAATCCCTCCATCCATCCCTCGCTCCATCCAACCCTCCAACCATCCATCTATCCCTCCATCCATTCATCCATCATCCCTCTCTCCATCCCTCCATCCATCCCACAATCCATCCACCTATTCCTTTATGCATCTCTCCATCCATCCATCCATCCATCCATCTTCTTCTACTTATCTGTAAAACACAAGAACATAATAAGTAGCCTGCACTTGTCTCTCATTTAATTTTAAAAACATATATTACAACAGTTCCCACACTGAGCGGTCTGCAGCACCGTGCTGTTGGGTCAGGGAACTGCAAGAAGCCCTGATGGTTGCCAGATCTGCCCTGAGCAAAGCTACCTATTCCTAAAATAGATCAGATATAATGAGCACATTATTAAATGACACATTACCTGTTAATGCCATCAAACTTGTCCCATGTCGAGGGAGAATCTGATGTAAGACTTTAGACGCATTACACTGGACAACACTTCCACTGTGAGACTTCACACTTGGCACAGGTCATAGCTGTTTTATGTGAACAAATGGGCCAGTGTGAGCTGACAGCAGTGGAGTCGATGTGGAATCTTCTCCTCTCTATGTTTCTAAATAAATAAATAAATGCCAGGTTTAATCAGAGCTTCGTTCACAGTCCACTGACCACAGCTCTTTGTTTTTCTATCCATGCCTCACACTTCACCAAAACAGCGCCACCTATCACATCTGGGTCAAATGAATTCAGCTCAAATTTTGTTTTTCAGATGTGAGAATGTGATGATGCCCCTTTCCTCTCTTAAACTGAAACACAAGCCAGTATTCCTCCATCAATTCTTTTTATTTTGTGAGCAAAAAAAAAAAACCCACAGCAGTAGTCGATGATGGATTTAACCAGATGAAAGTGTCAAAATCCAACAGACACTGGTCAGATTAACCAATATACAAGCAAACAGAGAACCAGAACTAAACCAGGACTACACCGGGACTACACCAGGGCTAATTCAAGACTAAACCAGGACTATACTATGACTAAAAAAGGACTCAAAAAGACTAAACCAAGACTACACCAGGACTAAACCAGGACTGAACCAGGAGTAAATCAGGACTAAACCTGGACTGAGGCAGGACAGCCCTCTCCGCCGTCCCCCGGGGCTATTGTCCTGCACTAGAGATATTCACCAAAGTGACAAAGAGATTCATAAAGTAGAATGATTTTGGAAAATGTCTTTTTTCTGTTTGTGATGATTTGATTTGAGATTTAAGTTTGTATGTTTGTATTTTGTTCGAAGTTCACTAGAGCATTAAGTAATCTAATTCAAGAATCCCACACATTTCAGAGAATGTGAGCTGTTTTGCACAAATGATGTTATGTACAGATTGAGACGTGCGCTCTCATCAAATGTAATATCAAACCAGTGTCTCTCCAACACAATGGTGTGAGAGAAAAAAATGAAATATCCAAAAATAAATAAAACAAAATATCCAAAAGTAGCAGAAGAAAAGAGCTGATTATATCAAAGCTTGTATATTATAAAGTACTAAATAAACCAAACCAGGTTGTTTCCGGTCTGTTCAACCCTTTTCAGAGCTTTTAACCATCTTATAGTTGCTTCCTTCTCGTTTCTCCTCTGCAGTTGAATTTAATGTAATTCATGTATGTTTGAGTAATCTTTACACTCTATACAAATGAAAAAAAAAAAAAAAAAAAATAGGCTGCTCACTAGTGTGATTTGCAGCTATCCATAGGGGGCGCCAACAGCATGCGGCGCTTTGTTGTGATGATTATGACGGCGACGGCGAAGCCCCATTGGGCAACGCAGTTGAAGCACAATTTGTCTAACGTTTCAAACATAAGCACTACAGTGGTGTAACCCAGTGTTAAAAACTTGACTAAAAAATAAATACATATTGATATATTGGTTAAAATCACAATGGGAATTAATATTGATAAATAACACGAAAATATAAGGTCATAAATATGTTCATTAAAATATGAAAAAAAAAATTTAAAAAAAGAAAAAATTTACTATGACTAAAGATGTAATAAATAAACACACTGAATAACAAATAGCAGTATAGTCTGATGTCACATTAGCCATTTAGGTCAAGCGAAAAATAAAATCTGTGAACTGGACAAAACGTTGTAGGAGTAAAGATGTGTTGCTGCTCATCCAAGCTGCTTCTTCAGTTTTGGTCAGATTACAGGTGGACACTGTCTTATATCTACCTGAAGGGAGGACTGGGGTCCAAGAGCTCTTCAGGGCCGTACTTCTCCACCTCAAAGCCACTAGCTACTCCTTCAAGGCCAGTGAGGTATAGATCTTAGCCAAATAAAATACATGGTTTGAGAGGGGAGTTAAAGAAGCAATTTTTGTTAGGAAAGACAATCCTTCCTTGCACAGAAATGGGGCCTCAGACATCATCTGTTCCCTATCTATAACTCCATCTTCCACCCAAAGCAAAAAAATGAAACAAAGAGAATAATAGGGCTAGCCAGGATGCTAATAGGTGTGAAATTACTCATTAGTAGCCTACAAACAGAAACTGTAGACAATAGGTTTTGAGTTTCAGTGTGGTTTCAGTGTGCTCAGCTCCTCCCTTCAGGTAGATATAAAGCAGTGTCCACAGGTAATCTGGCCCATCCTCCCTTTCACTCTGGTACTAACAGTGAAGGTAACTACATTACCATATCTCAAATACTACAAAAAGGTTACAGAAAGCACCTTAAGTGCTACAATAGTCTTCAATACTTTTCCAAACTCTCAGCATCCTTTGCAGCTTGCTGTCCTTGCTTTCCCAATGCCCCTGAAATCATCGCCGCAATCTGCCGAAAATAAAAGCGCCATTTGTCTTCCTAAACGAGAAGATCCACGCGGTGAAGCTGCTTTTACCCCAACACAAGCCCACAAGCACACGCACACGCAAGCAAACACACACACAAGCAAACACACACAGCACACACACAAACACACACAGCACACACACACAAGCACACACACAGCACACACACACTAGCTCTTCCTCAAAACAAATCCAGTGTTTCCAAACCAATTAAGGACGTAATTAATGAACGCCCTGCACCTGTAGAGCAAACGCAACGAGCAAAGGCAACGAGAGCAGACAGTGAAAAATGTACCAATCAAATTAATCAGGCAAAAGCCACAGAGCCATTACTCAGAGAGCGCCGAGCCGCGGATTCTATCATTAAAGTAGATGGAAGAGACACGAGAGGCTTTATCAGTGAGGTGGGACCAGGGTGGCATATGGTGAGTTTAGGACAAGACAGGTTTGATCATAAGGTTTAGAGAGGTGATATTTCAAATGCTTCAGGTGATGATTCAAGCCATTTGGAGAAAACAGGAAAAGAAAAAAGAACTAAAATTCAATAACGTCACTTCAGAGGTCTCATTTTGTGACTTTCATTAGGCGTATTTGGTGAAACATAAGGTGAGGACAGCTCAGAGGGTGAAGGGCTCTTCTCTCCTAGACCTGGCCACCATCTACTCCTCATGTCCTCTCACACAGACCTCCTGCAGGACCCTCCTCCTCATGTCCTCCTCACACAGGCCTCCTGCAGGACCCTCCTACTCATGTCCTCTCACACAGGCCTCCTGCAGGACCCTCCTCCTCATGTTTCTTCACACAGGCCTCCTGCAGGACCCTCCTCCTTATGTCCCCTCACACAGGCCTCCTGCAGGACCCTCCTCCTCATGTCTCCTCACACAGGCCTCCTGCAGGACCCTCCTCCTCATGTCCTCTCACACAGGCCTCCTGCAGGACCCTCCTACTCATGTCCTCTCACACAGGCCTCCTGCAGGACCCTCCTCCTCATGTTTCTTCACACAGGCCTCCTGCAGGACCCTCCTCCTCAGGTCTCTCTCACACAGGCCTCCTGCAGGACCCTCCTGCAGGACCCTCCTCCTCATGTTTCCTCACACAGGCCTCCTGCAGGACCCTCCTCCTTATGTCCCCTCACACAGGCCTCCTGCAGGACCCTCCTCCTCAGGTCTCCTCACACAGGCCTCCTGCAGGACCCTCCTCCTCATGTCCTCTCACACAGGCCTCCTGCAGGACCCTCCTACTCATGTTTCTTCACACAGGCCTCCTGCAGGACCCTCCTCCTCAGGTCTCCTCACACATACCTCCTGCTGGACCCTCCTCCTCATGTCCTCTCACACAGGCCTCCGACCTCCTGGATGAGGTCGCAGACTCCAAGTAAAATTACATAATGCACTTTCGCCCTGTATAAAAATGTTAGCTCATGTTACCTTCACTGCAGGACTAACCAACTTCCAACTCTTACAGGTGCTTTTAGCCTTGTTGAAACTGCTTTGCCCTAACTGTGGCAGCAGCGAGTCTTTGAATTAGACAAACAAACTGGGCCTTTAATGTGATTCTTATAATCTCTATTTGTTGAACACAGCCAGGGTCCTGAAGTCTTCATTTCTTTCCTATGACAGATCCCAGTGTGGGATCCCCACTGTCATGTGATGGCAGTGATCACTGTGGCAACAACAACAACATCTGGAGGTGGCTCTGAAACATCTGGAGAAGCAGCGGTGGAGGTTCAGGTGACATTCAGGAAGGCCCCGAGCAGAGACACGTACAGCGGGAGGGGAACGAGTTGATGAGGGGGTAATCTGGGGGTAACCTGGGGGTAATCTGTACAAGTGTGTGTACCTCAAATAAAGAATTTCAGTTTCTGAGCAATTACTGAACACATATCCTTGTATTTCTTGGATTGGTGGAAAAACCAAGAGATGATTGATCCCTTTTCAAACTAAGATGAAATAAAAGTGGGCTCATAATGCAATTTTAACATCACCTCAAGCTAAATATACCTTCATATGTGGGTCGTTTGTCCTCATAGTGAAAGGCTAAAGGCTTAAATAAACTGTGACTCAGAATGAATAAACATTTAAATAATGTGAAGTTACAATGAGAAGTTACAGAACACTTTCACTCATCTAAAGGCTCCTGATTTATGTGAATGTTATTGTGGTAATAATGTTCCTCCTCAGATCCTGTAGGTTAGATTACACTGAGTGCATTGGCAGCTGGGATGAATACCATTTATGTTTTATCTATGTGTCAAATGAACCAGTGCATCTGCCTAGTCGATATTTTAATAATAAGAATTGATTTAGGACTGAGAAGATCTAAGGTCATCATTGTAAACCACTAACTGTCTGGAATGTGTGAGCAAACTGACAATGTGCAATGAATGGAGTGTGCAATTTTGTTTGGCCCTTTTGTGACCTAAGCCATTTGTGACCCCAGACCTTTTTGTGACCCCAGCCACTTTTGAGACCCTAACCTTTTGTGACCCCCCAGCTCTTTGTGATAGCAGATGGAAATGACCCTTTGGCTTATAATCCAGTCCGTTTACATTCATGTATTTGGTTTCTAAATCAAATCAATCAATCAATCAAACTGTGGACTCTCAAGTATGTGCACTAAGTAACTTTTCCAATGGAGGGTGTGTCATCTACTCGTCTCCATGTAGATATTGGTTTGTTTAGAATGAGCATTAAACCTATCTCTCTCTATACACCAGGCCAAGAAACATATCAGATCTGTGGAAAGACTGCTCACTGTGGGATTACAGGTTTTTAGCAATAAAACCAACTGTAATTGAATAAATGCAAGGTACGGTACTTTTAATGTCATACTGAGGAACATTCCAGGCAAAGCAATAACCAGGAAGGTTAATATGTAGTGAGACAAGCAGGTGAAGTCCCACAATCACACACACACACACACACACACACATGCACACACACAAACACACACACACACACACACACACACACACACACACACACACACACACACACACACACACACAGTACACCTTTATCTGTCTCTGGTTTGCAGCTGCAGCTAAAGGCTCAGTTTGGATAAACACATTATAAACACATTATCTCAAAGAATACTTGAATTAAAATTAACAATCACAAAAACTATTTAATTAACGTTGCCTGATTGATGGATTTTGATCAGAGGAAAAGCATGTGTGCTTTTTGTTTTCTTCAAAAATAAAATCACAAATGGAACAAAATCAGAAAAATGATGCTCAAAACAAAATTCACACTTTTCTGGTGAATTCATCTTAAAGTTGCAGAGGTTACACCATCTGTTTGTCTCCTTGGCGATGTCATTACTTGTCTTTGAATGTTCCATATATTGCACATATTCATTTAAATGCAGGTGTTTATGTTGCTCGTTCGTACTGTGAGCGGGGGTGTCTCTCCTCAGATGTGATCTGCAGCTTGGCCTGGGAGATGCCACCTTCTTGTCTCAATAAAGATAGAGAAGTTTAATGCCATTATGGAACATTCTAGGCAAAGCACCAGTATCTCCCTGGAGACAAGCACGTGGACCAGACCATTAACCACAAAAGATGCAGAGAGCGGCTTTAAGAAAAAGTAAAGTTTAATATTTAAGTAGCACTCCCGGCTCCACCTCTGGCGTCTGAACATATCCCTCCGTCTCTTATTTCAGGATATATGGTTTGTTCTTCCAGTTCTCAGTGGAAAACCCCAGTGCAAATCAATGCTCCCTCCTCCTTCTGTGTAAATTGGACTTCTGGGAATTGATCCATCTGCGAGAACCGGACCTGCGCTGCATGCTAACTGCTAACGCCTCTTAATCACGTAGTACGCCCTGTACTCCGAGACATCTGGGGCTCCGCGAGAGGTTTGACCCTCGCTGTTACCCGTAGATCTGGTTTAAATGGTCATTTGTCTCCACGGGCATGAGCTGTCAACAGTCACATCTCAAGGGGAAAGTAGCAGGGCAGTGGCACTCATTTAAGATTCCTGTGTGTTTCTATGTGGGACTGTGAGAATAAATATTTGCAGCCCGAGCTCCAGGGATGATACAAAGGTGAAATATAACATGAATTGTAATGTTTCTTTAAAGGGAAGGGAAGCACTTTTTCCTCATCTGCTTGTAACAAAATGGCATTAAACTGGCATAGATCGCATTTATCAAATCAAATCGTCTCTATAATCGTCTCTATAGTTGTCTCTATGGAGATTTAATGTCATTTAATGTCATACTGTTTAACATTCCAGGTAAAGAAATAAGACCAGATGGAAATGTTACACAGACCTAAATGCTTAAAAGTTCATTACATTTCATTACAGATCCTGACAAACTGCTTCACTGTGTTTCTTGTTTTACAGTATCATAATATAGTTTATTTAGCTTCCCTGATAACGATAACAGATGTGTTTTTAGGGCTAAAGAACCTGTCTTTAGCCTTAAAAACACATCTGTTATCGTATTCTGCTCTGAAAATATCTTGTAACTGTATTGGAGCGAACAAACGCCATTGTGCATGACTTTCTCTTTACACAACAACACATCAGACTGAAACACTTCCTGCATTTGATGTTCCAGCCGTAAATAAATCCTGTTATTAACATCAGACCGGACTAAACCAACACACATGCTAATGGAGTCCGGACAAACCTTGTGCTTTACTAGTTTAGCTCCCATTCACTCATGTTCCACTCAGACAAATAGCCCGTGTTATTATAATGACTCACCTTGTTTATGAAGCTATTTTGTCTGCCATGGCGATACAAAGGGAGCTGTTTCTTTGGGTCTTCCCCTAGCTAATCTCGACGACTGAGGGATTACAAAAACAAGTCTTTCATAATGATGTTTAATGTGTGTTTGTACAGGAGTGTAGGCCTGTGTGATGTCTGCATACAGAAAATAAATAGGGACCATAGAAACGCCTCGGCTTTCTGAACTTATGAACATTGTAATTTGTTTTGCTTCTTAAAAACATCCCTGGAGGTCTGATTATTTTAAATAGGGCGTCAGTGGCTCACTCGTTAGACCAGTGTCCCCTCAACCTGAAGGTCAGAGGATGGATTCCCGCTTGGAGCAAGTTCTGTTGTTGTGTCGTTAGGCAAGACACTTCACCCACCTTAGCTTGTATGAATGTGGTGTGTGAGTGTGTTAGAGATGTGCGGTTGACCTCTGACCCGCGAGGCCTGCAGGTAACCCGGCTTGGGGCGGGCTGGAAAAAAAATCTATTTTTTGAGGTGCGGTTTGGGACGGGTCATTTTTTCATAGAAGAAAAATATGTAGGCTATTATTACTGTATTTTATATATATAAAATATTTTAAAACAAACCAGTATACATCTACATTGGCTTATGTTTAATAATAAAGTTTACATAAGCACATAAAAGGTGCAGTTAACCTAGAACCTGAGGCCACCGCAGCGCCCTCCCTTTGAGCGGCATTGCACGGCACCCATGCCCACCACCATGTTAGACAATTGCAACCATTTGCCACAGTAAACTGAGCCAAAAAGAAGCAATTTGAAGACGGAAGGTGAGGAATTATTTTGTTTTAAAAGAAAACTGCTGATGGTTCATCTTATTGGTGGATTCACTCCCATTACGTCTGTTTTCATGCACGTTTTTTGCTAAAATAAAGCTGCATTTATTGACATACTTTTACAGTGTGTTTATGTTGTAACGAATCGGGCAGAGGGACCAAAGATGCGGAACTCACGATTGTTTAAACAGTGTTTATTTACAATATGTGAAACAGTTCAGGCAAATGACGGTAGATCAACGAGGAGCTGGGTGCGGGGTGCAGGTCGGGGTCCAGGGAGAACACAGAGGTGCAGAGACGAAGACGAGGGAAACAATCCCAGTGCAGGGAGGCAGGGTCTGAAGCGAGGGTCCGGAGCTGGTCCAAGAGCGGGGTCTGGAGAGTGACAAAAATCCGATGAGCATAAATACAAAAACAGGAACATTACAAGAGCCAAGCTAGAGTTATTCACATGAAACACGCAGACGATTTGGAACCGAGTGTCTGGTCCTGGCTCCTCTTATCCACCACAGGTGACGATGATTGCGCTAATAGTTTCCAGGTGCACGCGGGAGGAGCCAGGAACTCCGCCCAGCTCCGGACACAGACAGGTGAGGAAGGGGGGAGCAGAAGAAGAGGACAGCAGACAGGGATCATGACAGTTTATAGATTGTATAAATAGATTCTGCTGTGCAGTGCGGCCAGGGCGTATCATACATAATCAGAAATGTGGGACCACGGGATGGAAAATAGCCTGAGCCAGGCATTTCTAGTGTGTATATGTGTGTACATATGTGTGTGTGTGTAGTGTAATACATGACTGTTTCCTATTATTTACTGAAAGGTCCATACAGATGTAGGGTTATGTGTGTACGTTATGTATATTCCTTTTCTGTGGTTGAAGGTTCATGATTTTCAAACCATGCGATGAGGAAGGAGGTCATCTAAATTGTTCCTTCGGATGAATGTTTCTCGCTCTCATAAACCCTTTAGCATGGTGCTAGCACAAACCCTTTAGCATGGTGCTAGCACAAACCCTTTAGCATGGCGCTAGCACAAACCCTTTAGCTTGCTGCTTGCAAAAACCCTTAAGCATGGCACTATCAGTCACATACTTATTTTGGGCACAATAACAGAGCGGCTTTTTCGGATGGAAGCAGGTGGACCGCCATCGCAGCCAATCAGCTCTCATTCAAGTTTTTTTTTTTTAAACTAAGCAAAACCTAACTAACCCTTCCATTTGTATAAATCAGACCTACTTTACAAAATTTACTTTTCAGTTTTTAACCATGTTCTAGTGGTTTCCTCTCAATGAGCCTCTGAAGTTGCATTTGGACTTATTCATATTTGAGTATTTTCAAGACACCATTTTACCAATCTACCCCCCTTTTCACCTGCACTGGGACACGCCCACTGTCACCTATGCACTTCCTTCTCTGGTTTTACGGACTTTTTTTATTAAGTTGTTTTAGATGAATATTGTGATTTGAAATGTGCAGACTGTAACATAATGACCCACAAGTGTCAGATATTATAACTATAGATAGACACAAACATAACGGACTGATTTAAGACTTGACATAAACCTTATGACTTAACTTAACAAAATTATTATAGTGATAACTGACTGGAATCAGCCAGTATTCAATACTGAGGACAAAAGTACTTTTTATTCTTGCTGTTGGCTGTACCAGTTTTAAATTCCACTCTGGAAGAATAGCTGGCGTGTTGTGAGTAAAAAGGTGATTTTCAGAGTAACTGCAGTGAGTGTAACAGTGAGTTAAAACCATTATAACATTAAAAGCTCTTTCAAAACTGAAGAGTTGATTTACAAAAACAGTTTGTCACCATTTGTCTAGCAGTGTTTTCAAAAGCTGAAAATTATAGCGCAATAAAAATATGATTCCATCCTTTTGCAAATAGACTCATTAATAAAGGTGTGGAAGATGGTTCCAAAAAGAAAATAAATGTGAATAGACATATCTGTTTTGACTAATTAACTATTAAAAACATTTGAAATACCTACTCCTCTTGTTGAGGCTGTTGTTTAAGAAATGGATTATCTTCTACAAATACGACAGTGGATACTAGAACGTCACCCTGCTGTTCAAACTAATGACTTTCCTCTCATGTTAACTCACAATGACTGCACTGTGGGGCATCCCAGCAGCCCCTGGATTTGAAATGCATCCTGGGTAATTGGTGGTCCGGTCGGATTTGTACCAGATTGAACACAGTGTGGCAGGTAGATGTCCTGATGTTCTGAGGGGTGGGGGGGAGGAGGATTATAAACATTAAAACAGCAAAGTAACTGGAAGAATAAAGTGTCATACACACACACACACGCACACACACACACGCATGCACGCACGCACACACACACGCACACACACACACACACACACACACACACATATATATATATATATATATATATATATAAATCACACTTACACGAACATATATATACACATATATGAATATGATGTAATATACATTTACAGGCCCGATTCACACAGAGGACTTCACTGATGACCTCATAACATAACATTAAAGACCATTACTTCCCCTACATCTGTCTTCATACACCTCCCGCTCCACCTCCTGCTCCACCTACAGCTGTGTTCTGTACACTTCTAAACTATTTGTACAAAGTTTGGTCTCTGGTGATAGAGACTTAAGCACAGTGTCATGATGAAGATGAAGTGAACACAGCGTCATGATGAAGATGAAGTGAGCACAGTGTCCAGAATCAGGGAAAATCCATCTGGAAGGACCTCATTACTACAGCCCAGGGACAAAACAACACTTCAGCTTTATTTTTCAGGGGCTTAAGAGTTGCATTAGAGCAATGTAAAAGTATTAGGAGACTTACAGTTAATGCCATAAGCTTTTTTGAACCAGATCAGCACATTCAAAAGACAGTTTTTCAAAAGTTAAAAAAAAAAAAAAAAAAAAAAACATTTTTTGCCCCATCACCCTGCTCTGCCAATCTGTTCAATATGACCAACTGCATGGCTGAGCATGTTCATGGCTGCCCTGTGTCTGTGCTGTGTTTAAATAAGTGATGATGATGTCATTCTTCCAGATGTGGTCAAGGGTCAGACGTTAATTACACTGGACTTTACCAGAAAAGATTCAAAAGGTAAATTCACAAATGTTGAACCTGATCATTTCTATAAGTGACCCAAGAACTCACTGTGTTTGAACAAGACCTATCTTACCTGCCCACATCTGTGCTAAATATTACTGGCCAATAGAATGTGGTGATGTCATCTGAAACTCAGGAGTCGTTCTTCATTGGTCACTTAGATTGTGTTTTCCAAACTCCATCACTGGCCCCGCCCAATGACCTCACTCATGTGGACGTCTGTGATGTCACGGCAATGGTCACTATACCTCGCCATAGAAACCGCAGCCAAAGCAAACCAGCCCACTGCCGCAAGAGAGCTGGGAACCAGAGCAGGACCAGGAGGACAGCCAGAAGAAAAAGAAACTGAGATAAGGATAAGATGTCTCCATGGAGATGCTTTGCTCAGAATGTTCTGTAGATCAGATCTATGAAGAGGTGCCCACACTCAAAGTAAGAGCGTGTTATAATGATTAAACCCTGTCCTGTAAAAATTATTTAACTGGACAGAACATGGTGATGATGATGTGATGTTTGAAGTGATGTTTGTGAGAGCTTTCTTCAGAAATTGATCCACACTTGTTTGTCTGTAATTGTCTTCTAATTATAAGCTGCTTTTGGTGTAGACACAAAAGACATAAGCCATTTCAGTTTTATTATTCAAATTTATTCTCAAAATATGCCTGTGTGATTTCACAGCTGGGCTTCTCCGAGAGCGTTCTTGTGTCAACACCAAAAGCACATCACGCGGCGGGAGCGAGGATTAATCCTATTTCCTCCGAGATCGGGCTGGAAATAGATGAGGGGCAAGATAATTGAGACTTGAGGAGCATGAGGAGGAAGAGTTGCTCCGACAACACGCCCCCAATGGAAACACTAAAACAATACTCCACAGTACTCCACAGAACAATACTCCACAGTACTCCACAGTACTTCACAGTACTCCACAGTACTCCACAGTACTCCACAGTACTCCACAGTACTCCACAGTACAATACTCCACAGTACTCCACAGTACTCCACAGTACTCCACAGAACAATACTCCACAGTATTCCACAGTACAATACTCCACAGTACTCCACAGAACAATACTCCACAGTACTCCACAGTACTCCACAGTACTCCACAGTACAATACTCCACAGTACTCCACAGTACAATACTCCACAGTACTCCACAGTACTCCACAGAACAATACTCCACAGTACTCCACAGTACAATACTCCACAGTACTCCACAGAACAATACTCCACAGTACTCCACAGTACTCCACAGTACTCCACAATACTCCACACTACTCCACAGAACAATATTCCACAGTACTCCACAGTACAATACTCTACAGTACTCCACAGTACAATACTCCACAGTACTCCACAGTACTCCACAATACTCCACAGAACAATACTCCAGAGTACTCCACAGTACAATACTCCAGAGTACTTCGCAGTACAATACTCCACAGCATTAAACATAAAAAATGTCCCATGTCTGTGTGTTCCCGAGTGATCAAACTGTAGCACTGTTGCCATAACAACTAACAATTTAGAATAAAACATATACCTTTTGAATGGGCTATAGTCCTCAATACTCACCTATTCATAGGCCTCTGATTATATGCAACATTTGAAGACTTTTCCATTGAAAATACTTTTTTTTTTTTTTTTTTTTTATTGTTAATTGCTATGGCAACTGTTAAGGCCCCAGGTCTCCAGCTCCTTCTGCAGCCATATGTGTTGTTCCTGTTTCTGTTTGCACCAACAGACCTCTCCTGTGTTTGGTGCATTGCTTGCAGGCTGGCACCTCATTGGCTCCTGGGGCCTATGTGCTGATTGTTGCGACGCTCTAGAGCCTGGACACTCCTGGACCTTCACCTGCAGCTGCCACACCTTAAAAGGACCCGCCCCTCCCACTCAGCTGGATTCTGTCAGTGAACCACATGGCCCCTTTTGTTCTGTGTCTCTGTTGTGACTTTGTAAAAGTGAGACACTTGTAGACCTTTGACTTATTCTGAGACAGTTTTTTTTGTGTGTGTTATTGTAATTGCTGTACTTTTGTTAGTTGTATTACTTTAAGTTGTACATTGAACTACTCTATTAAGAGCTTCTCTTTGTTAGTTTTTACTTTAGCATTCCTTTTAAATAACTCCTTAATTTAGTTTTACAATTTTCCATTTTGTTTGTTTCTTCCCCCTGTCCCTAGCTGAGCTGGGCTGTAACAGCAACGGTCCTTATTTGGATTGGAGACATTTCTAAAGAGGAGGTATGTGAAGTTGTTGGTATGTGATAGCGTGTATTAATATAGACCACATGTATCAAACTCAAGGCCCGTGGGCCAAATGTGGCCCGCCACATCATTTTATGTGGCCCGTGACAAAGTAAATTAAAAGGTATGACTCTCTTAAAATATCAGTTTATCAGGAGATACACAGTTACACAGCCATTTTTTCATATCTATGCAAATGCATATGCAATATTTGTAACTTGAATAAGCAACCATTTTGCCGATGTGGCCCTCTGCGAAAATAAGTCTGACTCCCCTGATATAGACTATAGACTATAGGCTGAGTGCAGTCTGGAGACAGCAGTGTTCCCCCTTCACTCTGGTGGTCTCTTTTGTGCAGTTCCGTTTTTGGCCTGCGGGCTTCTCTGACTTCATTAACATCACGTAAATATATGATCCTGCCCCAAAGCGCTCTCTCACCTCCTGCTGTCGATTGCCCTGTTGCTATAGTAACCACAATCCTCCGCACAAGCCACAAATCCCTGTTCGACTTCAGAGAGATTGTTTTGCTCAGATTTAAAAAGTTTTGGCTTTGAAAACTGTATTTCATTATTACATTTTAAACCAAATGTGCCCTGTTTTTCTATTTGCGTGTGAAAAATTGGCCTTGTGTTTTGAGTCATGTTGATTTTCAGACACAACGTTTTATGGAGTTTTTCTATTTTGCTTATAATGAAAATGTATTTTTGTATATGGATTTTTGTATTTTTATGTTTGTAAAGATCAGGGCCTTCAACTGTTTCTTTCTTCTGAAATCCATGTATGCTGTTGCCACTAAAGCTAAACGACTCTCCAACACGCCTATAAACTGGGGTCATGTGACTGATGCCACTGTCACGGCAGGAGAGCGCTCTGTCACTCCAGCTCTGGTTCTGCGTCCTTCAACTGAACTTGAACTGGTCCCATGAACTGAGACTGGGTCTGGACTCAGTGAAGAGACCTATGAGAGAGGGAGAGAGAGAAACGAGGGAGAGGGGAGAGAGAGAGAGAGAGAAAGAGAGAAAGAAGTAAGTGAGTGAGAGAGAGAGAGAGAGGAGGGAGAGCTGAAGAGATAGAGAGGAGGGAGAGGTGAAGAGATAGCAAGAAAGAGAGAGAGGTGAAGAGATAGAAAAGCAAGTGAGAAAGAGAGAGAGAGGACAAGGAGGTGAAAAGAGAGAAGTGAGTGAGAGAGAGAGAGGACGAGAGAGTGAGAAAGAGAGAAAGAAGTGAGTGAGAGAGAGAGGAGGGAGAGGTGAAGAGAGAGCGAGAAAGAGAGAGAGGTGAAGAGATAGAGAAGCAAGTGAGAAAGAGAGAGAGAAGATGGAGGTGAAAAGAGAGAAGTGAGTGAGTGAGAGAGAGAGAGGACGAAGAGGTGAAGAGATAGAGAAGCGAGTGAGAGGGAGGACAGAGAGGTGAAGAGAGAGAAATGAATGAGTGAGTGAGAGAGAATGGAGAGGTGAAGAGAGAGAGAGAGAGAAAGAGAGAGGGGAGAAGAGAGAAGTGAGTGAGTCAGAGAGAGAGGAGAGAGGTGAAGATGGAGAGGTGAAGAGAAAGATGCTAGTGTGTGAAAGAGGGTGAGAGAGAGAGAGGAGGGAGAGGTGAAGAGAGAGAGAAGCTAGTGAGTGAGAGAGAGGAGGGAGAGGTGAAGAGAGAGAGAGAAGCTAGTGAGTGAGAGGGAAAAGGAAGAGGTGAAGAGAGAGAAGCTAGTGAGTGAGAGTGAGGAGAGTAAGAAGAAGAAGAAGAAGAAGAAGACAGAGGGGAGATAGAGGAGGGGGAAAAGGAGAGGGGAGAGAGGATGAAGAGCAAGAGGAAAATAATGAAGAGGGGGAGAAAGGGGATGGGTTAGAGAGAGGTGAAGAAAGAGAGAGAACTAAACAGAAGTGAGAGGAGACAGAGTTGTGTGTGGACAGACTGAGACCACCTCTGAGGGAGTGAGGCAGTAACTGGAGGGAGAGGTGAAGAAAGAGGAGTGAGTCTCTCTCTCTTCCTCTGAGTGAGGCCGAGTGGTGCAGACAGGGATTAACTGTGATTGATTCATTTGTGTCTAATCCACCTCAGAGCTCTGTCCTTCACCAAAACACATCCACAGAAAAACACACAAAAAAATAAACAGAACAAAACACATCCACAGAAAAACACACAGAACTAAACACACAAAACAAAACACATCCACAGAACTCACTGAAAACAACAAAAAAACATTTACTGATCTAAAACTATTACTGTTTTTGAAATGTTAAAAATGTACAAGTCTCATCTTCTGTTTAATGGTACAGTAACAGCATTAGACAGCAAGTTCAGGAAATGTACTACCACTGCTACTGCTACTAGTGCTACTACTACTGCTACTGCTACTACTACCACTGCTACTGTTACTACTGCTACTGCTACTACTACTGCTACTGTTACTACTGCTACTGCTACTACTACTGCTACTACTACCACTGCTACTGTTACTACTTCTACTGGTACTACTACTGGTACTACTACCACTGCTACTACTACCACTGCTACTGTTACTACTGCTACTGCTACTACTACTGCTACCACCACTACTACTACTACTACTACTACTACTATTACTACTACTACCATTACTGCTACTGTACTACATTTCCTGATTTCTTTCATTTAAAAGTAAAGTGAATGTTGAAATACCTGAACAAAAATGTAATGATATTTTTAAGTACTTTGTGTTCTTATGCTGTGCACTATTCCCTCCCTCTCCGCTTGGGGGTAGAGAGCTTCTTCTATTACCACAGCTGCCCTGGGGCAGACTAATGAAAGCATGGCCAATCTACGCCATCTGTCTCTCCAACCACCAGCTCATTGACTCACACAGCATTCACCCACCAATACAAGCTAATGTGTCTCAGCTCGATACTGAGGAATCGATACTGAGTCTGATAGGGCAGAATATAGTATCATAGTACTTTCTTTTATAAGTACCAATTAGTATCTGATTTTCAGATCTTTTGACAACCCTAGTACAAAGACAAAAGGCAACGTGGGTGAAGTGTTTTGCCCAAGGACACAAGGACAGTATTAATCACTAACCTTTCTTGCAACACACCTGGATTTTCAACATTCACTGCAGGAAAACAATGATATTTCAACCTGACAGAAGTTAATTAAAATGTACTTGTTAAATTACACCACAACTGCTTTTTTAATCGATCTCAAAGACAAAGACATTTATTTATTCCCTTCTTAATTACTTACCTTCTAATCTCAGGGAAACATTCACTATTTCATTTACTTAATCTGTGTCTTTTATCTGTACCTTTAACGCGCCTATACAGAAGTGGTACAGAAGTCAAACACCAACTAGATCATATCTGAAGGAGCTGCAAGAAACACAAATGTTCAAATAATTCCATATTGTCGACATAAAGCTCAAGTGCTTTCGACTTACTCATGAAATAGGGCCATAGTAAGTGACTTGAGCAGGACTGACATGTGCATTTGGAGTTTATAGATCTCTAAAAAGACGTGATCAATGCCATACCTCTTCTCACGTTGCTTCTCGTAAGTGCAGCTGATCTGTTGGGAGGTTCAACTCTGGTTTTACTCGAGTTTCTGTGGAGAATATCTTGTAACGCTGTCTCTGGTGCATTTGGTGATTTGCACTGCTCGCAATGTTAGACTAGAGAGACTAAACCCAAACTTTTACTCGAGTAAGTACTAAAACATTTCTCAAGTAGGAGTAAAAGTATGCTGTTGCTGTACTTACCACTTTTTAATATAAAAACATGCTTGTCAAAACCTGGTAAGTTCTTTTGCTTGTGATTTCACACAGTTTGATGGACAGTATTGTACAAATAAACTCAACAGGACACCAGCCAATTAAAGCACAGCTATTTGTGAAGTAGGTCGAAGGTAATCGCATTTGACGACAACAGAATCCTGCAGAGAGCTTGTCAAATGAATTTACATGAATCGAAATGTGTGTGGTGTTCAAATGTAAAACGAATTGGTAAAATTGAATATGCAGGTGAGTCTGACTGACAAGAACAGAGGCAGCCGGAACTGAATGAGACGGGTTCATAAAAATTATTGTGATTTAGCTTGTGTGATCTAATGAAGTTCACGTTTGAACTATTCACCATCATGTTTTCTCTAAATAAGGTTTGACAGTGATGTACAGAAACACAGTAATGTTTAATGTGCTAATGTCACTGCTTCACTCATAAGTGGCCTGCAGTTTATTTAAAGGTGCTGTTCATGCATGGCTCACATTTTAAATGTGTATGTAAAAGAAACTTTAAGAACAACATAATTTTTCAACTTTTCTACATGTCTTTAAAGATGCATTATGTAACTTTTGGTGGGTGGGTCCACCATCACCTCATCTCCAGGGAATCAACTGTTATGGCTTTCTTTATTTTAAATCTTTATTTGTATTGTTATGGATCTTTGTGACCTAACCTTCGTAATACTATCTGTTGTTATGTATTGGTGTAATTCTGGTTTGGGTGTTTAGCCGCCTCCAGCCATGTTGATTAGACTAAACTGTCATGATTGTTTTGATGGTATAAATACACTGTATGTATTTACATTAGTCAGCTCAGGGCGAGACGACACTGCTAGGGACAACAGCTCTTTGACCATTGTGCACAATTGGTTCAATAAATCAGACTTTTTGATTCAAGAGAACTTGTCAGCTGATTCTATATTTTTAAGGCTTTTACTATTAGAAATTCCACAACACAACATGTTTGCCAATAATTATTAACCCAGAGGAGTTTATAAGCATTTACAGTGGTCCACAGTGTGAGTGGAGCCACTCGGAGACCTCCTGTTTGAAGCTATCTCAGACTGGCCATTTACTCTCTATGAAAGTTTGAATGTTAATGTGACTCACACGACTGGATGTGACTCACACCACTGAATGTGATGTTGCTGTTATTTCATTACTTCAGACTTACTTTTAGTTGTTCAGTATTCTTCAAGAAATGAACTTTTGCCTCCTGTGGTCGGCCATTCACCTGACATTCACTTTACGATTACAGATCCACTAAGTCTGGGTCTATGAAACTTTTTTCTGATCTGATTTTACTGTGATTCTAATTCTTTCTCTTAAAAAAAAACGCAAAACAAAACATTTTTATTTGTTTTAAAGAGAGGGAAGGGGGGCTATAATAAGCTTTCTCCCATGCTTGAATGTTGTTCCCTCATAAAAACATGCCTAAAGACATTCTAGATGTTATCCATGCATGTTTGAGAATTTTAGTAATCTCTCTTGAGCCCTATTCGAGTCTGTACAAGGCTCCGCCCACAAGTCTACGTCACCCATGCTCCCACGTGACAGTTCTCCATAAATATACAAGAACAAGATACTAAACTGTACACAGCAACTTGACAAACCTGATGTGATGTGCAGTAGTTTCATTAGTGGGATGGGCACTGATTGTGTTGTGATAGCGCTCTGAAGGGGGAGTGACTTAGTTCGGAGCGGTGAGTCTGGTTCTTAAAAAAAAAAAAAAAAAAAAGTCAAAGATATTGAGAGGCTGAAGAGGGTGTTGGTCCTGCTGCGTTGAAGATACTTTTGGTGGCTACAAGTTTCTTCATTGAAATTGCAAAATGATGGAAGGGAGAGAGAGTAACTTCAGCACCATGGACAGCGAACCAGGACTCATCAGGTTTTACTTTTAAAACTGCATCAGATTCCACCCTGCACCAGCATGTACTGTGCGAACTGTAAGGAGAAGAGGAGCTCTGCTGAGAACAGGACCATCTCTCCCCTGTTAACTTTCATTTTATAACTTTTACAAATGTGAAAACACAGCTAGCCTTATGTAGAGCTAGCCCTAGCTTACTACACTGACTTTACAACATGGAGCCAAGATCCTGATAGGTGCTCAAACAAACTCGCAACCTCAGTAACAAATAAAAAAAACAAAAAACATTAAAATAATAATCACATGTGCAGCATTAAGCTTACATGAGACTTTACAAACAGAAGAAGAAGAACACAGGCTTCAGAGACAGAGGGATAGGCCTCTGACAGCACAGATTCTACATTTAAACACATCATTTTCTTAATCCTAATCCATATTAAGTATGCTAAACTCATTTAAACAGGGAAATCTTTATTGTTATTATTATTGGCCTCTTAATTAGAATTCGTATTTGTTATTTCAGATTCACACACATTTCTTTTCATTCATTCACTTGTGTTCTGCCAATGTCTTAAAGTGGCAATAGCTGTAAACATAATCATAATCATATATGTGTGTATATGTGTGCGTGTGTGTGTGTGTGTGTGTGTATATGTGTGCGTGTGTGTGTGTGTGTGTGTGTGTGTGTGTGTGTGCGTGCGTGTGTGTGTGTGTGTGTGTGTGTGTGTGTCCGCGTGGTTGTTAGGTCTGTGTAAAATTGTGGTTACAAACTCTATTATAGATTACTTTTAAAATATGAACACCGTCACTGGAAAGCAGAATGCACCTACAACTTACTGTCATAATGTAAAATTGTCAAGGTTTGGCACACTTTGATCTTTGACCTAAGCTCTCCTTTTGGCTCTCTTTTGGCTCTCTTCTAGCTCTTTCTGGCTCTCATCTGGCTCCTCCTGACTTTCATTTGGCTCCTTCTGCCTCTGCTCTGGCTCCTTTTGACTCCTCTGGCTCCTTCTGGCTACTCTGGTTCCTACTGGCTCTCCTCTCTGTTCAATTGAGAGTATCGATTCAACTGAGTAAATAAAAACTGTTACTTGGCCTCACAGTTATAAGGTCCTTGATAAGCCTGCTGCTTTTCATCTCTCTGGGACCATTCATACAATATTGAAATTGAAAACTGAACCACCGCATCCAGTAAAACAATGGGGTGAGAGCCATGTGGAAACAGTTGGAGAAATTCGATCTAAAAAAACAGAGGCTAAGTTTGATCTGATGGCTTCTAAAAACATTAAAACCAGAGAGAAGGGTCTAAGTGGTACAAAATTCCACACAAATACAAGAGACTTCACACATAAGGATTTTTCTGACGGTTTAAACCTTCAAATAAATGAAGTTGTTTGCATTTGTTTTAATCTCATCTAATCATAAATGTGTAATTTAGACCAGCTTTGTCCCATTTTTACATTATGGTATAGTAGTAGTAATACTTGTCTCTGCATAATGTGTTAGCTGTACATATACCCACCGTGTCCTGTCCCTCTATAACCCTTTACATTAATCCCTGTGATCCCTGTACTGTCCATTACAATCGAATCCCTGAACTCATAAAACCTCTTTCTCCTCTGTTCCAGTGACGCAGGCCTGATGAGATTTTAATGACTTTGCTCGTCTTCACATGGATGAGTTTGAACTGGAGGTGCAGAGCATGTATGTCGTGTATTCAAGACCAGAGCTAGAGAGAGTACTGATAATATGTACTCAAGTATATACATGGCTAACAAAATACATTCAAGATATAAAGATCAGTATTTTTTTTTTATTATCATAGAAAACAATGGAGCTATGATTAGAGCATCAAACAATGCAGAGTTTTGAAGGGCCCATCTAACTCACTCATAAACATAAGTACTGCGGCCGGGTTTGTACTTAAAGTGCATCATGTTTTTTAAATTATTACTTTGGTGAGGCAGTATCTGGTAAATATATATAGTTTTACATCAGTTAATCGGCAGTTTGTTGGAAATAAGACTGAAAAGAAAAGTAGAAAAATACAGGATACAGGCTCAACATTTGTGAAGCAGAAGTTTGCATATTTCTTCAAAAACAGTGAATCTTAAAGTTATAGAGTTAAATACATTTATATAGAGTTATATAAGCCCCTAATCTCCATCAAATTCTCAAATGTGCATCCAACCCATTTGGGAGAAATTTAACTAAATACAATCATATACTAGGTGTAGAACAGGTTTATCTACTCAAAACTGTAATCACCCTAAATATACACTCAAGTAACTACAGTAACTTAAGTATTTGTGTTTAGTTACATTCCACCCTTGTTCAAAGCCAAAACTCCAGTCTCTTATATTCGCTCTTTCTTCGTATAGACGTCCACTGGAAAAACCCAAAAAGGAGAACTCTGATAATAATTCATTGTAGTTTTGAGGGAGGGGCCGTTGAAGGTGACTCCATCACAGTACTGCTTATTGCCTCATAGATCAAACTGGAAGACCCCGGTTTGAGGAGCTGATGGAGTGACTGTGAAACTGACTGCTCTCCATCACTGTATGTGATATGAGAGGCAGCATATGCAGGAAACATGGGGCAAGCTGTGTGTTTTTACGGTTTTACATATAAGCAGCCATGTTTGTTTTGACACAAACAGACAATGTGATAATTCACCTGTCAGTTACACCTGTCTGAAATCAGGGAGGCAGGATTTTATTCTAGATCCACATATCTTTATAAAGTTTTGGATGGACTCTGTCCTCTAGTCTACACTCGAGCTCTTCTACTTACTTCTCTTAACTGGTACCAGGAGCTTTTTTTAGTACCTGCTCGGCCCGGGTTCTAACCCGACCAGAAAGGTACTAAACTATACTGTCACTGATTAGTCAGCGTGCTGGTGGAGTTCATAGTTTCTTTAATGCAATTTGGTGCTAGAAGGCAGTCTACGCTAGTTGTAGTGTGGTTGGGGAGACACAGCGTCTACCCACATAGGGTCAGGTAAAGGGGTCTCTTCCAGTTGCAGAAGAGAAGGCTGTCCTCACTCCTTGAAACAGAGACTAGATGCTATGTAAAAGTGGTTCTACAGCTGGTGAGTCCCATAGGGGATCAAGAGGTTGACGTGTTCGTGTTCTTGAGGTTCAGTAAGTGCAAGGTCAATGGGAAGTTTAATGTCCAAATGAGTATCATGTTCTTTGTCAGGTTCTGCAGTGGCAGATTCTTCTCCAGACTCAGAGTCTCCACCATGGTCTCATCTCTTCTTTGACAGCGTTCTGTGATGGGTGACCAGGCAGAATCACAGAGACATTTGCAGAGATGACTGGAGGAAACAGGTAAGGCAGGTAGTTACTCAAACAGATCCTGATCTTCACTCTCTTTTTGGATTTTTGAGCCTGTAGTCACAGAGCGCACTGGTTTGGATCTTGTTTTTTTCTGTTGCCTTGGTGGATGGTGAGAGGTAGCTGCAGGGAGCAGGAGGTATCTATGTAGAGTCCTGACAGGGCGGCTTTGGCCTTTGGGTTGGACTGTTTATACTGGAAGAGTACCGGCTTCGTCATGAAAATATACAGTACACGTCAGGTTCATACTTACCAGCAAGCTTGCTCCTCAAAGTTTCAGATTCCTGACAAGGAATTCTTTATAGCGATTTTGTAATTTTCTTATAGATGAGATTTCAGCTTGTTAATGTACTGCAAGTGATGATTCAGACACCGGTAGGCTAAAAGTCAACTGGAAGGTGGGGCTAAGGGTCAAACTCAACTCTAAGGGGAATAAGCAGTGAGTCTGGTCTTATTCGTGTAGAGTCCCCAACTCAGGAGTGTATGAATGTGGATGAATCTTTCTACTGGATTGCCTCATGGATGGTATGGTGTAGTCCTTATTTTGTGGAGTTCTTTGATTGTGTGCCCCTCAAAATCAGGGCCTTAGTCACTGTGGAGTCATTCGGGGATGCCATAATGGACCAGGAAATTGTCCCATAAGACACTGACCACTGTCTTGGAGATCTGGGAGCATATTTTGTGATGTGATCTGTTACGACAAGTATGTTTTGCTCCAACCTGGTTCTACTGACAGAAAGTCCATGCAGTAAAAGTTCTGATCAGATCCAAAGTTCTCTCTGTGCAGAGATGGTCCTTTGGTCCTAGAGTTGGATGAGGCCGACACTCCTCCAGAAGGGTAAGAACATTATTTTGGAGCTCCAGATGTGTATGGTCTCACCTGAGTAGTGGTAGGTCGGGGAGCTGTTCCCTCAGAGAAGGTAGTGGTGTCTCTTCTCTCTCCTGCTGGGGAATAACATGCGGGATAATTGGACTGGCTTGTTGTTTGGCAGCAACATCTGCAACAGAGAAAGATGATACAACAGTAAGAGAATGGCTCGTCATTCACAAAGTTGTGACAAGCTATCAGGGCCAGGGGAGAGTCCTTGAACTGGAGCAGGAAGTTAGTCTTTGTTGAGAGGGCTGAAAAGAAGTTGTCAGATAATGGATAATGAAGGATAATGATTTCTTATGGACAGTATTCATGGATATGGTTCTAAATTCAACAAAGTGAAACACAGCCAGGACAAGTAAGGCTAAGCAGAGTAAAGAACCAAGCAGGGCTGTTGGAAAACATTTTTTATAAACCAAAAAATTGAAAAAGAAAAACTTTGCACTAAAAATGTGGCCTTGCTGCTTGCAGGCTCCACAAACTGGCCTCCAGCATGTTTCCATAGAATATTGTTCTATTGGCTGTAAAATCCCACGTATCTATGTCCATGAGTCTGAAATATGATTTAATTTTATATCATGAGATGTGCAGAAGACAGAGTTATTCTCTAAGGCTGTATTTACACTGAAGTCTGTCCACAGTCTCATTAGGAACAGTACACTAAGACTTTATTGTGCCCTCTGCGTGTTTATTGGCCCTCTGCATCTGGCGTATGGTGAAGTCCGTCAGGAGCGGATCTGGATCTGCAGACTGAGGAGACCTGAGCTGGAGGAGTTTGTCTTTTCTGCATGGTTTAGGTTGATCATTAGCTCTCACCCCCAATGCTGATGTCTTAGCACTTTTTATATTAGTTATTTTTAGAAAATATAAAGTATATGGTATAAAACAAGAAAAAAGTCAGTAACTACAAACGTGCGCTGAGGTCAGCTGAGGTCCGTTCATTAAAAAAATAAAAACACTTTTTTATCCTATTTACAGAGTTATCTCTGCGCACTTAAATCCGTTATGTGTTAATTAAGACTGGCCCTAAGCCTTTGGCAGCTGCAGATAACATCGCTCATACACAAAGTTCAAATTACTTCTGCTCTAAACTTTCACTGGTTTATTTCCCCAGAGACACACGCATTACTTCCTGGTTCTTCAGCTTATGCTAAACTCCTTTGTACTCCATTTATGAGCTATTTTAAGTTTTCAATTTCTCCAGTACAACCTGAACTTATATTGTCAAAGTTTTCTGCACAGTAAAGTTTTTAGTTACATAAACAAACTGAATTTTCTACATGGAGCAGTACAACATTCTGCATTCATTTAAATGAGTGATTTTGAGTGATTCATGTCTGAATAATGCTGCATTGTCCTGCAGTCGAAGCTTGTTCAGAAAATTTCAGCTTTCACCTACTCCCTATCTCCGCCCACTTCTCTGTACTTAGTTACACATAGAGATAGATGTTTATTGAGTCTGCTATAATGTGACACTGTGACACTGTGCCACTGTGACTTAAAGGCACACTTTGTAACATTTTGGTTGAGGGGTTTACCACCTGCTTGTGTCCATGGAGATGTTTGTGCCTTGTCTGGGATGTTCGACAGTATGGCATTAAAATGATCAGTCAGATCAAGCATTTGCAGTAAGAACACCTGTTAACTTAAAGTCTTGTCGTTAGCTTTGCCATCACAGCAAAACTCTGCACTAGTCTCCAAGAGATATGAAAAGTGCTTATAAATTCATCGTTGTGAATCATTAGGATGCTCTGAATACATAAGGTAAGTGAGGAATGACTCTGGACCACTGCAAATTATAATTAACTAGTTCTGTTTTTCACATCTTCACGTAAAAATCTGGTACAGCACCTTGTAAACCAACCAGAAAAGTTACATAGTGTAACGTTGCTCCCTATTTCACCCAATCAAAACCACAAACAAATACTAGAAAGAGGAGGCTTGCTCTTCTGCACCTGCACATGTGTGAATAAACAGGTCCCATCGTTTATCAGTGTTTTACAGATAAGACGACAGGAAACGCTTGCTGCTTGCTGCTTCCTGAGCGTCTAAGCTAGCACGCAACATCAATAACACACATCCTATAGACCCAAGAGTAATTGTAGCTCTTCATCATCTTTGAGAAATGAACGAAGGGGACCTGAACGCAGACGAATGAATGCAGACGGACGAATGCAGATGGATGCAGTGAAGGCGTGTAAACAGAAGGTAAAGAGAGGGACCTGAACGCAGACGGACAAACGCAGACGGACAAACGCAGACGGACAAACGCAGACGGACAAATGCAGACGGACAAATGCAGACGGATGCAGTGAAGACGTGTAAACAGAAGGTAAAGTAATACAGGTTATATGCGCTGGTACAAGGAAGTGAGATACGATGCACTGGTTAAAGTGTGCAGAGAAACAGTTTCAAGTACTATGTGACATTACAACAGACTGCCCTGATTACATCCAGGTTTTTCCAATTACACACACCTGGCTGCAGGAGAGGAGTTTGAAGTATGGATACCTGTAAGATCAATCACACTGTTCCTCATACCCCCAGACCCTGCCACTGCTACCCCCTCACTCTCCCCTTTAGTCCTCCAGACCCCGCCCCTCACTTTCTCCTTTAGTCCTCCAGACCCCGCCCAGTTTTGCAGCTCTATTTGAGACGTGGTTGTTGGAGTTTAGGTCTTTAGTACCACTAAGTATTTTTATGTCTGTATAAAACATAGTTGCCACCTTAAAACTCTGCTTTAAGGTCATGTAAATTAAGACTTAAATAACATTGGAAAAATTGTTATAAAAGGTGCACTCTGTAACTGGAGGGCCCATTACCGGCGTGTCTCTGCTTTGAACTTACCTATCTACCTAAACTTACCTATCTCCAAGGAGACAAGCGAGTCCATGTTTTTCAATCAAAACTCTTGTAATGAAATAAAAGCATAATCAGAACCAGAATAAGCCTGATTGTCAGTGAACAGAATCCACAAACAGGAAAATCAGCGGTGAAATATAAAAGAATGAATAATAATGGTAAATATAAGTTACATTAAAAATCAGGCACGCATTAAACATAGTCAAACAAAAAATAATCTTCTGTGCACTACTGTGAAACATTTCGGGTACAGCAAAAACAGCTCCACGGAGACAATCAGGTGTTGTGCTCGCCAACATAAAAGTTACATAGTCCACCTTTAATTTAGAAGTTTCAAAGTATTTTTGAGTAGTCACATTTCATTTTTACATAAAAATAGCCACTGATGGAATATCATTTTTGTTTTGAATGTCAAATGTGACTTTCTTACACCATTTTAGAAGATATTATTCTTGAGGTAAGAATTTCAAAAATATTTTTTCCTACTATGAGACCTCACTGAAAGAGAAGACTTACGGAAACAAAACACTCAAAAATACATGTTTCTGTTGTAATGTAATGTA
>JAIEZT010001243.1:18896902-19133633 GCA_019594935.1 Periophthalmus modestus
AATGCACTGAAGAGAGAAGCAGCTTCAGTCTGAAACAGTTTGCGCTCACATTCTATTTCTCTATTCTCTTTTGTGATTTAATTTCATTTGATGGAACAGAACATCAGAACATGGACCTGTATAAGTCAGTGTTTATATAAACTGCAGCTCCACATATGTCCGGACTGTACCGTTGGATTGGCTCCACAAATTTATACTCGGGACCTCTACCAGAGGCCTGGGAGCTTGTTCCTAGCAGTGCACACACATATATACACACACACACACACACACATTTCTGACCGAATCTGACCGAATCTCTAATCCGACAGTTAAACACAAAATTCCACTGTACACTTCTACTCACCGCTCTGCTCGCCACTCTCTCAAACCCCAAGAGTAAACTATGTTTCCATGGAGCCCACACCTGACATTTTGTAAACACACCAGAATATAAAGGTCTGAGATAGTGGCGTTGAGACGAGGCTGATTGAAATCTGCTCTCCGCCACTGCAGCTACTGAAGAAAAAAAGTGCATCATTTTCTGCTTGGATCGTCATAGTTCAAGATGGCTGCTGGGGAGCGGCGCCTGTGATAACGTAAAACATCACAACGTCTCCAGGCATTTTTAAAAAACAATTTTTGCTCTGAAATACAAACACAGACTAACGCTGCATTCATGTGGTCCTCGGGAACACAGATGAAAAACACACATGAACGCTCACGCAGAAAACTGACAGAACTCAGGTCTAAACCTGCTGCCCCCACACTTAACGCCACCTACTGGGTGGACAGAGGAGGGTATTTGCATTTACTCAAAAAAGAAATTGTGCTATGTATGACAGACCAACTACTACAGACCAATAGTACTTTTCTAGCAGCATACTTTTACTCCTACCGGAGTCATATATTTATTGAAGTAACAGTACTCTTCCTTGAGTAAAAGTTGTGGTTCCTCTTCCCACTGTCAGTAAGTCTAAAGTGACTTTAGCTTTATGTCGACAATATGAAATGGTTTGAACATTTGTGTTTCTTGTAGCACTCCTTCAGAAATAATTTAGTTTGGCTCATCTGGCTTTGGACCTGGTTTGGTCCTGGTTTACTTCTGGTTTAGACCTGGTTTAGACCTGGTTTAGACCTGATTTGGACCTGATTTGAACATTTGTGTTTCTTGCAGCTCCTTCAGAAGTGATTCAGTTTGTCTCACTTTTGTGGCTTTTTGAAAATACATTTTGTGCATTATTTCACGTTTTACATCATGCACCAGAATTGTAAATCAGATGTTACGTCCTGACAGTTACTCTTTAAGTTACTCTTACTCGAGTAGTACTTTTGACAAATACTTGAGTAATATTTTGAAGTAATATTATTCCTACTTAACAAATGTTTTTGGTTCCTCTCTGTTTGTGGAAATGGACCAAAGCGACCAAAGGACCATTAGGCCTTATTTTTTGAGTAGCATTACGTTCAAAATACTTAATACTTTTTTAATCACTTCAGTGCATTATTTTGGCGTTTTTAAACTAAAAATGTAAAAGGGAAAAATATAATAGTCCATAATGATAATAAAATATAATAATAATAATAATAATAATAATAATAATAATAATAATAATAATAATAATGATAATAATAATTTGAGTAAAAACTAAACCGTAGTCAATCACTAATCTAGTTCTAAATTTAACCCATTTTTACTTTGAACAGTGTTACCATTTGAACAGTACATTCACTGTAATTATTTTTATTCACAGCTGCCAATTAGAATCAACGCTCCAGCTACATCTCCACTATAGTAATTATGTGAGTATGCAAACTAATTATGATGACTCTCACACTGAGCCACAGCCTGTCGTCAGCTGCCTCCCTGTAGGTGGCGCCATTCTTTTATATAAACATGCTTTATATCAATAAAGAACAGTTTGTGCATTGGTTTTATGGAGTAAAGTGCTTCAGCAGAAACCTATAAACATTTGCATTAACCCGAGCCAATCAGAGAATCTAATTTCAATGTTTCCTCTGGCAGAAGTTAAACAGTGTGCAGAAATAAATACAAAGTTCCTCAGTTGGCATGAAAATTGTCTTAAAACACCAGCAGAGGGCACTATAGAGGTCCACCCCTCCAGGTGCACTCTGGCAGCGCTGAGGCAGCAGAGGGGCATTTGAATGAGTGTTTTACAGAATAGTAAAATGAAGTTTATCTAAAGTACAGGACAATGAATGAACAGCCCAGAGGAAAATCGTTTTGGGGAAAGAGAGACTTTTCAGAGAGGACTTGAAAATGTCCCACTTTACATGAGTGGACCGGCAGGATAAAAGAGTGAAGCTGGACAAGTATAATTCTGCAGACAGGACACACCTCAGAACAGCAGAGGACACCAGGTGAGTCCGTTTATTACACTGGCTGTTTTTGGTTGTGTCTCATCCTTTTGTCCCTAAACATCAGATGATGTGAGTGTAGTTAAAGCAGGTCACTGCTCCTGTGTCACATTAACAACGTTGATTATGGCACAAACCTCCGTTACGTCTACTGAACGACCTGTGAATGACTCCTGATTGCGCTGTGACTGCTCACATAGCGATGCACCAATACCAATGTTTGCAAAACTAGTCCTTCATTTTGAGTACTTGCCGATACTGAGTAAAAATACCGTTTCCAGACATTATTCTGACTGGTGTTTGATTATAGAGGTAAATCTAATTAATGTCATAGTATTTTCATAGTATAGCCTACTTTCTCATCTTAGAAATCTTATATTATCACTGAAATCATTGTAGGTAGCACCTGGCTTTAATATTTACCACTTCCTCTTTGCAGACTGCGCTCCGCGCTAACTGCTAACGAGCTAACTGCTAATACGCTAACTGCTAATACGCCAACTGCTAATACGCTAACAGCTAACGCGCGAACTGCTAACGGGCTAACTGCAAACGCGCTAACTGCGAACGAGCTAACTGCTAATGCGCCAACTGCTAACGCGGTAAATGCTAAGGAGGCACTGTTAGCATAACAATGACTGTTGTGTTACTTTTACCACGGCCACACTTTGGCCAATATGGACATTCTGCACCTCTTTTAAAAGCTCTGAACTCACTCTAGTCAGTCGCTATATGTGTTTGTCAGTTACAATAAGGTAGAATGCATCACAAGCAAATAATCGCCAGTGCCACTTAGCAACATTAGCATGCTACTATTGTGCAAGCACTGCGCTGATATCCTCTGTGAACTATAAACACCTTTTTAGAGCCCTAAATATTTGTATATTTCACATACTGGTATCAGTATCTCCGCATCCCTAGTCATTAATTTCTGCATTTACGTGAAATCACAGCATCCAAAGCCTGACAATAAACATAAAAATAATGTGATCCCAAAATCCTCTTATTTATTGTTCAGTCCAAATGATCTGATGATTATAAATCTGATGTTATGTCCAGGCTGTTTCTTATACTACTACTACTACTTTGTACTTCCTGAGTGATATGATTTTGACACAAGTGTGCCCTTGTTTAAGTACATCATGTGGCTACTCTATCCAATTCTGCATTTTATGACACAAAGAATTGATAAATGTCAGCCCTCTTTAGTCAAGTGGAACACATTTAAAATGCACCAGAAACCAAGAAAAAAATGCCCAGAATTAAAACATTTCTCCCCCTTCCTTACATATTTTTATACTGTTATACTTGTGGTTATTGTTGTTGTGAGCCTTTAAAATGTTCAGTCTTTTTTTTTTTATAAAAGTTTGTGATGATATAATGTTTTCAAATATGAATATGTGGCACTGAGGTGGCGAGGGCCCCCGAGGGCAAACTCAGCTTAGGGCCCTCTAAAGGCCCCCTGGATGGGCTCAGACGTTAACAAGGCAGTTTGAGCTCTGTGATGGTCAACTAATATTTAAAAATACAGGAGCCTTATGGATTAGAATGCAGTGAACGCATAAACATGTAAGAGGGTGGGGCTCTGAAGATGTACAAGTACAAACATGTGAGAGGGCGGGGCTCTGGAGGTGGACAAACTACTATGACTACTACTATTTTTACCACTACTATCGCTACCATTACTGTCACTAATATTACTACTGCCACTCGATACTTGGTGGTGGTAAGCTCCTATTGTAGCCACAGCTGTCCTGGGACTGACAAAAGGGATGCTCCCAATCTGCACCATCAGCCCAACCCAAAGTGTCTTGCCTCTGAGTAAGGATTGTTCCTCCAATCTGCTGCTGTGCTGCTACTACTAGAACTATTACTTCTGAGGAAGATGACATCTGCCTACTACTACTACTACTACTACTACTACTACTACTACTACTACTACTACTACTACTACTACTACTACTACTACTACAGCCTCTGTTGTTCTCTTTACAGCCCGACTAGCAGTGCTGCTATGGAGCCAAATGTAAAGTACATCTGGCTGACTCCTCAGCAGATGAAGTCTGTGGTAATAGGCCTCCCTGCTGCCTCCAGGACATAAACATCACAGAGAGGGCTTTAAGTGAGCGGCGGGCCGCAGACTCTAGGAGATAAAGCAGAGCAAATGAAAAGAGAGGGGCCCTGGCTGATGCTAAACACTCTATAAACGTCCCGCTGCTAACGCTAACGTCGGAGGTGATTATGAGGCCAAAGCAGGAATGAGGAGCCTGCCAAACCAGGAGTCCAGGAGAATACAGGACAGACATGGCTAACAGGAGCAAAAAGCACAGGGCTGGAAGAAAGGGAGAGCCTTCATTAAGTGGTAGAGGGGAAGAACAGTCACCTTGTATCTACAAGGTTGGTGGTTTGAATCACACGAATGAGTTCAGGCATATGTTCTTTTATGGTTTTGAGTATACACTTTTAGAATTAAAACATGAAAGGAATCAGAACGAAGCCTATTTCCAGACCCTTCACCTGCAGATAGAGGACACATACAACTGTGTCTCATTCTCAGTATATGGACAGGCTTCATGTGAAAGAACCTCCAGAATTAATTCACTGAGCTGCAGAGGCTGCACTAGTAGTTGAGTCATGATTGGCTGCTGGTGCTGAGGTTTAGGTAGTGACCATTCAGATCAGAGAGAGGTATTTTAGGTTTAAACCAACTGAATTTTAACACTGAAACTGGCAACCCAAATGAGTCATGTGAGGCTGATTCTGCTTCCTCATTGGATAATCGTCTTGAACCAAAACATCATTCATGTCCAATGTTTTTGTTAAATCAACATTGAACTGCATCAGTAAAAGCTGCAGAGGCTCTGTGTGATACAAGGACAGTAGGAATTTACATATTACTCAATTTTACTCACTTGAAGGTTCTGGATCAAACTCGGTTTTACATCAGATCCACTTGGGACTGGTACATTGTCAGGAATAAAGTCAAAGAGATAAGCTATTTTTAGAATATTATTTCAAGAAGAATGTAGAAGACACTACCTTGTTAGGGCAGACGTATTGTGGTCCTGGCCATCACCCTGGTCCTGTCACTGATGTGATTGACAGATCAGATCTGGACCTTGGGTCCCCTGCCTCATAGACCTTGTATTTGACACACCATCGTCCATTTGTCTAATGCAATAAAATCCATCACTAATACTGCTACTACCCATACTACTCTAGCTACAACTCATACTACTTCAGCTACTACTGCTACTATGCATACTACTCCAGCTTTTACCTATACTACTCCAAGCCGCTTACCCCATATCTAATACTACTTCTACTGTGTAATACTACTTTTAAGGTCTAAAACTACAGCTAACCACACTCTATTTGCTTGTAACGTGTTTTAATGTCGTGGACTCTTTTGTGTTATTAATAGCCACTTGTTTTAATTGTTTTAATGTCCTGATTCATTTTATTTGTCGTTTGTCCAAAATGCATCTCTGCTGACACTAGGGCTGGGTATCACCAAGAAGCTGCCGATACTACCTCGATACACAGTCCGCGATACGATACGTATCTCGATACAGTGCCATTTCGAAATACGATATATTTCACATCGATACGATACGATTCAGAAAAAAATAAAGGCCTTCAACCTTACTTAAATGGTCAACCCAATTTTCACAAAAAAAACAAACATTAAATGGTGCATTTATCTTCCATTTATTGAAGATTAAGAACACAATAAAGAACACAATAAAGTGCTTTTTGATTAATGCATGTTTTTAATTAGAGGGAGGAAGGCGGTTGAAACATTTTTTTCTGACATTTGTTTCTCTTGCTTTTCTTTAACCCGTAAAGAGTAACGTCTGGGGGGAATATCGATATCGATACTAGGAAACAAAGAATCGATACCGTATCGATTTCAATAAATATCGATATATATTTGTCGTTGTATCGATATTTTAGCACACCCCTAGCTGACACTTTATTTTTGCAGCTCCTTGAAAACTATGTAATTTATAAAATGTGCTGCACAAAAAAGTTTGATTGGATTATGATGACTTTTAAAAACTCTTAAAGGTAACTTCCTCTAAATTCCAGCTCCTGCTTGTCTCCATGGAAGTTTTGAATCTCAAGATGATTCTCAACATGGTTTTCCCAAGGACAAGCTCAAGACTAGAGGTGACAGAGCTTTTTCCACGGCAGTGCCCGCACTATCTTTAACACAGTTTAAGAGAAGACTGAAAACCCAACTCTTCACCCTGGCATTTAACACTAGACAGGATATACAGGGGTTTTATTGTTCTGGTCCTATGTATTGTGTTATCTGCAAAATTTGCTTTCTGTTGAATTTTATGTGAAGCACTTTGGTCAGCTGAAGATGTTTTAAATGGTGTGAGACTGAGGCAGGTGTATAAGGCAGGTGTATAAGGCAGGTGTATAAGGCAGGTGTACAAGGCAGGCGTATAAGGCAGGCGTACAAGGCAGGCGTACAGGTGGCGTACAAGGCTGGCGTACAAGGCTGGCGTACAAGGCTGGCGTACAAGGCTGGCGTATAAGGCAGGTGTGAGAACGCTGACAGAGTCAGGCAGGTGTACAGGTCCAATACTGATGGAGAAATGGGCTTTTAATAAGAGGAAGTCTACAAAGGTGAAGACAAGAGTATTTTCAGGGAGGAGACATGACTAGACTGTATATGATATTACAATAATTACACATTTTCAGGTGAATAGTCACATTCCCTTAAAGGCACATTCCCTTTAAGGCACTGTTCCTAATTTTTACTCTTAAAAATATGAAAAATTGTTTTTGTAAAAGATTTAAAAGGTTTGCAATGAGCAAAGTTCTTCCTCATTTACCTTCTGCGTTCAGAGCATCCTAATTATTCACCACAATGAGTTTACAAGCACTTTTCATAACTTCTGAGATCGGAGCAGAGTTTTGCTGTCATGGTAAAGCTAACAACAACTCGCACGCTAATGCACACTACCTGATTATTGAACAATAAAAGATGCAGACACAGCAGTACTGGGGCCAGATAAATATATGGGGAAATGTGGGTACAGTGCCTTTAATATCACACTGTAACAGACCATAACATATCCACATAGAATGGGGGATGCTACCAAAACAATTACTCTGTAAAGTATTTTTGTAACACCTCGGCGTGTCTTGTTGGATTAATAGGGCATCCTGTTGGATTAATAGTACACAGGCTCAAGTTCTGTATGAAATCTCTCCTCTCCACAGCTCTGCTTCAATTTCCTTTTCCCTCCAAATCTGTGACCTGATCCTTAATTTCCTGCTTCAGTCACATGACTGGGTCACATGACATGTTCATGTTTCAGATGGTTTTATGTTAATAAAGCACAGCCATAGCCACAATATGAATGTGGAGGAAGTTGAACATAGAAAGGGAACGTTTTGAGGTGAGATTCTCCACATCCTGTAAAAGTGTTTTAAGACAAAAAAAGCACTCAGCCAAGACACAAGAACAAGAAAGTAAAGTGAAGATAATCTTAAAACCAATGTAAACATGAAACTGTTAAAAGTTGTTAAAAGTTGAGTCTGAGTCAAGGAAAGGCACTAGTTTCAGCACCACGGACAGTGACACTCTTCACTAAAGCAAACATAAGTTATAACTGAATGTGTGTGATATAACAAGTCTTTCTTTAAATTATGTATTATTTATGAGGCCAAACCTTCTTGTCAAAGCCTGATCTTGTTAGATCTCTGAAGCTAAGCAGGGTTGGGTCTGGTCAGGGCTTGGATGGAAGACCGCTGGGAATACCAGGTGCTATAGTGGGGGAGCAATGGCAAAAACTGCTGTTGTGTCCTTAGGCAAGACATTTCACCCCCATTGCCTAGTATAAATATGGTGCGTGTGTGAATGGTGGTGGTGGTCGGAGGGGCCGATGGCACAGACTTGCAGTCTCATTTCCGTCATTCTGCCCCAGAGAAGCTAGAGTGGCTACAATAGTGTCTTACCATCACCAAGTGGAGTAAGTGAATAATACATGAAATTGCGCAGTGACTTTGACATAAATCTTGAGGATGAAACATTCCAGTAAATCTAATGGGACTGACACTCTCTTGTGGTGAGTGGTGGTATATTATGAGATTATTCTTGATTGTATTTGTTTTTTGTTATGCAGAGAGCTTGCCCTAAGCTTTCAGTTAATATAACTCTCTAACAATAATCACAATAGTATCTGTATCTCATGGTGCAAACATTAATAATGTAAAAGCCTATTGTGTTCAGTGTGAACTCAGACAAGAAAGGGTCAAGCCTCATAGTTGGAAAAAGCTCCTTTTGTTCAGTTTTTCCTCATTATGTGTCATTATGGGAAGACCTTGTTAATGTATTTTATATTATGTACATTAAGACTGAAAGTGGAGAACAGAGAGGCTTTTAGTGCAGATTTGCTTGTGTGTAAATGAGACAGATTTGATGATCATATAAGAGACTTACCGTGAGAGGTTTCACTATGTCACTTTTTAGTTAGTGTTACAGTTTTCCGTTCGAGGCAGAGACAAAAAGAAGTGGTTTATAAGAACGCAACATATGATCTAGTCAGATCTCAGAAGAAAATTTGAAGAATAGCCATACTTTTGTGTGGCTTTAATCCCGTTTTAAACATGCCACAGGATGGGTATTTCAAATTTTTAACTCAAAATTATGTCTGCCTGTGCAACTTTATACAATTTCTTTCAGTTTCCACTTTAGGTGCTGGAGCTCCTTCTGCTGTCAGCAATAGGAATTAACATTTAGAAAGTCAACAAATGAAGTCTTTATCCTCCCTGAATACTCTGCTAAAAGTGCTATGCTAATAGAGCCATGCTAATAGAGCCACGGTAATAGTGCTATGCTAATAGAGCCATGCTAATAGTGCTATGATAACAGAGCCACGCTGATAGAGCCATGCTAATAGAACCATGCTAATAGAGCCACGCTAATAGAACCATGCTAATACAGCCACGCTAATAGTGCCATGCTAATAGTGCTGTGATAACAGAGCCACGCTGACAGAGCCACGCTGACAGAGCCACGCTGACAGAGCCACGCTGACAGAGCCATGCTAATAGAGCCATGCTAATAGAACCATGCTAATAGACCATTCATTGTGAACACAGTTTGACTGTAGAATAAATTAAGCCCATAAACCGGCGATGGTTTATGGGCTTAAAAACTGTGTAGGAGAAGTCTATAGTTTTACATATGGTGCAACTAAACAGATGATATGTGAACTGAGCATTTTTGAGCAATGCTAATAGACGACTTTGTGATTAGTTTGGACTGATCAGAATAATGTGAGTGAGCCCAAAAACCGGCGATGGTTTATGTTTTTAATGACTGTGGAGGAGACAGTCTATAGTTTTAGGTCGAAAAAGTCAATTATTATTTGTGTTCCTTGAGTTGCTTTGAAACTTTTTTAGTTGGTGGTCCACCACCTGCTTCTCTTCACATAAAAGTTATTGCTTTGGAGATAAGCAGGTGACCCCTACAAGCCAAGTTACAGGTTAGATAATTTGAGAGGACTTTTTTCATGGAATCTGGAAACATTTCTAACTTTTTTAAGATAAAGATATGGCCCACATGAGAAGTTTGTTCTCACTTGACTCATGCATCTTTCATTACCAATGGAATAATGAACACATCTCCAGATCATGTGCCTGATGTGACAACTGGTCGATTACTAACTTCATATTTCTGAAAGTCCCCATTGAAAGTCAAGGGGCAAGGGACCAGATTGAAAGACACTAATTATGGACAAAACTTCTCTAGGCTCTGTTACTGCATCTCCACATTATTTTTATTGCAGTGTATTGTGATAACTCTCAAATTCCCTTCTGCGCAACTCCTGCCTCTGTGTCCCATAAAACTGCAGGAGAAGGAGAGGGGAAGAAGAGGAAGACAACATAGCTGCCAATACCCCGCTGTCCCTAAATCACATAAACTGGTGCAAACATCTGGAGGAGCATGCCAATAATATGATCAGCATTCCACACCTCAACGGATCAAGAAAGAAGGGAAAAATAACTCAAACAGAGACCTAACTAAAACAGAGACCCAAAAAACAAACTTTGAAAGGAGGAAGAGGGGAGAGAAAGGGGAAGAGAGAGGGGGAGAGGAGGCGAGAGGAGGGGAGAGAAAGAGGAGAGAAGAGGAGGGAGAAAGGAGAGAGGAGAGAGGGGAGAGAAGGAGGAGAGAAGGGGAGAGAGGGGAGGTATAGAGAGGAGAGAGATGAGATGAGGTGAGGAGTGGAGAGGGGAAAAAGCAGAGGGGAGAGGAAGGGAGAGAGAACAGATGGGAACAGACATATGGGGTCAAAAATGAGGAGGAAACAAAAGTTATGCTTTAAGAAAGCTCCATATCAGCTCTGCCATTTGGACAAGAACTAAATCAGGCAAAAACACCCCAACTCCACCACAGCTCCTGCGGCGAAGTGCTTTTCATCACAATGAGGTGTCCAGGAGGCAACAGATGCCCGAGCCATCTCAGCTGCTCCTCTCCATGTGAAGGAGCAGCGGCTCTACTCCAAGCTCCTCCTGTGTGACTGAGCTCCTCACTCTATCTCTAAGGAAGCGCCCAATCATCCTGCGGAGGAAACTCATTTAAACGCTTGTATCCGCCATCTTGTCCTATCAGTCATTACCCAAAGCTCATGACCATAGGTGAGAATAGGACCAGAGAACTAAACCAGGACTAAACAGGACTAAACCAGGACTAAACCAGGACTAAACCAGGACTAAACCAGGACATACGGCAGGACTGGGCCATATGGGACAAACATTCATCTGATTTTTCATTTTGAGAGATTTTGAGACTAAATAAAATAAAATAAATTACTTTTAGTTATGATTTCATGAACATAATTAAGACTTTTATTCAGTGCCATGTGTGACAAAAAAAAATAAACTTCAAAGTGTAAACTCCAAACCACATGACTGTACTGACGGGACCTCTCCATTTAGAAAAAAACTCCATTATACATTAGCACGATGGTAACATACGGTCCAACTGTAGTAAACTTTCAAAAATGTCAAAAGAGCAAAAACTGGACTTTTAACCTCTTGAAAAATTAATTTGTTTTTCCACAAGACTAAAGGGACACAGTTAAATGCACAAGACGCCATGATCCGATCCCATTATGAAAGCCCCATAAGCCTTCAGCTCGTGTGTTTAGACCCACCTCATTACAGAAATGAGTGGAAGAAATAAATTGAATTCTGCTTAATAACTGAGCTATAGGCGCCATGTTCTTTAATCTAATCATACTGGAATTAACAAGCTAATGAACTCATATTAAGATGGAATGTTCTTTATCTGTAAACGTCTCCTGTTGAAACTCGTAATGAGTTCACACTGGGAAATGAGTCTTAATGTTTATAATGCATAACCTTCTGAAGTTCTTTTGTGTGTGAGTGAAAGTGTGTATGTGTGTGTGAGTATGTGTGTCTGAGTATGCGTCTGTGTGTTGGTGAGTGTGCGTCTGTGTGTCGGTGAGTGTGCGTCTGTGTGTCTGTGAGTGTGTGTCCGTGTATCTGTGAGTGTGTGTCTGTGTGTCTGTGAGTGTGTGAGTGTGTGTGTCTGTGAGTGTGTGTGTCTGTGTATGTGAGTGTGTGTCTGTGTGTCTGTGAGTGTGTGTCTGTGTGTCTGTGAGTGTGCGTCTGTGTGTGTGTACATGTGTGTGTGTGCGAGTGTGAGTATGTATGTCGGTGTGTGTGCGTGAGTGCGTTTGTGTTGGAGTGTGTGTGAGTGTCTGTGATTGCGTGAGTGTCTGTGTATATAAACGTATATGTACATTGATTACACTCTGAAACATGAATTTGCATCTCATGATTTATTCAAAAAGAGATGTTCTTTGCGTGGTCATTCAGTCCCTTTAACATCCAGATAAATTCACATAAATAATGCAGATGGATATAAACAGAGGGGCTCTGGTCACTAATAATGAATGTCCTTTTGTCATAAAGTTTGACTCTTGAAGCTCAGGTCTTTAAAAATGACACTGTTATAAAAATCTGATTTAGAACTGACAAAAACAACTTAATAACATTTACTTACAGGATTTAGGCAAGGCAAGTTTATTTGTATAGCACATTTCGTACACATTCATAGTGCGTAATTCAAAGTGCTTTACAGAATAGGAAAGGCATTAAAATCAAACAAATCAAAACATAAATAATCACAAATAATCATCATAAATTACCATTAAAACAGAAGAATGCAGAATAAACCCCTTTCAGTCATATGCACAGCTAAAAAGAACCGTTTTGAGCCTGGATTTAAACACTGTCAAAGTAGAGGCCTGTTTCGCATCTTCAGGAAGACTTCAGGAATTACTTACTAGTGAGAAGAGTATATATGTATATATTTATTAGAGTTGTATTGATAAACAGATACTAAAACTACTATCAAAACTAAGACTCAGTTGAGCAGGTATCAATACTAAAAAGTCCCATTCACAGGACAGAAATGAACCTTTCCTGAATATCTTTGGAATACAGTGGTCCCTTGCTATATCGTGGTTCACTTTTCACAGTCTTGCTGTTTCGCAGATTTTTTTGGGTGCAATTTTATGCTTTTTTTTTTTTTTTTTTTTTACAGTGTATGAATGTACATTGTATTCTGCGTCCTGATTGGCTGAGGGATTGTGGATTGTGGTCAATGGTCTACAGTCCCTCAGCCAATCAGTCTCCTCTGTGCCGTGTCTCCTGTACAGTACAGAATGTGTTCAGAAAAATTTACATAAATGTTCGATTGCAGTGTGTGACTCTGTGCTGTATGTTTGTAAGTTTTCACCCTGACAAAACCCACAATGTCGATGAACAACACATTTAAAGCGATCATCGAGGAAGGGGGATATAATATATGAAGGTTCTGAGTGTTTAAACAAGAGAGAAATGTGAGAAAATGTTAATGCCTGTCTGAGAAAAGTTTATAAAGTGTGTGGTGAGGGGTTTTACAGCCTTAAAACATATATAATAATTGTAAAAAATAAAGCTGACTACTTCGCGGATTTCGCCTATTGCGGGTTATTTTTTAGAATTTAACCCCCGCGATAAACAAGAGAACACTGTAATCTTGAGCTGTATCAGAACAAGTATAAGACACAAAGACTCGTACACACCCATGGACCACTATGGAACCTACCCGGACGGCTGAGGGATTACACAGATATAAGACCATGTGGGAATCGGTATCGCGTATCAAGTCTATTCCTTAGCATTGAAATCTAGTTTGGAATTTTAGTATCGTGATGACACTCATTTACAAGTGCTATGGTTGTGTTAAGAAAAAGAAATGTTGGCCCTACATAAACTTATAATATACATATAAAATATACTTATTATGTCACCTTAGAAAGTACTTGAGTAGCAGTTAAAGGGCTTGTTGTACAGATCTTGTTTGCTTTTCTGTTCTTAAACCCTCCAAATTATTGAGCCTGTAATGAATTTTTCCCATGTTTTTGAGCAAAATGAGCCTTGCCTCAGTACGGATATATTTTTTTTAAGAAGCTCTTGAGGTGAAACAAGTCTTCTGTGTTCTGTCTGCATCTAATTATAAAGCATTTTATTGTCTGATAATCAGGAAGTGAATGGTTAGCTTGCTGGTTGTTGTCGCTCTGGTCTCTGAAAGTTATGAAAAAAGCACTTATAAACTCATTGTGGTGAATAATTAGCATGCTCAGATTGCATAATGTATTTATTTATTTGAAAAGGGACAGTGCACATTAATAAACACCAGTTAAAAAAAAGTAACAAAAAAAGGTAAGTGAGGAAGAACTTTGGACCACTGCAAACTGCATTCAAATGAGAAAATGGAAGACAAACCGTTTTCAGATGTGATCAACCAAACGTGACCTCCTTCACTGAAACTGCCATGCTCCTCAGTCACTCCTCTTCAGGCCGTTCTACCACTGCAATATTTAATCAGCGCCCCCTGCAGACAGCGCCCCCTCCTGACAGTGCCCCCTCCTCACAACGCCCCATCCTGACAGCGCCCCTCCTCACAGCCTGACGATGCCCCCTCCCTCTCGTGCAGGTGAATTCCAGGCTGTCCTTGAGTTGTCGAGTGATTAGCGCTGGAGTCATTACCTGCCTCGGTGCTTGTGATAGTTTTTTTTGGTTTTGTTTGTGAAAGAGACAAAAAGAGACGGGAGAATTAGCTCCTCATTGTCACATCACACAGGTTCAGTGACTTCCATGTTCCGCTCCTCTGGCTTCTTTCTCCTGTGCATTTGAGATGTCATTCCTTCTCTATTTCTTTTTTATCTGTTAAAAGGTTGAAAAATAAACTTTGCAGCACCATTTGCATGCTAAAAGATTATTCCCAAAGGCTGGTCTTGGCTTTTCCTAAACAGGACAGGGCAGTTTTTCTCTCATGTGGATAGGCCCAGTAATTACAGAGATTTAACCATGAACCAGGTCAATAAATCTGCAGTTTCACAACATATTCTGACCTGATCTTAATGAAATGCTGGTACTTTGCATCATCACATCGCGCTGGGGATGTTCTACATGTATGTCTGCGGTAGAATGTTTAGCAGTTATCATGGAGACACAATGCACACATTAGCAAATGCTGCCAAATTTTTTTTTTAAGATCATCCGATAACTCAAGAAAAAATACAAAATGGATTTAAACAGCACATTTCCAGGAGCCGTGATCAATGGGAGCATTTATGGCCCTGTTTAGGAGTTTGATTTTCAACAAGGTCAAAGTAACTGTTGGCTTATGCTAATTCTAATGCTAGCTAGCTTGTGACTGTAATGTTATTTGAGAGGGACTTGTTTAACAGCACAAATCAGCTATCAGCTAATAAAGACTCAGACAGAGCAGGGCCTACAGTTAGCTTCATGCCCCCATCAGCTGCAGATTATCAGTGATAGCCCTAAAGAATGTTGTGACGTTATATGAAACACTGTTATGTCTAAGCAGAGTGAGATATGAACATGTTTAAAATGAAGAGAAAAGAGCTTCTCTGCCCCAGTGCTGTTGTTCCGTGTGTTGTTTTGTTTGTTTATGAGAAGAGCCCATCTGTGTTGAACCTCTCCTCCTTCTGTAATGTTCCAACACCTTCTCAGATGCTCACAGTGAGTAGAGCCAGAGCAGAGACAGAACATGGACATGAGCTCACTGCAGTAAGTCTTCTATGTGACGCTGAATCTGAGTCTTTAACGTTTGTGTTTTATGTAAGGTTATGACCCTTGGACTTCATTATATTTAGATGCAAGTGTGTGATATAATAATCCTTATTTTTTCTTTATTTTCTTTACTTTATGCTGAAAAATTTACAATTATTTTGTTTCCACAGACTCAATATTGATTAATGAAGATTTAACACAAAAACAGCCCAATATTATCCTCCAAAGTCCAAACTCTGCTCGTACTTTTACTGACTGAGGAGTGGTTACAGTACAGACCTCTCACAATAGTGCAATATAAATAGCAGGATCATGTAGAGTGGGTCAATACAAACAAAATGACGAGTCTGACAGCAGTAGTTACAGAGAGGCATAACAATTTTTCAATGTGAAGTGAATTGGAGCCAATGGAGTCAGTGCACCCATGTTCACTTCCTATTTGAAACCTGGTGGCTAGCAGGTGAGCTATGTCCATTTATATATACAGTCTATGGAAATGACTCAAATGAAATAAATGAAAACAGTTTTTTTTTAAATTGTTGTCCATATTAGTCACTTTTCTTGTATCATCATTTCTGTGTAACTATTATTATTATTATTATTGACAAATCATGTTCAATTACTTTTGCTCTTTGGTGGAAGTGGTATGTTGACCGCAGCTGGCGCCCTCCACAGGGAGTCTCATGTCAATGCAGACTTCTACATCTGTTCCCACTGACCTGTAGGGCCTGATCAAAGAGCGCTGCAGTTTATGGAGCTGATACCAGACACTGAACGCAGCACGACACTCATCAGTATTCATCATCAGTGTGCGAGAGAGAGGAGAGGATTAATTCAATTTAAAAGTGAGACGACAGGACCTAATATGGCCACACTGCATACAGGCCTTAATGAAAACCCTTCAGTGATTAACGTTATAGTGACAGTAGATGGAGGTACAGCCTGGAACATTTGTGCTCTGAATATTAAAGGCTCTTTAAAAACGTGAAAAACAGAACGAGTTCATTTTAAACGGTTTGGTCCAAAGTTCTTCCTCACTTACCTTATGTATCAGAGCATCTGAATTATTCACTCATAAGTGCTTTTCATAACTCTCAGATCAGAGTTTTGCCGTGATAGTAAAGCTAACAACAACCAGCACGCTAATGCTCACATCCTGATTATCGGACAATACAGTGTTTTTTAATGAGATGCGGACAGTACACCACAGATTTATGTTGACCTCAGGAGCTGTTTGTAAGTTTCATACTTTTGGGATTTGAGGTCACATGACATGAGGATTAAAAAGCTAATTCAAAGAGGAACGTTTTAAGCCTGGTCTTAAATGTAGAGACTGTTGTGGAATTTCTAATAGCAAGTGGGTGACGTCACACTCGCTTAGTCCACTTCTGTATACAGTCTGTGGTGACACATCACAAACATTTAATATTTGGCCTCATTGTGCTGAGGCCTGGTATCACTTTGAGTCTAAACATCGCCATAAATAAACAGCTTAAGGAGCAGGTTGAGTTTAACAGGATGTAAATCACGGCTTCCAGCTCCACCACTCTCCCCAAAAAGGACGCCCATCTGTCACTACTAAAGCCTGCCCTGTAACATGGAGACAGAGGACAGATCTGATGGTAGAATTAGCTGTTTATCTGTCAGACCTGGTTTATGGGGGATTTTTTTGTAAAAACATCTCACAATAGTTTCAAAAGTTGAGCCATTACTCAATTCCAAAGACATCAGATTAATGGGGCACGTTTGTGAAGCTGATCCCAAACAAATAATGATCATTTATTTTTGTAATAGATTCCTTTCCCAGGCTAAGGTTTAGTTTGTTTTCATCCCTGACAGTTTGGACTGCTCACCAGCGCCTCAGAGTGGTCACATGATGCTGTTGTGGGCCTGGCTTCCTACCTGTGGAGACAGGACTAGAGCGCAATCTGCACTTTGACTTATTCAGGACAATATCTCGTGTGTGAGAATAAAAAAGCCCCCTTGTCTCGGTTTGTCTAAATACTGATCATCTCCCAGAGTTATATTCATGCGTTTCAGCTTCCTATTTTGAATTCTTAATTTCCTATGGCGACATTCATTACTCTGATACAGGCCCCTGCCCTCCATCTCAAATTATGACTTTAAACTGTGGAGCATGAACACAGCTTATTGGTGGTTTTCAGATCCTAGACTGTGATGATGTCATACTCTCAGACGGGGACAAGAGCCAGATTCCCCTATGGATTACACTTACTTTGTCATAACATAAGTAAACGGTAAATTCACAGATGTTGAATCTGATAAGTTCTTTCAGCGACTAGACCCTAGTTAAGGCGTGGACAAACTTTTGACACACAGGCCACTGTGGGTTCTAAAATTTGACAGAGGGGCCGAGCCAGGATATATATATGTTACATTAGATATTATATATATTTTAATATAATTTAATTATGTTCGGTGGGCTGAATTAATAAGCCAACAGGGCCGTGTGTTGCCCCCGGGCCATAGTTTACCCACGTCTGCCCTAGAACTCACGGTATTACAACAATAATATGTATTTTAAGAATATTCATGTAGTCTGTATTAAATGACTAATTTGATAAAATGGAGTGACGTCATCTGAAACCCAGCGCTGTGTAAGATACTCCAAACCTCTGGATTGTATTGAATTGTTTTGTCTTGAATAATCCAGGTCCCAAAACAATTGTCTTGTATGATCATTTCATCTCTTCATCCACCGGCGCCGTGTCGTCGTTCTTCCAGCCATATTCAATTTCCCTTTTTCATTTGCCTTAATGAACAAATGCCGTTACAATCATAAGTCTTCTATGATCTCCATATGTAAATCTGAACAAGCATCATTTCAAGTTAATTCCAACAGAGCAGAGGTCCTCGTCCCGTCATCCAATCAGCATCCAGAAGATAAGATTCACTGTCAGTTTTCCTCAGCGCTTATTTGAATTCCCCATCACATGACTGTCCTCTTATCAAGCCATGGCACCATTAAAAATCCACTTAACCAGTCCGGGCTGTCTGCTTTTCATTAGCAGATAGTCTTTGCGTGTTCGTATTTAGGTCACGATCTTTGCTCCATCTGGGGTGAGTCCAGCCTGAGCCTATCATTCTACAGTTTTATAATTCAAACAGATGATATCTCCAAGTGGAATCTGCTACATGACACTTACATTATGAGTAACTGTGCTGTCCACCAAATCCGATTGAAATTCTGGTTATAGGAGACGGGATGAGACCTGGAGTAAAGAGGGAACAGTGATACTAGACACTCTGAACTGAATTATTCACTTCAAATTGATTTAAAACTAAAATAAAGTGTCCTGGGAGAGCTTAGGTCAGTGTCTGCCCTGTTTTACAATCTATGGACTTCAGAGTGCTGAAAAACTAGCACCGTTGCCATAGCAATGGACAATTCAAAACAATATAATTCGAATGGCAAAAAGAGCTCAAAATTTCACCTATAAAAAGGAAGCTGCAATGGATATTGATCATTCCAAAAATGTTGTTTACAAATGAATGCTCCACATTACATAACATTTGTGGTAGACGATCTGCTACATGCCTCGTCCCTGGTGTAACTGCTTTGCCTTATTAGTATGGGATTCTTCTGGTGACGCCAAGTTACAGATCAGATCTGGTGGCTCCCCTCACACTAAGGATGCACTTTTAATGATCTCCTTTTGTGCTATGAAAAAAAGGAAAATAATGTATGGACACAAAAAAAAAAAAAAAAATAATAATAATAATAATCATTTTATTTATAAGCGCCTTTCAAAGCACCCAAGGACACTGAACAAGATATGCAAAAACAGACTTGGGAAAAAAATGACATGAAGTAGAAACTGAACATAAACGTTCATAAAACATCTTACAGCTGAGACAACAGGTGCTGGTTGCTAAAGCTGCATTGAATTCACTACAAATCCCAAAAAATTAGGAATTAATTTTGCAAAAATATAATGTTATAGATCCGCAAAGTATTTAACAAGTTTGCTCAACAATAAAAAAACAAAAAATGCTACAATAACAAAAGTAAAAGACGCAATTGGTAAATTAATTTATAGAATAAGTGAAATTGCAAAGGTGTTTAGAAAATATTTTACTGACCTGCACAAATCTGAAACTAAATGATGAAAGTGATAAAAATATGAATTTGTTTTTTCAGAAATTAAAACTACCGAAATTTAATTTGCAGGATAATGTGTTAGTCAATGCTGAAATCACAGTTGGAGATGTTAAAAAATAAGTTCTCTAAAAAATGGAAAAGCTTATGGCCCAGATGACTTTCCTGCAGAGGTGTATAAAACTTTTGTGGACATTTGTGCTCCTCTGTTAACAAGAATGTTTCTTTATGTGTATGATGTGAAGATACTGCCAGTGACAATGCAGCAATCCATTATTACATTCATACTTAAAGAAAACAAGGATCCTGAAAATCCTGCATCATACAGGCCATGATCAATTCAAAACATGGATTCAAAGACTAGCAAATATTTTAGCAATGCACCTGATTAAAGTGATGCACAAATTAGTTTCTGGAGCTCAAACCGGCTTCATCCAGACACGGCAGTCCTGCTTCAATGTACGATGCGTTCTCAGTATCTGGACGCAGAGAAAATCTTTGGTCACACTGAATGGATGTATTTATTCACTCAAGGAATTCTCATCAAAGGAAAACTTTATTAATTTGATTCAACTGTTCTATACAAATCCACAAGCTGCTCTCTTAGTGGATTAATATCTGAAACATTCTTGCTGGAAAGAGGCACCAAACAAGGATGCCCACTTTCTCCTCTTCTGTTTGATTTGATAATTGAGCCACTGGCTGAATGTATAAGAATGAACAAAGAGATTAAGGGCATAGAAACGAATAACAGCTCTTACAAGATATCACGCTATGCTGATAATGTTCTTTTATCTCTAAACAACCCACGAAGTCTATACCTTCGTTAATCAGGACCACGGAGGAATTTCACCGATTCTCTGGCTACAAAATTAATTATGAAAAATCGTTAGCTTTTCCAACTGGAGATAGAATAGACAGTATAACATCTTTCACCCCTTAAGGTAACTACAAATGGGTTTAAATATCTCGGCATATACTTCTCCACAGATCTAGATAAGTTAATTAAAAATAACCTCTTACCTGCAATTGCAAAAATCAAAACTGACCTCCTTAGATGGACGACTCTTTCATTATCTTTGATGGATCGGGTAGCAGTTATGAAAATGAATGTTCTCTCTCGCTTGCTGTACATAATACAAATGCTGCCTATACATATCCCTTTCAAAATCTTCAAATAAATATGAAGTGCTAAAAGAGCATTTTTATGGAACAACAAGCGACATAAAATGAAACTTCAGCTGCCCAGTTTGAGACAGAGTGGCCTAATCTGCTTCCCTGACTTGGAAAGAATCAGCCTAGGTAATGAACAGTTAGAACACCTCCCACTCCTATGTCTTGAAAAAGTATATACCAATATTAAAAACAACTATATTCTTAAAAAGTATTAGTAAATTTCTTAGTGCTATTCGTAAACACCTTTTGTATTGACACATATTTATTTTTAGCACCCATTGCTAATAATCCAGATTTTCAATGCACCTGTACTGGACCCCACACTCCCGGAGCACCCCTCAAAGGACACTACAAGGGACAGGATGAGGCCCAGGGTGAAGCCCAAGGTGAGGCCCAGGGTGAGGCCCTGGTGATGCCAATTTGGGTGATGTAACTGGCCTTGATGCGGTGCTCATCATTAAGGGCTTCTGCACCGCTCTTAGTCTCATCCATCCCACAGGACCTGTTTGCCATGTGGGATTGAAATGACTGTTGTTAAATAAGGAGCTGCGCTAAACCTACACATGTATCTCTGACACACATGAACCGCCCTCAGTACAGTACAAGCACAAGAGCAGACTCACCATCAGCAGCACATCCCTCTGTCACAGAAAGGACAACTATATTCCACTGTCCTGTCCTTTGGTTCGTCTATAGTGGCGGCATCAGCAGCACTCTTTTTAGTCAGTGCAGCGTTTATGCAAATTAGCCATGTGGTTTTAAGTTTTCTTTCTATAAAATGTAACTTCACCAATCACCTCCAAGTTCTGATGGCCCTTGTCATGGCTGATGATGACACACTTCCCAATCAAGGATAAGGAAAAGAGCTTCCTAAGCAAATCGCCAACTCAAATGCAGCTTCATTCTAAAACTCTTCCTTTTGGGGCTGGACTTAGCTCAGAGTACGATAACTCCTATAGTGCCTCAAACCAGTACCATCAAATGTAAAATGGCTGCGGGTTGGGAGCGGCACTAACCACACAGAGACAATATGCAACAAAGAAAGAACAAAACAGTAAAAATCTTTGACAGTCCAGATACTGAAAAAAAACCCCAAAACACAGCAGGTTTAACCCCCCAACATTATATAGAATTTCATCAGCAATGAACTTGGAAAAAGGAAATATATTGGGTTCAAAATGGAGGCTAACCTTCATAATTTACTCAAATCTGACTTAGCTGTGGTCTCATCTGTGTCACCTGTCACTTCTGTAGTTTTAATGTGACAACTTCATTTGTAAGTCATCAGCTGTAAACAACAATTGTGAATTATTAACTGACCTCTGCGGGGAAAAGCGCTGAGGCGGCTGTTCTCGAGGTGTTCTGCTCAAACAGTTCAAACTCAGGTTAAGAAATAATGGTGCATTTATTACACTGTTCTGCAGGAAGGTAAAGGCTGCACCGTCTGCTCATTAAGAGACAGTTTGTGTTGGTCTTTTCTGATATTTAAACTAAATGAAATCTCTATTACTCCATCAGGCAGAAAAGTCAAGTTACTCTTTTCCGTTTAAGTCATTAAGGCCGATCTAAGTCGCTTTGATGATAGTTTGGGTTCATTAGTTAACATCACAACATTTTAGACTCTATAGTTTAGTCTGAGCTGAGACAGGTCAGAAGTCCCAGGTGGAGTTTGCTGTTTAACTATCAGACTGCAGATATGTTGATCTGGTTTATGGTTAATATCTGTGTAAATACTGGGCCTATCCACCTGAAACAAAAACTGGCATAAAGTTCAACATCTTTTCTGTTAGCATTTGAACTTTTTTATTTTTTATTTTTTCACAACAGCCTCAAAAAGTGATGGCATTCAACTCTCAAGGTGTGGTTGTGAGCTGTAAGAACTTTAAGAGATGACATTAATATTGCAAGTTTATAGAGCCAATCCCAAACAAATAATACTATAGTTTGATATTTGTGAATAATAAGTTTGGATATTTCTTTCAAAAACAGTAAGTCTCCCATAGAGTTATCGGCCCCTACCTCATCAAAATCTACACCATGAACACAGGCTATTACATGTTTACACAACACCATGAGTTTCCTGTCATCTCCAACACTCTGAAGACTTTTTCCCATTCAGAAGATATCATTTTTGTTTTAAACTGGTAATCCCTATGGCAACAGTCCTAATTTTTCATCATTCTAGACTCGGTAGCCCCAGAAAGATAAACGAGAAGCTGCCAATCTGCGTCATTTAAACTCGGTTGAGTAATTGCTGCATGACGCAACTATTTCATTGGTTGAATAAGAATTACTCCAAACCTCCCTGTTTCCCCTGACCCCCAGTGCCCACTTCTCTTCACTCTCCCAGTGTCTTCCTTAAACAGTGACACATATGATTTATCAGTGTTGTGTATCTGTCCAGTGCAGCGGCTGGTGACAGGGTCCAGCTGCACAGGACTTTGTTTTATATACAGTATATAGCCACAGTTTTCATCAGTAACTCAGCAGACCTGTGTCTTTTATTAAAAACACACATGTGCAAAGCTTTTAACCATGTTAGACTATTGTTCCTTCATTAAAAACACATATAGTTGTATTTAGCTTCAGTTACGCTGATTTCAGTAATCCTCTGTAGAAAGGCCTCTGCGCCTCACCAAACACTCCATCTGAAACTTCCCATGACTGTGATGTCATAGATAGAAACTCTCCAGTTTTAAGTCCATAAACCATTGCCTGACTCATTTTAAGCATTTCTGCAATTCATTATGGCTGCATTTATTTAATTGTTGTCGCTTTGGTAATTTTCTGTATCGGTAAGCTCTCGATTTACTGGTCAGTCTTTGCTCCTACACCTATGGTCATGAACTCTGGGTAATGACCGAAAGGACAAGATCGCAGATACAAGTGGCTGAAATGGGTTTCCTCTGCAGAGTGGCTGGGCACTCCCTTAGAGATAGGGTGAGGAGCTCCGTCACACAGGAGGAGCTCGGAGTAGAGCCGCTGCTCCTTCATGTTGAGAGAAGCCACCTGAGGTGGCTCGGGCATCTGCTCACGCCTCTCTGGGGAGGTGTTCAGGGCATGTCTGGGGAAAGGCCCAGGACACACTGGAGGAACTATGTCTCTTGGCTGGCCTGGGAACACCTTGGGGTCCCACTGGAGGAGCTGGAGCACGTGTCTGGGATGAGGGAAGTCTGGGAGTCCCTGCTTAGACTGCTGCCCCCATGACCCGGTCACTGATGAGCGGGAGAAAATGGATTGATGGGAATTCCCTCTGCCAGTATATGGCAAGCCACACCAGATGAAAGTATATTGAGCTCCAAGGCTTTTTTTTTGGGCATTATTTTAAGTTTTAAAGACCATGTTTAAAAGTAATGCATAATATTTGTTCTTAAAGAACAATTTAAAACGTTCATAATATAAACTACTGTGCCATAGATTATAAAACAATGACAAATGCATATGTCTTTTGTAACAGTTTCACTGTCAGATTCACACTCGTCACAAACAAAATGTTCTGCTGTATATTGAGACAGATGTATTCATTATATGTGTGGGCCTGATACCGTCACATCTGCTCTTAATGCCGATGGAGTTGCAGAGCTCTGATTAAGTCTACAACTTTGTGATTGACAGACTGTGGCCTAACAAGACTCTCTTTCTCTTCAGCCTGGAGTTACTTTTGGTGACTTCCTGGCAGCATTGCGCCCCCATTATTTCTTTATACTTTGAGTGTAGGAGAACCAGACCAGTGCTATCGTCACCTTATTCATTATGTGTGTGTTAGCAGGCATCAAAAAGAGGCACCTGCTCTTTTGGACAAGGAGAGGGAAAGTGAACATGGAGTCTGGATAAAAACAGGGCCTGCGGAGGCTGGGAGCTGACAGGTTAGTGGTCTCAAACCAAAATGAACTCTACAGAACAGAACGTAAGGGTAAAGGGACAATGCAGCTTGAGTGAGTTTAATTATAAGGATGATAAGAATTGTTTTATTGTCAGTGAACAAAATTCACAAACTGGGAACTTGCTCCAGTGTTATGGTGGATTAAGTGAAGGTGATGTCACCCACAGCGTTCGGCTCCAGTCAAATGAAGCTCATTGAGACTAACAGTTATAGTGGACAATTTGGAGCCAAGTTGCATGTTATGAATTTCGATCGCAAGTTTCATAGCAACCAAAGAATCAATCAGGACTGAGGCTGTTAGAGGTCCGCCCCTTCCTACCTGCACAGCTGATTTAGCAGGGAGTGGGCACTTAGCGACACTGCCTGAACGCGCCTGATTAATGTTCACATCTTGATTTATGGACACAACATGGGTTAATACGAACATTTTAAGATGAGTTTGACAGCAGCAGTTACAGAGACGGGGGCCCCAATTTTTCAATGTAAAGTGAGTCGGTGGAACCGGAAGAGCGACCATAATCACCTGTTTGAAACGTGGCGGCTTGTCTGCGACTGTCATAAATTAAAGAAGCATTAAACAAGCAGAGAGCAGATGAAGGCATATTTATTTGTGCTAAAATATTTTAAAAGGTAGAAGTTGCTTTTCTACTTCTAAGCTTGTCCAGACTTTTTTGGTGGAACAGGGAAGTCCAGGTGGGTTATTTTATAATAACCATTTCATAATTATGTTAATGTATGAAAATGTCTTCATGTGCACTTAAACTGGCAAAGATCAAGATCCACAGCAATGCTCTGACTTGTTTGGGTCTATGACTTTTGTTAAAGCTGCACTGAGTTGCTTTTCAAGAGTCTTCTGCACATTCAAAGTGCTTTACATCAAGGAACCACTCACACAGACACTGGGGGCAAGGGGGGTTAAGTGTTTTGCCCAAAGACACAGCAACATCATTAATCTGTGGGAGCTGGAATTGCACCACCAACCTGTGGGTCAGTGGAAACTGTGTCAGTGATGTTTATGTGAAGAGTGGGATTTGATCTGCGAACAGCACTCTACCAACTGAGCCACTGTTGTTTCCTGGTGAAAGTTTGCAAACTGCTTGTTGTCATGGAGATATGAATCCACAGTCACATTGAAATAATTGCAGGAGAGATATATTTTAGTTACTGATGTTTTATTGCTAAAATATTTAAATGGCAAACTATGCAACTTTAAAAGCAATAACATCTTCATGGAGACAAGCAGATGACCAGAAAAGTTACGCAGCGCACCTTTAAATGACCCAATCACATCTTTCTTTGTGGGTCCAGTATTCTGTTTGTTGTATGTGTATGTGTAAGTGTGTTATAGAGTGACTTCACTGCGTTAGGGTTAGTTATACCTCAGGCTGTCAGGAATTCATCATGATTCAAAATTTTTACCAAACTGCACTTTACAGATGCTCCACATAACCTCATTTTGTGGTTCTGTAAAATAATATTTAAATGAAGAGTGAGAGAGCCGCCCTGTCCTCTGGGATCTGCTGACACCTCCAGACTGATGCTATATTTAACTCCAAACCTGCTTCAGCTCACACGTCAATATGAGCTGTACTTTTGAAACTATTCACAGATGTATTCTTTCCAGTAAGACAAAATGGTTGGCTGTGTGTGGGTTTCAGAATGAGGAGAAATTAGGACTATTGAGATAAAAATTTTAAAACAAAATGTTATATCTTTTGTAGGCCGCCAAGCCCACAAATGTAAACTGTTCTGTTTCTGTTAAATATTCTCTTAAAATACATCAGGTGGCACTTGTGGCACGGCAGCGTCCTTGTGTATTTATACTTCATAATTCTTTGTGTTTGTATTATGTTGCTTTAAATCTGAAAGTGCATTTGGAGGAGAGGGCATCTTCATTAAACAGAATGGTAGGATCAGATAGCTGGACATTATGTTAGCGAGCGTTCCCATTGAGGTAAAAAGTACTAGAGATCGTGGCCATGGTGATTTATATTAACCAATATTCAGCAGCCTTGTTGTAACTGTAAAATTTTACTAAAACATTTATGTCACTTTAAAGCCTTTAACCAATGAAGTTTTTGTTTGTAAATCATAATTATGCGTTTCCTCTACTCACAAGAACAGAACGCATCCTCTCTCTACCCTCATTAATACCTCATTGGGTGTTTCCTCTGATGCCGACTTCATCTGCACTGATCAAATTGCTGTAGTTTTGGTGTGTAGTCCTATAGATCTGTTTAAGCCATAGCTCTGTTGGTTCTGTAGCTGCTGAGAAGAAGCACTGACCCATCATACCCATCATTTAGTTTCATGTTTATTATTATGAAGAGCATCGGGTGACTGGGGCTAGCCTTTCACACAGCAACATAAATTGGAGTTATGTTTCTTACAGCCGCTATACCTCCATCTAACTGAACTTGTGTGCGACTCCTATAATCTTCAATGAGCGTGGGTTTAATAATAATCAGGCCAAATGTGAAGCTATGAGGACTGTTCCACTGAGACTATAGTGGAAATTGAAATCATTACTTTGCAGCACTGCCTCTGTGTGCTAAAGGTCAAACTAAGGTCGGGCACGCTCAGTAACAACCACATTAGCTCGCTGCTATGCCCCCTCGTGATGAATGGGGTCTACTGGGCCAAAAGACAGGGGCTGGGGCCAGTGACATACAGCACACGACACGCATTTATCTCAGCAAAATGTAAAATCAATCCTAGTCCAGCCGAGCGGATTTGGGACGGATGGACGGAGAGGAAAACTGCTGAAAGTCAAGGGGAAACAAAGTTAGCCGCACCAATGGTAGGTCCAATTCTAGGTCCAATGCCAGGTCCGATGCCAGGTCCACTGCCAAGTTCAAGCCAGGTTCAATACCAGATCCAACTCTAGGTCCAGGTCCAATGTCAGGTCCAATGCCAGATAAAACGCCAGGTTCAATGCCAGCTCCAACTCCAGGTTCAATGCCAGGGCCAACTCTAGGTCCAACTGCAAGTTCAACTCCACCTCCAATTCCACGTCTAATCCCAAATCCAGTTCCAGGTCCAACACCAAGTCCAATGCCAGTCCAATTCCAGGTTCAACACCAGGTTCAATGCCAGGCCCAATGCCAGATCCAATTCCAGGTTCAACTCCACGTCCCACTCTAGGTCCAATTCCACGTCTAATTCCATTTCTAACTCCAGGTCCAACTCCAGGTTTAATTTCAGGTCCAATTCTAGATCCAACACCACGTCCGATGTCACGCCCATTTCCACGTCCGATGTCACGCCCATTTCCAGGTCCAATGTCACGCCCATTTCCAGGTCCAATGTCTCGCCCAATTCCAGGCCCAATGTCACGCCCAATTCCAGGCCCAACGCCAAGGCCAATGCCGAGTCCAACACCAGGTCAAATGTCAGATCCAATGCCAGATCCAACTCCAGATTCAACAGCTGGTCCAACTTCAGGCCCAGGTTCAAATCCATGTCCAATGTCAGGTTCAATGCCAGCTCCAACTCCATGTCCAACTCCATGTCCAACTCCATGTCCAACTCCATGTCCAACGCCATGTCCAACGCCATGTCCAACGCCATGTCCAACGCCATGTCCAACGCCATGTCCAACGCCATGTCCAACGCCAGGTCCAACGCCAGGTCCAACGCCAGGTCCAACGCCAGGTCCAACGCCAGGTCCAACGCCAGGTCCCAGTCCTCAAATGGGCTGAACCAGAGTCAAAAACAATGAGACTTATTTTCAACGGCGGCAGATGCGAGGGAGGAGGGAGAACGCCACAGGGAGGAATCATAGCCAAAATCCAGATGACATGGAACGATAATGAACAGGCCCTTAACAGTACTTATGGAGCTGCAGATTTGGTTTAAGGTCTTTATGACAAGTTACACTACTCATTTCACTTTGGTTACCATAATTATATTTAAGACTTGACTAAAAATTTTGCCTCATTTTTGTAAACTGTCCATAAATTTTTGTTGATGTAGATTGAGAGATTTTGTTCAGTGATACTTGCTGTATTTCTTCACAAACTGCCTCTTAACTGATGGAGACTGTCCCGCCAGAGCCCAGCCTTTCTGTCTTTTAATTTAAATGAAACCAAAACATAACCAAGGTTACCAGCCCAAGCAGGTTTACTGCTCAACCAACATGCTCTTAAAGGTGCTCTATGTACCATGTTCTGGTGGATGAGCTGCCACCTGCTTGTCTCTATGGAGATGCTATTGCTTTGCTTGACATGTCCCACAGTTTGTCTTTAAACGTATCTATCTCCACAGAGAAAAGCAAGTGATGCAATTCAGGCATGTGTATTCTCCACCAATGGTCATATTTATTTCGATGGACACCTACAGAGGAAAAGCCACGCCAAATTATCTGTCTATCTAACCCCTAAACACGAAGCCACATGACACAATGGTAAAATCCACAAGAGCAGAGATTGAACCACAAACCTCCTGAATTATGGAAAACAGTTTTGTTTTTGTTTTTTTTTTTTTTGTTTTTTTTAGCTTTTTCTTAGCTGAGAAGGAATATCTAAGGACGGGGGGTGTTATGGGTCAGTCCGTTATTGACCAATGACTGTTCACTGTTTGATTTTCAAAATTTCTGTTGGTTAAAGTGATACTGTGTAACTTTCTGGAGGTGAAAACTGAACTGCATAATGCCATGAAAACCCGTTTATCATCAGATAAACCATGTCATATCATGTCCTTAACTAAAGTAGAACATCCTGGTCTCTGAGATGGATGTTCTCCGTTCTGACTCAGACTGTGAAGGACACGGTACAGAAATAACATCAAACTGGTCAGTATGACTGACCCTCCTCATGATACATTTATAGATTACAGTCAGTATTTCAGACGGGTCAAGGTTTGAGGAGAGCTCATCTGCCAGTGTAGTAGTAGTTTACTACTACTACTACTATTACTACTACTACTACTACTACTACACAGTGTGTGAAGTGTCTTGCCTAAGGACACCTGGTATTCTCAGAGGTCTTCCATCCAACTCCTGACCAGGCCCAACCCTGCTGAGCCAGATGAGATCAGGCTTTGAGGAGGACGCCTGGTCATATACAGGTTTAGATGTCTTGTGTTATATGTATGTTTTTATTCCCTTTTGAAATGTAGTATTTGTAACCTTGTACATTTTAGTGTCGTTAGTCCTTTTGGTAAAGGCTCAGGTACATTTAATATCCCTTTAGAGAAATTTATCCTCTGCATTTGATCCATCCTTCAATGACCCATCTCCAGATCTCGAACTAGTCCTGGTCAAGATGACCTCAGCTGGAGAATTTGAGCTGTGGAGCATTTGGTTTGATTAGGGAGTGTCTGTAAGACACAGAGACAAAAGAGAGACACACACAAACTCCACGGAAAGGTGAGCTGTGTAATATTAGACTTATCAACTGAAGAGTTAAAATAGTTTGACTCATTTTCAGCCTTGTGCCAAACTAAAACTGCACAGAAAATGAAATATTTAAAGTATTTTGTTGCTTTCAAAACTAATTTATTCAGCCGTAGTGAGCAGAACCTTGAGGTCAAACACATTTAAAGGGAAATTTCTTTGCTCTGTTCATATTTACACTGAAAACAGTATTTAAAATTTCCACGGAGAGAAGTTTGAACTGTTCCACTCCAGTACATTATGCAGTAAGTGTGTAAGTGTATAGTACTTTTCATGTGTGGAAAAGTAGTAGTAGTACTAATGGCAGTAGTACAAGCAGCAGTAATAATAGTAGTAGTACTAACAGGCCTGTCTGAGAAAGCGTGCTTTATATGTGTTTGGCAGTTATGTGTTTTGCACTTCCTGTTTGGATGGTGGAAGATTCGGACTTACACTCTATCAGACTGTTCCAATCACAAATCTCTTAAAGCTACCATCTGTAATTAGAGTGGCTGACCCACCCCTGTTGTATTCTCACATATCACCACTAGATGCCATGTTACTGCTGTCTGATAGTGTGCCAGCTTTAGCCTGACAGAAGATCAGAAAGCACAGGTGAGTCTGAACAAAGGCCAGGTGAGGGAGGGGGTAGGTGAGGGGCCAGGTGAGAGGGAGGGGCTTCTTGTTTCATTTCGAACAAGATCGTTTACCTCAGATGTGCAGAGAGTGTTGCTTGATTCTTGTTTCTCAGTCCTTTGCGTCATTTGATGCCATTCTGTGGAAGTTTCCTCTCAAAGCAATAACATCTTCATGGGAACCTGACACTAGCCCTAACCCTGACTCTCGTGGATTATTATGTTTTATTTTTAATCACAGTATTCAACCAATACTTCTCCTTTTATAGCTGCACGTCCTGTTAACGAGAAGCAGGTTTTTCGTCACTGATTAAGAAAATGAAACTGGAGAACGAAGTGAGTGCAGAGCAGTGGGCGTGTACGTCAGCAGTGGGCGTGTACGTCACAGTGGGCGTGTACGTCAGCAGTGGGCGTGTACGTCACAGTGGGCGTGAAGGTGAGAATGGGAGTAGATCAGTCTGAATGTCGGACTACAGGAGATTAAAGATGACTAATAACATAAATCAGTCCAAATACAACTTCAGAGGCTCAATGAGAAGAAACAACTAGAACATGGTTAAAAAAGACAACATTACTGGGCCTACATTTTACAAACATAAGGAAACCTCTCCATGTCTCAAACTTTCACTGTTTTAAGCTGAAATAAATAATAAATAAACCTCGATGCAGAACAGTTTGATCATGAAGCTTTCTGTGAACTTGTTTTAATGACACCAATCAGTGCTCTTATCTCTGCGGTCGGATCAACGTTTAAAAGGAGAATCGCTTTGTGTGCGTGTATTAGTGTGTTTGTGTGTGCGTGCGTGTATCTGTGTGTGTGTGTGTGCATGTGTGCATGCGTGTGTGGAACACCGGGTGCCAAACTGTGCTGAGGCTGTAGGGTTATGAGTAATTATTGTTGGTAATTGGGTCGAGGCAAAGAGACAGAGATGGAGTGATAGTGTAAAGAAAGAGAGTAGGGGAGAAGGGAGAGTAACAGAAGGGGGGGTTGATGGAAAGACTGAGATAGCTGGGAGTAGAAAGATAGAGGGAAGGAGGGAGAGTAACAGAGAGAGGAGGTGATAGAAAGACTGAGATACTGTAGGTGGGAGTGAAATAGTAGAAAGGAGGGAGAAGAGGGAGGAAAGCCGGGGATGAGAGGGGTAGTGGGTGAGAGAGAGGAGGAAAGAGAAAGAGGGAGTGGAAAATTGAAAGAGAGTGAGAGAGGGAGAAGAAATGGAGGGGACAGTTTTGAGGGGGGGTAAGTTAAATGATAGAAAAAGAAGGGAAGGATTCAAGGTTTTATTGTCACAAGTAAAAGGACATTTAGAGAATTAGACGGTGATACTCAGAATGTAAACATACATGCACATACACACATGCGCATAAACACACTTAGACTCTCCCGCTATCTTTCGTCTGCGTGTGTGTATGTGCATGTGTGTATCTGTGTGCATGTGTGCACACAGATACACATATGCACATACACATACACACATGCACATACACACACACAGACGAAAGATAGCGGGAGAGTCTAAGGGAAAAGCTGTCTGCAAAACGAAGGATAAAAATATCTTTCATCGGTGAGTCATGTTTGTGTTACTTTTAAAATGAGTAATGCAGAGTTTTTGCGTCAGTTTTGTCGTTTTTAGTTTGCTTTTTTATAGACCCTGTGGTCTCTCTCTCTTCACCCATGTACTCTGTGGTCTCTCTCTTTATCCATGTGCCTTGTGGTCTGTACTCTGTGGTCTCTCTCTCTCTTTACCCATGTACTCAGTACATCTGAAGACCATCCCTGCTCCTCTGGTGGGCACCATGGAATATCATTGAGAACACAGCAGAATTTATGAGCAAAATCAAGCATTTCCAATTTGATTCAGATGAGACCATGGTTTCATTTGATATTACCTCGCTTTTCACTTGTAGCCCCACATCAGTAGCGGTGGAGGCTGCGAAGAGAAGACTACTGCAGGATACTAAGCTAAAAGAGAGAACTAAACTGACACCAGACCATATCTGCAAACTGCTGGAAATTTGTCTAAATACCACATATTTCCAGTTTGAGGAAACTTCTACAGGCAAATCTACTGCTGTGCAATGGGCTCACCGGTCTTTCTGTTATGGCTAACTTATACATGGAACAATTTGAACAGGAGACATTGGCCTCATTTCCAGGTACTCCACCCACACATTGGTATCGATATGTGGATGATAACTGGTCTAAAATCAAAATTCAAGATCTGGAGCCATAAACACAGAGGGAAAAGTGAGGGAGGAACAGCACGTGGAGAAAGCCCTCTCTGCTTGTGGATATCCAGAATGGGCCTTCAATAGATCTAAGAGAGCTAAAAAACAGGACAACAGGGGAACCCAGAAGGAAAAGGTGTTACCATTCCTTACACAGCGGATGTGTCTGAAAAACTTCAGAGAATTTTCAGACAGTATGAGATTCCTGTCTTTTTCAAACCTACAAACACGTTAAGACAAAAACTGGTTCACCCAAAGGACAAAACCCCGGGCCACAAACAAAGTAATGTGCTCTGTGGTCTCTCTCTTTACCCATGTGCTCTGAGGTCTCTCTCTTTACCCCTTGTGCCCTGTCGTCTCTCTCTCTTTACCCATGTGCCCTGTCGTCTCTCTCTTTACCGTTTGTTGGTTTGATGAATTTCACTAAACGTTTTAGCTGTTCGTCTCATCAGTAATTAAACGTTTCAGATGACTGCTGCCACCTGCGCTCTGCCACTCTCCGCCGCTCTCTGCCACTTTCTTCTGCTCTCTGCCTCTCTCTGCCGCTCTCCGTCGTCGCCGCGGACACAGGTGCAACTGGAGCCAATCCACAGGAAGCAACGCTCGGGCGCCTTTATTGTTCATTACGGAGCACCCACAAGGCCTTTCAAATCTGATCACAATTACACTGTGAAATAAAGATGAGGATTCCAACATGATTTTCTGCTGTTAGAAAGTGGAAGCTTGGAAAATAAGAGCTAACAATCTGTCATACGCTTTTATCTGAAAGTCTAATATTCTTTTAAAGGTGCACTATGTAACTTTTTGTTCTGGTTTCTACCCATGGAAATGGAAAAATAGGGTTTTTTTCTAGAATCATTAAGACACAGGTAATGTTATGATGAAAGATGAGTTTGAGTTGATTCTCAGTAAAGGGCAGGTGGATACAGATACCAGACTGTTTTAAATGATATGAAAATTTCTAAAACAAACAGGACATAGCTATATCCATATTGTAAGATTTATGGAGTCAGTTAATACCAAAGATATTTTTACATTAGAATAGCACAATGTTATGGCCCTCTATATATATATGTTACCTACTAATATTATTCACATTTTCTTGAGTAGTCCTAAAAAACTAAAACAAACAAAACTACAGTTTGAGGACGCCAAACCCATTATAAGTATTTATTTAGATTATAACACGTTAATTTATGCAGATAATCCATAGATCTGACTCGCTCATCTGAAACTCTGCAGAACACACACAGTATTACCATAATCTCACCTAAATAGCCTCTTGATTACCTCGTCCTAATGCGTTTCTTCTTTTGCATTCCTCATTTGTGCGCCTTGTGTTCGTTCTTGATGTCTCCATAAGGTCCCATTATGAGCATTAGGCTGATGTCATACTCTCTCTCTACATTACTTTAATAACAGCATCATTAAACGCCCCACGAGCAAATGAAATTAAAGCATTTAGAGATGCAGAGAAACCAGCTCAGTTTAACCAGAGGCTGAGCGGGACCAGGAGATGAAGCACAAACACATTCACATTAGTGCCTCAGATACCATGGCACAGTCTGATACTTTCAGTTAAAGTTGTTGGCTGGACAAGTTGCAAAAATATATTTATTCAAAGGTTTATTTTTAAAGGACACATATCATGCAAAATAGACTTTTTTGAGGTTTTAACCATGTTGTACCTGAAGTTGTATTTCACTTCATTCACGCTGGTTTCAATAATCTTAAAACAAATCCTTTGCATCTGTGTAGTCACCAAACACCAGGTTTGAATTTTCTCAGGATTGTTGCGTCACAAGTAGAAACTCTGCAGAGTTTTCACTTCCTAAATCGACGTTTTCTAAGCATTTCTGCCCTCAAATCTTGTTCATTATGACTGCATGCTTATTTTAACATTTCTGGGCATGTCGGTTATCAGTTAAATTATTTTCCCTGTGGTAATTCCTCTGCTGCCAGTCGATGGCGACCTGCAGAGATCTCAGTATGGGGAGAGCTGATGCTGTGAAATAATGTGTGGTTCTTTAATTAGCCATTAATTAAAGTTTTAAACCTGAAATGTCAATGCAAAGGTACTCGAGAACATGTTTTACTTCTACGGGGTATTAAAGAGGAGGTATTTTACTTCCATTAGGTATTATCTGTGAGCACATAATACATTTAGATCACTGTGTTACCTTTTATTGTTTTAACATGATTTATAAGTTTCTCTCCGCGTTATGTCACTCCTTCAGAGCACTATCACAACACTATCCGCATGCATTCCACTAACTACTATCACATCAGGTTTGTCAAGTTGCTGTGTATAGTTTTGTATAGTTTTGTTTAGCATAATACCCCTTCTTTAAAAAGACACGCTGGTGATGAAGGTTGTGCTCGGAGATGTTGGAGTGAAATAATTTTGAGACACTGATGTGCATTCAGCCAGGAGAGTCTCCACAGCAGAACAACACTTTGACCTTATCCCCTCACTTTCTCCAGACTCCGTTTTACTCACAGGGCTGCTCTGCTCTCAGACACAACCTGTGGATCTTTCCTCTAAAATTAATGAACCACCAGCAACATTTCCTCTGCTCCAACTGTGAGCAATCAAACGAAACTGGGATTCAAACACAACAACAGAGTCATGAATCAAAATTAGAACTTTAAGAATCTGAACATGCCTCTGCTGTGTTCACATTTCAAACAGGAGTGATGAATGGAAACTGAGAACTATCTGATCCAGACCACGGCATGTAGGCGTCATAGTTATGTTATGATAGAGTGGTGAAGAGGAGGATATGGAGAGGCTGAGGAGGATGTTGGTTCTGTTGCTGTGGTTGTGAAAGAGCAGAGGGGGGGTGCCTGAAAAGACAAGATGATAGAGAGGGGAGAGAGTGCATTCATATGGGGACTAGCATGAGGGGGGAGAGAGTGCATTTATATGGGACTAGCATGAGGGGGGAGAGAGTGCATTCATATGGGACTAGCATGAGGGGGGAGAGAGTGCATTCATATGGGACTAGCATGAGGGGGGAGAGAGTGCATTCATATGGGACAACCATGAGGAGAGGGGCATTTTGTGAACTAAAATATTTGAGATTTGTCAGTGTCATAGTTCACTGACTAAAACTAAACACAAAGTTTCATAATGACTAAAACTATGAGTAAATGTTCTGGTCAGCACATGTCGCATCATGCAGTGGAAGTGCAGCAAGTGGCTAGCACTCGATTCATGGGTCCCCCAGGCCTTTCTCTCTTCACTTTGCATGTTCTTCCTGTGTCTGGGTTTCCTCCTGTTACACCCATCAACCCAAAAGAGGCCTCATAGGTCAGATCCTCCAGTCAAGGTCCTGACAAAGACTAGACCAACATCTCGAGGTGGGTCCCCAGTGCTAACTACTCCTGAGGAGATGGCCCAACAGCATTGAAGGATGGGTCAAATGCAGTGGGCGCATTTCTCTATGGGGACAATAAAGTGTACCTTAACCCTTTAATCAGTGTAATTCAATGGATGATAGTTAAAATGAAATATATTTTCTAGTTGTTGTCAAAAACTGAAATTTCATTGACTAAAATGAAAATAATAATTTGGCCAAATCTTGAGTCTAAAATCTTTTAAGTCAAAAGAACAAAACTAAAACTTCATAAAAACACTTGTATGAATAAGTATAAAATGGAGTCACGGCTGATTTTGTTTCTTCTTCATTAAAAGTCTTCACATCACTGTCTCCTCACAGGTGTCGCAGTGTCAGCGACTGCCTCAACATGGATTTAACAAATGAAAACATGTTTTTAGCTCAAGGCGAGAGCCGATTATGCAACAGAAACAGATGTACACTGAATAAATTTAAGGATTTCAATATAAACTCTTTTATAAAGCATTATGGTTCTGTCAACAGTGTAAATCCTGGATGTAACATGAGCTCTTACTGGTCCCACCACCTTCCACAATATGGCATCAAACAAACCTATCTCCAAGGAAACAAGCACCCCAAGATACAGGCCAGATCTCTGGAGAGGCGATCTCGTAAGTGTTTTTCAGGATATTTTTAAAACACCTTTAACTGAAGAAATAGTAGATGGGTTAAATTTAAAGCCATAGTGTGGAACATTCATGACAAAGCAACATCTCCACTGAGACCAGAACAGTGTGTGTTATGATGAAAGATGAGGTTTCTCTTTTCCCCACTGTTTTTTTTATTTTTTTTTTTTTTTTCCTTGAGAGAGAGTCTAAAGACAAGGGATGTTCTGGCACAGTTCTGCTTTTGTTTCTTTTCTGTTGATCAATTTGCTTGTCTGTTTCTCTTTCATTGTTGATTTTCTAACTTTCTGTTGGTTACATCAGTTCTCATGTTCAGCCCTAAGAGGCAACTGCTGTTGTGATTTTGGGCTTTACAAAAATAAATTGATTTGAATTGAACCCCTTATACCAGAGCTGACATGTTAAAATCTAAACATAACCAGCATTGTTCCAAGTGTTTTCTAAATCATTATTATCATATTGTCGGACACAGATTTGAGGTTTGTGAAATAATTGAAAATAAATCCTACGTATCCTCCCTAAATAATGAGCTCCACTTAAAATGTTTTGAGGCTCGTTCTGTAGATAAACAGTTGTATAGCATTAAACCGCACCTGTCCATCTGCCTCTGCACCTGTCGGAGACTTTCAGTTCATTTGGGAGAGACAGAATCCACTCGTTCCTCGTCTCCAGGATGTTTGCATCTCGCTCTGTGGAAGCTTCGCCGGCAGCTACGACTGATGTCTGGAATGGCATAATAATGAAGTGCTGTGTGCATGGTGCCCGGGCCAGTCTGGGATTTCTCCACAGGGTAAGATTTGGGCATTTGCATAGCCCCCAGGACCCCGCTGCCTCACACCAGCTGCTGTAAACCCAACGCACTTATCTAGTTCATTTTTCCTCACTGTTTTGTTGCTGTAGTTTTTTAATATGTGCTGTTGAATAAGGAGAATAAACTTGTGCAATGAGGGAAGCCAGACAAGCCGAGGGGGAAAGTGACTGTTATAAATACTTATGTTACTGTTACTGACTCTGGTCTATGGGTAAAAGTAGATTTTAGATTTAACCTGTACTTGTACTTGAGTATACTTGTAGCATGTAATATTTCTTCATTACATTTAACACCTCATCGTGTAACTTTTTAGCCGAAAAAGTATACATGTCATTTTGAATGTTTTGATTGCACTGATAAAACGTCCTTACTGTGATTGGCTTGCATCTCCACAAACCTGACTCTTACTGGGGCTCTTCCTGATTGATTCCATGGAAATGTTCTTCTTTTGGCTATAATCTTCCACACTTATAGAGTTACAGTGGGAAGAGTAATCCAAACTTTTACTCAAGTAGGAGTAAAAGCATGCTGCAATAAAAGTACTCTGAAAAGTACAATTTCTTTAAAATTAAAGTTTAAGTTACTCACGTAAATATAATTGAGTACTCCCCACCTCGGCTGAGCCAGTCTCTGTTCAAAGTACATGGGCTTCGTCATTTGAATTCCTCTAAAGACTGAAGATGCTGCGTAGAACATCTTGTCTTTTGTGGCGCGTGGATGAACCGGCCAATCGGAGCGCAGCTCTTTGTAACAGATGGCTCTAGTTTCACCGGCATTGCCAAAACATCCCTCTTAATTCAAGCCAATTCTCTGCCTCCGGTGGCTCTGACTCTATCAGATGAGACAAAGCCACAAGAATCCCCCTGAAAAAAGAGCAAACGGTCTGAAAAGAGCCATCGTTTTCAACACAACGTGTCGGTGTAAAGATTAGAGCAGGGGTCACAGGTCACAGGTCACACCACACTACATTAGTGTAAAGAGGAGCAGGGGTCACAGATCACACCACATTGCACTCTCTAATGCACTTTCAAGGGTTTAATTTCTCATTAATGCTCACCAGGCTAATTTTTGGGTTACTCACTCAAATCGTTTTGGTTTTTTTTTTTCAGATTTTCATGGAAAATTACTGAACTGTACAGGGGGCGGTGTCCATCTAATGTTAATACATTTTTTTTATTTGTTTGGCGAGGAAGCAGTTCCACTGTATCTGTGCAGTGACATAATCACATGAAAAAAGAAGAGGTATGGACCCACGGACCTGTGAGTCACCTGTGGGTTGGGTTTCAATAAGAAACAATCAGTACTTCCACAGATTTTATTTATCTGTTTTTTATCTATCTCCATGGGACATGGGTATCTTTGCATTTCCGCACGTTTAAATGAACATGCTCATCAGGCTTGTTTCTCTGAGAACATGAATCTGCAATAAAACACATGATTGTTCAGTGTGACTCACTTTAGCTCATCACTGTCTCCTCTGTCCATCATCTCTCTGTGGGAGCTGAGTTACCCATTGCTCCTCCTCCTCTGTTACAGGCAAGAGCGAGGGAGAGAGGGAGATGGAAGAGAGGGAGAGAGGAAGAGAAGGAGACATGAGCAATGGAGAGAGGAAGAGAAGGAGACATGAGAGCGATAGAGATAGAGAGAAGAAGATGCAAGAGCGACAAAGAGAGGGAGAGAGGGAGGCAGAGACATGCGAGAGCAATGGAAAGAGAGACAAAAAGGGAGATGCAAGAGCGATGGTGAGAGAGTGAAATGGACACAAGAGCAACAGAGAGAGGGAGGGAGATGTAAAAGCGATGGAGAGAGAGGGAGGGAGAAAGGGAGACACAAGAGCAAATGAGAGAGGGAGAGAGAGAGAGAGAGAGAGTGACAGAGAGAGGGAAAGAGAAATGCAAGAGTGACAGAGAGAGAGGGAGGAGGTGAGAGACAGCACACTAAACCTCTGCACGTCTCATCAGTCTAAAAAGACATTTACAGTTTGGAGAATAAGTTTGTGATTTTGTGTTTGTGGAGGGACTGTTGTTAGCAGCAGGCAGCCTCCTCTGAGCTCCACTGTGAGGCGCCGTTGAGACACTCGTTCACTTGGAAACTTCACCCGACCGAACAAAAATCTGACTGCAAGGTTGAGAACTGATGATCTAAATGTCCCTCAAGGTTTATATTGTACACACCTAAACATTTCCTTAGCATTTCAGAAAAGCATCGGTCCTAAAAACTTTTATGTTATGTTTTATTAGAATAGTGAAGAGTGGTCCAGCTTTGGGCTTGGTTGGTGCTTCTACATTTAAAGGTGCACTATAGCGCTTTTTAGTGGGTCCTTCTCTCCAACGAGACATGAAGATGTTATTGCTTTGTTTCTAATGTTCCACAATATGGCATTTAACTCATATCTCCTATTCCTTCATTCATGTGTGTTTATTGTAAAAATCTGATGTGTAATGTGGTCGGGTGGTCCAGACTCCTCTTTACAGGGCCTCAAACTTCTCTTTGTTCTACCTCAGACTCTTTGTAGTAAACTTGTTCCGGTTTAATAGCCGTGTAGATTTGAGAGAGGACATTTTGCGAGTGAGGAGCTTCCAGACTCTGGCTCTAATTCAATTTTCTTTCCTGCTCATTAACTTATGGTGGAGTCATTAGTTAAGAGCGGCGTGTGGGGCCTGCATCAGCGTTTGGCAAAATGAGCCTCACAAACTTACAACAAACTCACAACAAACTAAACAAACTCACAGCAAACTCACAACAAACTAAACAAACTGAAAACAAACTCACAGCAAACACTAAACAGACTCACAACAGACTAAACAAACTCACAACAGACTCACAACAAACACACAACAGACTAAATAATAATAAATAATAAATAAATAAATATTTACACCTTCACTAGTCATTTGGATGATTTTAGCCCTGGAATTGCCAATCTCTGTTGAACTAAAGGTAAAAGGAGCTGTTAACTTGAAAACTACCACTTCATGACATCACAAGGTGGAACAGAGCATTTTGAGCTTTGGAGATGTAATAATAAAGTGTCACTCAAACATGTGAATGAAACAGAACACAACTCCAGGTATGTTTTTAGAGGAGATAATAGATTATAACATGGATTAAAGCTCACATGAGTGTGTTTTGTGTAATACAGAAGCTTTAAACAGTTTAATAAATCACATTTTCAGCCAAACCACAGAAGCTTGGTCCATTTGAAAAACACATCCAGAGGAACACTGCAGCCTTGGTCAGCCGCAGATAAACTGTTAAACAGTAATCAGGAGAATCTGACAGGATAAGAGGCCATCGGACTCCCACTACAGTTCCAACAAACTAAAAAACACAACATTAAAGGTTTAAAGGTGCGTTATGTAACTTTTCTGGTGGGGGGGGATGTTCCACCGTGTGGCATTAAACTGATTTATCTTGCATTCATTTAATCATTGCAGTTTTATTTGGTACAATATACACTCTTGATGTGAGCAGGGTCACCTCTCCCCAGATCTGACTTGTAACTTGGCTTGGGAGTCTCACCATGGAGTTAGATAGTTTTGCTATAGTGTTGGGACCTGATGGTGTTGGGACCTGATGGTGTTGGGACCTGGAGGTGTTGGGAGCTGGTGTGTTGGGACCTGGCGGTGTTGAGATATAGCGGTGTTGGGATGGCAGCGCAACTTCTATCAGGGCCTGTACTCAATGTTGAGCCCTACATAGAAACAACTGTCCAGACTTGCTTCTATATGGTTCTCATCTAAACAAATAACTTTTAAAATGCACAGGGAGTAACTTTATTTTTTTCAAAAGAATGTGTGGAGTCTAGGACATTCCTGAACCAGGAGAGAAGATTAGGTGCAGACCCTTTAATGGGGAAGAACATATAGTGCAGTGTAAAGTAAAATGTGACAGATGCAGGTTTGAAAATTCACAAAAAAAAAAACTAGTAAAAACAACCAGATTAATATTTTGAATTCGATTTTTTTTTTAAATAAAAATTGGTTTCCTATTTGTACTGAATATGATTTGGTGTGAACTTTAACCCCGGATGGTCGGCTCTGTTCTGTCCTGGCTCCTCACGTCAAATGAAATGAACCACCAAATGAAACAGGGGCGACTGGCCAGCTCCCGCGTTAGACTCAGATCTGCTCTTTCTGCTCATGTCCTCCAGGCTCCCGTCTGTCAAATTCACACTAGAATAAAACGTGAGATATTCTGACTTCCACTTCAGGCAGAGTTCTGGTCCAATCAGTGTCACCTGAACAGCCCAAGAGCGGAGAGCTTCTTCTCAAACGCAGCGTGATCCAGTCCGCCTTAAAAGTCCTGATTTGATTTCAAAGAAGTATAGGTCTGCAGTCACCTATTTAAAAGTCTTATATTACACAAAACTCACTCTTTAAGCCAATGTTACAATGTTGTTACCTCCTCAAAAACATACCTGGAGTTGTGTTTTGTTTCATTCTCACATTTTTGAGTAATCCTTATTAGTCTGTAACATCTCCAAAGCTCAAAATGCTCTGTTCCACCTTGTGATGTCATGCCATGGTAGTTTTCAAGTTAACATCTCCTTTTACCTTTAGTTCAGTAGAGATTGGAAATTTCCAGGGCTGAAATCATCCAAATTCTGGTGAAGGTGTATGCAGCCGATCATGAATGAGTGCTAGTGCAGCTTCTGCAGCCCTGTGAGTGAATTCTGGAGGTCTACAATTAAGACTCAAAGACGTGCTTGTTATGCTATGCTAGATTTAGAAACACCGTAAAAGAGAGATAAACAAAAAAATTATTTACAAAAGATAAATTGTTCTTTCTGATTGTAAACCACAATTTTAATCCAAAACGATTCATAATAGAAACAGGTTTACTGTGTTTTTGTTAAACTCTGCACAACTGAATCTTGGTTAAGTATAAAGAGGAGGTGCCTCACAATACATCAGTGCAAAAACATGAATCAGTGAAAACACAGCTCGGAGTTAACCCCTTGGTGTCTGCTCATTGTTAACCCCTTGGTGTCTGCTCATTGTTAACCCCTTGGTGTCTGCTCATTGTTAACCCCTTGGTGTCTGCCCATTGTTAACCCCTTGGTGTCTGCTCATTGTTAACCCCTTGGTGTCTGCTCACTCGGAGTCGGTTTTGGTTCTTTCTCTTTTGGTCCACTGGCGACCATATTGTTGGTCTGGTGTAACTGAAGTGTGAAGTTTGTGGATTTCTCGTTCCCGGAGGAGAGATGCCAGATCCAGGCTTGTATATTCTCCCCTCCGCTGATCTGGGCTGCAGCCTAAGGCCAAGTGTAGCTGGATTTCGCATGTGTTAACTTTAAATGTACATTATATACGAGCAGTGGAGCAGAGTCTGCCCACAGGGACCGGGCTGTCACTGCCAACTCTGTGAAAGTTATGTTCTGGGCACATTTGTTATATTTTTACAGACTTCTTCACATTTGTAATATTCCTGCAGAGACTTCTTCACATTTGTAATGTTTTTACAGAGACTTCTTCACGTTTGTAATGTGCTTTCAGACTTCTTCATGTTTGTAATGTTCTTACAGAGACTTCTACACATTTTTAATGTTCTTACAGCCTTCTTCACATCTGTAATGTTCTTACAGATACTTCTTCACATTTGCACTCCTTTATTTCAGCCTCAGAACAGGACTTATTTACCAGCACAAGTCACTTCCATATTTGGTGCATTTCTCCTTCACTGTTCACTGTAACAAAGGGTGGTAAGGTGGACCCAAGTGTAGCACAAAGAGACTGCCCAACTCATAGTCTCGAAAAACAGATCAGGTTTATTGAACAAAAAAACAGATTCAGAGTCTGCATTTCCTCTCAGATGAACAAAATAAAATAACATGGACAAACTCAAGAACAAACTCAGGTGAAGAAACTCAAGACAAAACTCACACAAGAATCCAGCAAACTAAACTGAACAAAGACAGAACATATAGGCTGCCCCCCTGATTAGCCATGAATGTCAGGTGAGGGAAAACCAGGGAGGCAGCAAACCAAAAAACAGAACTGGATTCAGAATAAAACAGGCAGAACAGAAACAAAACAGACGGAAATCAGACAGAACTCAGGCAAAACCGTGACACTCACAAAGCATTGTGGTCATAGCTGCCTTGGGGTAGACTGATGAACACATGGCTGCCGGTCTCGCACAATCACACAAGTAATGTGGGTGTCTTGCCTAAGGACATGTAACCCATGTGACCTAAATTGCCCCACCTCTTGTTACCTCATTGGTGAGCCCAATATTACCTAGAGCGGCCCCCGTCACTTGCTGCTTCTGGTGCTCTCCTGCTGCAGCTCAGTGTGGCTGCTGTGCTGGTCATGCTCTGGATTCAGTGTGCTCATTGTTTGATTGCTAAATCCACTTCTACCCTGAATGTAGCTACAAAGTTTGTTTTTGTTGCGCAACTTTTGTTAATGAATTTTGATACATTTCGGTGATTAGCCACAAAAAATAAATACATTAAAAAAAAAAAAACACACACACACAAAAAAATTAGTTAACATAAGGTGCACTATGATTTGTTCTGATATGTGAAATTACTGTTATCAGACTGACAATTTATTGGTAATATTTTAATGTTTTTGCAATTCATACTAATTGTAAGTGTATTTATTTATTATTGTGTAGTTTATAGCCTGTAAGCTAAGTAATAATGTGAATTTAATTTGAGTGTTTTCCTTTGGCTTTGTGCAGGTCAGCCCCCCTCCCCCCCTTCCCCTCCCTTTTCTGATGGCACCTTCAACTGTGAGTCTGTGGCAAGCTCAGAACACACCACCTTGTGGTAGGAGATCTCTCTTTCTATCTTGCGGGATTTAATAACTTCACTACAAACTATGAAACTCAGTCTGAAAGACTTTGCCTATTTACACACACACGGACTAAACCAGAGGTGCCCAAACTTCTTTTTATCGAGGGCCACATCTCAAAACATATTTGAAGCGGAGGGCCACAGAACGGTGATCAATACAGTGTGGTGCTTTACACACACTTTTGACAGAGCCGCTGTAAATTAATAAGGCTTGAAACACATTCATTTTAGGTCTGTATCACACTGCAATGTGATGTTTGAGGATGTAGTGGTAGAAATAGTTTAATCTTTTGTTAAAAGTTCTACTTATGATCAATTGGGCTGGTTCATTAGGAGGCCTGTTATGGCCTCCGGGCCATAGTTTGGACACCCCTGGACTAAACATTCAGATGGACATTCTGTCATCTCATGGGACTGATTCACACTGAACTGAAGTTGTCATTTATTTTTTGTTTTGTTCTCATTCAAATAATGAATATATATGTATTATTATAATGCATACCTGTCTATTATAAATGTTATTCTATTATTATTTCACCGCTATTAAAATATACACAGAAACACATATCAAAATACTATAATATAACCATTCATATGACCAACTTTATTTTGTGTCTGCCTGTCATTCACTTACCTTATGGCTCATTACCGAATCTATTTCTGAAACATTACTTACCTTTTGCAGTCAGTCTGCCGAGCCAACAACATAACAACGTGTTACAGACACAACAACAGTAGAGTCGGCAAGATTTAAACCACTCCACAACCTTTACCACTACACCCCAAAATACTGGACCCTCTCCTCTTCCTCCTCTGCTCTGTCTGACCCTCCCCTGTTCCTCCTCTGTCCCATCTGACTCTTTCCTCCTCCTCCTCTGCTCTGTCTGACCCTCTCCTCTGCTTCCTCTGCTCCATCTGACACTCTCCTAGGCATCATCTGCTCCATCTGACTCTTTCCTCCTCCTCCTCTGCTCTGTCTGGTCCTCTTCTCTTCCTCCTCTGATCCTCTCCTCTGCATCCCCTTTCATTACATCTTAAAATATCCTCTTTGTACTTCCTCTAGGCCTCTTATTTCACTGCAGACCTAACCTCTTCATCCTTTTGCTCTATATTGTATCTATATCTACTCTTATATTCACTCTATATTATATCTATATCTTTTGTTACATTCACTGTGGCTCCTACTTGGACTGACCTGATGCTGTTGATTTAATGTTCTCTGCTGATAATGCAAACTGCCCACACATTTCCCTCACCTTGGCGTTTCATTATCGCTGATCGTCTGTTGTGGTTGGATAAACAGTAAACAGATGATGAAGCTTGAAGCTAATGTGGCGATACAGTGACCGCCCCCTCCTGGTTCCAGAAGGAAATTTCCCAATCATTTTTCCTATCGACTTGTATATTAAAAGTTTGCTACACCCATGACTACGCTCTCCAATTTTATTTAAAATCTGTTTCTGAAACTTCATAAACTGCTTGTTTTGTGAAAAAAAAATATATTGTACAGAATCCTGTTTTAAATTAGCTTTTTGAATTTAAAAACACCGTTGAACTCTTAAGTCTTAGTTAAATTATTCTAAAAGTCATTTAGAAAAATAAATGGAAAATGTACCTCTGGAACCAGAGCCGACTCAAAAGTGTTAAAATGTTAATGCACATATTTATATTTCCCTTGATACAGAAATACTGAGACAGACTGAGACATTTTGAACATTTTTATCTCAGCAGTTCCTTTTTATTTTGTCTTATCTCATTTCCCTCACATCTCTCCATCTCTTCATCTCTTCTCAGCTCCTGTTCATTGTCCCCAGTTGTTCTCTAATCCTTTCCAGAGCTGGTTGATAGATGTGAAACTAGGGGAGCGTCGCTGCCAGAGAAGCCCAGAGAGGAGTCGCTGTGCTGGGGCTGAACTCTCCCAAAGCCCTGCTCGTTAAACTCATCATGGGAAACTAATGAGGATGGATCTGGAGCTGAGGGCCTGTGGTAACACTACAGTCCACCGCTGTGCATCTGCCCCGGCTTTGAGGGGTCCATGGGGGCAGTAGGGTATAGGCCCACAAACTCCAGGGTTTGATCCCAGCTCCAGCCATACTGCTGTTATGTCCTTGGGCAAAACACTTCACAATATGTATGAGGGAGTATGTGAAGAGATTGTGGAGAGGTTGTATACAGTAAAGCTGCTGGGTCTAAAGTTTCAGCTCATGTTCTCACAGTTTTCATTCAAAACACAGATGCACATTCTGACAGTGTGGAAACACAACCTGCTGTTTTACATACATTTTTCTACCCAACAGTTTCATTGGACGAGAGGACTGAGACTTGGACATGAGGATGGAAGGTGGACAGGTTAGGACAGGAGGACAAGAGAACAGGAGGACAGAAGAACAGAAGAACAGGAGAGGACAGGAGGATGGGTGAGGACAGGACGGGAGAACAGGAGGATGGGAGGACAGGACAGGTGAAGACAGATGGACAAATGAGGACAGGTGAGGACCAAGGAGGACAAGTGAGTCCTCGACACAGGAGTTGTACTATCACATGTATGCAGCGCCTTAAACCACCACAGCCAGAGGGCGCTCTGTTTATGGGTCCACCTCCTCTGAATGAGAATTCAGCACAACACTCTCATTCATACATCAGCATACTTCAACACCGAAGGCAAGGTGGGTGAACTGTGCACAACAATCCAACAACAGTATGCACTAGAGCAGTGTTTCCCAACATGAGGGCCTGGGACACACTGCAGTTATTTAAATAGTTGAAATCTCCCAAAATTGATAAGGCAGAGTACACATCTCAGATGCTGTGTATTAGTACTATACAATATACATCTGTTTTAGTTTTCATATTAAAATATTTGTGGGGGTTGCAGTTTAAGACCGAGACGCCCAGCAAGTCTACAGTTCAGGCAGGGCTGACTGTGGCACCTGCTATTCCCATCTAATGAAATGAAGCTCATCGAGGCTAGCGGTTATAGAGGTGAATTTGGAGCCAAGTTCCATATATGGAACAGATCGAGCATCATAGCTACAGAAGAGCCAATCAGGAGCGAGGCTGTGGGTGCTTAACAACGCTGTCAATCAGGCCTGTTGCTAACGCTAGTGGGAGTGACCTTGGGGAAAGAAGACGCCTGATTTGTCTGTTATTAATGTTCATATATTGATTTACTGACACAATAGTGAAATAAAAACCCCAGGATGATGTAGAGCGGGTGAATATGAACATTTTAAGACCAAAATAACTAGTGTGACAGCAGCAATTAGAGAAGAACGCGGCGGCTAGCAGGTTAGCTATGTCTATTTATCAGTGATGTGCAGTCAGGGGAGCAGGGGAGACCGTACCTCACCTGTCATCACAGGGAAAAAATCCAAACGTTGGGACGAAAGACTCGCTCTTTTCAGACAGAGTGGTACGAAATGGTAAGAAATTTTATTACTTCAATCCATTGAAAATTGGGGAAACAGAATAAGGATAAAAAAACAATACAAAACCAGCTTGCTTTTTATTTCATACTCTTAGAGCTATTTCATACAGACTTCGGAACTTTTATTTTGAAATTATTTTTTATTCTTGCCCCAAGTCACTGGGAGAGAAACTGTCCCGGGGTCAAATTTACTTGCCGACACCTGGTTTATATGTTTGTAAATCTGATTGTGACGACATCAGTGCCTCACCAGCCATGAACCTCACCGCACGTCACTGCCATTTATATATACAGTCTATGGTTGGACATGAAGTGTAGGGTTTTAAAATACGCAATAGTTTTAATGAGACTGAGGCAGGCCTGATCTGCCCCAGTGTCCTGTGTTTCATTCTCACTATAAAACTCTATAAGCTGATTAATCCGTATCTATCCTAATGACTTTTACACATTCCAATTCTGTAAAACCCATTTCTAACTAAAACAACCTTGTCTTCCATGCTATTCCCCATCTCATCACCTGCTCATTTCCCATCATGCCTTGTGTCTCCACTCGCTAACAGCTCAGTATCATTCTGTTCTGATGAGCTCCATTAGCCCCAATGCAGAACCGCAACGGCAAGGGTATGCTAACCGCAGGACCAAAATGGTGGAAATTCTCCCTTAGCACGGGCCATAATTAAATGATACACCCGGCTTCATCGTGAATCCAAATTATGCACTCGGTAATGAAGAAAATCACTTCTAAACCAAGAGAGGAATGCATTTACAAAACTACTTTACAAGTTGCTGTTTTGCCATTTCAGGTACAACCACTGCAGAAACAGAAGAGAACTGAGGTTATCTGAAGTGTGAGGTCACTCAGAGGTCAGTTTTAAAACATGTTTATAATCAGTCAGTTCTAACCACGTCGAAGTCTCCAGTTTGTGACAGTTTGATGTGGAAAGTTGAAAGCAGGTGTCATTTTAGTAAAATTAAACCATTTGATTTAGTTTTGAGTTACATAAAAGAGTCTCAACAACAGAGACATCAGAAACACTTAATGAAGTGGAGTTATAACGGACCTTTCACATGTTTTTTTATCAGTATAGTTCAAAATTATATTTTTAAAATTTGGCTTCCTATAAAAATGAATGAGGCAGTTTAGCTGTCTGTATAATCCCTCAGTCGTCTAGGTCTGATCCATAGTAAAAGTTAAATCTGTCCACTGGACAAAAAGTGAAAAGATGTAGGAGTAAAGACGTTTCGCTGCTCATCCAAGCTGCTTCTTCAGTATTATTGAGCTACATTAGGCTCAGTTCACACTTAGTGTAACTCAATAAACCCAGCCTACATACTGAATCTCTAAACAACAGCTGTCATGGTCCTCCCTTCAGATAAATATTAGGCAGTGTCCACCAGCAAATTGACCAGAGCTGAAGAGGTGGCTTGTATGAGCAGTGAAACGTCCTCACTCCTACAACTTTTTGTCCAGCTGACAGATTTAACTTTTTACTTTTACTAAAGACAGATTGAAGTTCATTTGTGAACCAAAAGCTCAATGTGTCTTAACACGATCCTAAAGGCCCATGTGACAGGCTGCGCTCTCGATGGAAGGCAGAGGTCATGTGACAGGCTGCGTTCTCTATAAAGGCAGAGGTCATGTGACAGTTCTGGATGAAGGCAGTGCTCTCGATGGAAGGCAGAAGTCATGTGACAGGCTGCGCTTGTTTTATGTGGATAGGCCCAGTAATTACTGGAGATATTAACCATAAAACAGATCTGTCAGACACATCTGTATCTGACAGTTACACACCAAACTCCACCTGAGAATCCTGACCTGTCTCCAGCTGTTTTAACAATAACGATTGCTGTTTTACATCATTTGGGATGAGGGATAAAACCTCCGGAAATGTGTACTTTTAATTATTTTGTCTTTAGTTCTTCGATCTCTGAGCTCAAACTCTTTCCTTTCAAATATATCCTTGTCCGTGGAGTCCCTCTGGAGAACTGGATCCAAAGAGCAAACATCCAACAAGAGCTGAGCAAATATTAAAACGGCTCTGTAAACAAAATTAACTTCGGCCCACTCCAATGTGACCAGAAATACACCATTTTCATTTTACTTATTGAACAAAACAAACAGTTCAAAAGGCTGAGATTCTGGTTTAGTTTTACCCCTGATGCCCTCCCAGACTACAGCCTGCATGGATATGACTCATTCTTTCCTTGAATTCAGTACGAACCTGAGGCTCAGTGTGACTCGGCATTTCTTATTCTCACCACTGCTTTGGGCGCGATGCATTATGGATGGCATCATGTCACCTTCAGGAGGCGCCGGAGAGTAGCTGAGGCTTTAATACAGAACATAAAAAACACATAGATCCACAGAGGAGAGAACATAAAAGTACAAGGAAGGAGACGCCATGTACTGAACCAAAAGTACTAACGCTGTCCCTGCTTCTGTCAGAGCATGAAGCGTCTCACTGTGAGCGAACATGCTAACCACTCTGCTACCAGCAAATATGTGTCTTTAAGCAGATAACAGACAGCACTCCTACTGGTTAGAAAAGGGACTACAATCCTATACCTGATTTTTACTCTTAAAAATGTTAAAACAGAACTAGTAAAAAGTTAAACAGTTTTTGCAGTGATCCAAAGTTACTCTTCACTTATGCATTCTGAACATCCTAATGATTCACCACAATGAGTTTATAAGCGCTTTTCATAACTGTCAGAGAACGGAGTAAAGCTAACGACAACTAGCATGCAAACTGTGCACTTTATAATAAGCTGCAGATAGAACACATGCAGACTTATTTTGACCTCAGGATCTGCTGATACAAAATGTACTGGGGAAATACAAATCTGAAGTGGAGATCCTGGCGTTTAGGTCCAGGAATCAGATCAGAGAGTGACTGTTTAAACTGGATTTATTTGTAGGAACTGGCAACCCAAATGACTGATTCTACTTTCTGATTCTGGACCAACAGATTAAATGTTTTTCACTGTGTACATCACAATTAACATTTAAAACAAACTATTTTACTTATAACACAGAACTGCTGAATAAACCCCACAGCGCTCCCAGTGGCCTTTGTTAACCGCACACGTGTCAAAGTGAAAAACAGAAACAGCCTAATGTCAGGGCCGTGTTTCCTCTGGGCGTCACACTCGCGCTTTAAGATTCTCCACAAAGAATGAGGAAACAAACCCAGCCAAATTAGCACAAATTAACAACAAGACATTGATTTGAGCAGAAAAAGGTTAATGGGGTTTGTGACTCTACGTCTGAGAGAGAGTCACGAGAAATGAGGAGCCCGAGGGGACTGGGTAGAGAGAGGAAGAGGAGAGGAGAGAGAGAGAATGAGGAGAGGAGGAGAGAGAGAGAGGAAGAGGAAAAGGGGAGCGAGGAGAGAGGGAGAGGAAGAAGAGAGTGGAAGAGAGGGAAGAGGAGGAGACCAAGAAGAGCCTCAGAACTGCACTCAAGAAGAGAGAGTGATGATGAAGAGAGAAAGGGTGTAGACAGAGGAGAGGAGGACGAGGATAATTCACACAGAGCTAAAGCTGTGGCAGTGAAAAGGAAGTTATAGAGAGGAGGCTTGTGGTTCTGCTGCTGCGGTGGGGAAGGGGAGAGTGGAAACTACTGAAAATGCAAGAAGGATGGAGAGAGTGGATTTAAGAGATGAGTTAAGAGGCAAAAGTAGCTGACACTGATGAGATGAGAAGGAGGGTAGTAGCTGCAGGACCAGTGAACTGGGCTTTATAGGGCCGGGGTACACATAACCTTATATTCAATTCTATTAACCAACAAGCTCACTCTTTATAACAAGAACATCACAGGAAAAAACAGAACATGACTTTTAAACCCAGTACAGGCTTAAAGCACATTTACAGAACTACTTTAAAACACATTTATAATCATTCAGACGTTTGTCATGTCTCCAGTATGTGACAGTTTGAGGTGGAAAGTTCAAAGCAGGTTTTGTTCTCTTTTGGATAATTCTTTGTTTAGACCTGGTTCAGCCCTAGATTAGACCTGGACTAGTCCTGTTATAAACCTGGTTTACGCTTTCACAAGTTAGAAAAACTCAAGAACTCAGGCCAAACCTTCTGTCAGACTTCCACACCTGACGCCACCAGTTCCTTGTCAAATTAAGACTGATCTCTCTCTATGTTTTATATGGATTGATATCAGTCTGGTCCCTACATCCTCTGTTGCGTCTCAAGCCAGATCAAATGTGATTGTCCAATCTCTGCTGTGTGCTCTGCTCTGTGCTCTGTGTTCTGTGTTCTGTGTTCTTGTCTGTGTTCTGCTCTGTGCGTTACTTTGTGCTCTGTGCTCTGTGCTCTGTTCTGTGCTCTGCTCGGTGCTTTACTTTGTGCTCTGTGCCGTGCAGGGCTCCAGTGAAGCTCTTTAAACGGGTTGGTACCTCCAGGTCCCCGAGGCCTCGCACAGCTCCAGTGAAGCTCTTTAAACTGTATTAATATCCAAAAATGCCTTCCTTGGTGCAGTGGATTAGGCTGAAGTGACAGGGGACCATGGTTCAGCTTGTGTTTTCTTTAATTTGCATTGAGCTCTCTGTCAGCGTAAAAGTTCCACCAAAGTAAATAAATAAAACTTTTAAAGGGGTGGTGTCAAAGTGGCTTTATCAAATATTCTTCCTCCATATTTATTATTGGCACTACATTTTGGAGAAGTACAGGGGAAACATCACAGAGACTGAAATGTTTTAAGAGGGACATTATGCAAAATCTGTTTTCTCCCATGTCATGTTGTTCCCACATCAAAAACATGCCTGAAGAGACACACACATAGAACACACACACACACACACACACACAGAACACACACACACACAAAACATACACAGAACACACACATAGAACACACACACACACACACACACAGACACACACACAAACACGCAGAACACACACAGAACACACACAGAACACACACACACACAGAGCACACACACAAACACGCAGAACACACACACAGAACACACACACACAAACACGCAGAACACACACACACACACAGACACAAACACGCAGAACACACACACACACAGACACAAACACGCAGAACACACACACACACAGACACAAACACGCAGAACACACACACAGAACACAGACACAAACACGCAGAACACACACACACACAAAACACAGACACAAACACGCAGAACACACACACACACAAAACACAGACACAAACACGCAGAACACACACACACACACAGACACAAACACGCAGAACACACACACACACAAGAACACAGACACACAAACACGCAGAACACACACACACAGACACAAACACGCAGAACACACACACACACAGAGACACAAACATGCAGAACACACACACATACAGAACACAGACACAAACACACAGAACACACACAGACACAAACACGCAGAACACACACAGACACAAACACGTAGAACACACACACACACAGACACAAACACGCAGAACACACACACACAGACACAAACACGCAGAACACACACACACACAGACACAAACACGCAGAACACACACAGACACAAACACGCAGAACACACACACACACAAACACGCAGAACACACACACACACACAGACACAAACACGCAGAACACACAGAAAAAGGTAAGGCAAGGCAAATTTATTTGTAGAGCACAATTAGTACACAAAGAGTAATTGAAAGTGTTCTAGTGCTTTAGAACACACACAGAGCACACTCAGACACATTTACAGACGAGAGTGAACTGGACATTTAAAAAGGCACAAAATCAAAGAATAAAAAACCTTATGTCTCAAAGAGCAGCATTTTATCTGTGTTTTTTATATTTGTAAACACTTTCATAAAAAAACTCCAGCTGCTTCATACAAAAGGCTGTTTCCTTTATACAGTGTATCTGCTTGTCTCATGGAAGGAGGAAATATTAATACCACAGTGTGGAAAATTAAGCAAAGCAAAAACAATCAATGCAGAAAAGCTGTTTATGAGCCCTCCACCAGGAAAGTTACTCATTGCACCTTTAAACAAAAAGTCAGGCCTAGATCTGAATAAATCTACAAATATACAAAACAGACAAAAACACTGTACACTACCCAATATGTGACCAACATGTGAGCCTCTGTGAAAGAGCGTCTGGATGTAAACGTCCTCCTCCTGCCTAGATGAGCTTGTATGTTGGTGCGGTGTGGGTGTAAACATGGTGAAGTTATGGTCTGATTCTTGATATAAAACACTCAAGAGAGGAGAGTCTCTTTGACCCCTGACCTCTGTGTGACTTTGATGAACATGTCTGAACAAACACCTCTGTGGCTCTGACACTAAAGGTCATGTGCTCCTCTTGCCTTTATTAAGACAGTTTACCACAGACGGAGATAAGCACTAGCTGTTTCTACTGTGGCACAGTGAGTCACATGATCATCTGTGTGCTTTAGGCTCATGGAGGAATCCAGACTGGGTTTATTCACCCTATTGACCCTGCCCATTTTTCACTCTAAATGCTACACTGACGTTAAACAGGAATCACATTAATTTAAGTGAAGAATTGGAAAAAAGTTCTGGCGTTAAAATCTGATATAAAGTAATGTTGATTTGTGTTCAGTGATCATGTGACCAACAGGTCTACACTGCAGTGAATCTCTTTAAAACGGCTCCGTGTCCATATAAAACATGTTTACTGTCAATATCAGCCCCATGAAAAATAATACAACCTGAATGATGATGTTGGCGCCCAAGGAAACTTCTGTAACAAGGTGAATCGCTTGAGTTTAGATTCTTAACTCAGCTCAGATTTGCAGATTTGTTTGAGCTTGAGTAAAACTGTGGCAGGTTTGGGTCCAGAGCCACATTTATGTTTATCACATATGGGCTCGCCAATGGGTTAGGGTCCATTAGATTATATGTTTGATGGACGCTGGAGCTGACCGCAAGCCTTTTCCCTTAATGAGCAAATAGTTATAGTGTGAACACGAGGTCTTGCGTGTGTGGCTTCAGAGGCGTTTGACACACCGTGACTAAACCCGTCCCACACAGGAGTTCAGATGGACCGGGCCCAGCCTGAGTGAGGCGTTAAACAGAATCACTCTGCCTCTGACTTCAGCCCTGAAGATTACAACCAAAGTACAGAGACAGTTTACGCACAAGGAAGGATCTAACTCAGGGGGGCCCAAACTCTTTTCACCGAGGGCCATATCTTAAAAAATATTTGACACGGAGGGCCACAGTGATCAATACAGTGGATAATTCAGACGGTGCATTTCACATAGTTTTGGCTTCATACTTTAAAAAGGCTTGAAATATTAATATTAGTTCTGTACGACAATGCAATGTGAAGTTATTTAGGTTAGGTTTAGGTAGGATTACTCAAATTTGCCACAAAAAAGTACTGATTTTGATTACTTAGACCAGTTCACCTGAAGGCCTGAGGGCCAATAAAAAGTGGTCTGAGGGCCGCATTTGGTCCCCGGGCCATAGTTTGGACACCCCTGATCTGACTGCTGCTCTTGTCCAACCAGGAAGTACAGTTATAAACTTCACCAAAATTCAAAAACTAGAACAAAAACTAAGACTTCTGTTGATCTTAACTATGTTTTAGAGATGGGAGCAGTGTAACCTGTCATATACACTTTAACGTAACTCTGGTTCTATGAGTGCATGAGTCCAGTTTGTATTTTGAAACTAGTTTAAAGTCTATTTCTAGCCCAGGCTTTATTTAGTCTTTTTTTTATCTAGAGTTTTGTTGCTCATTCCAGCGTCTGCTCCGGGTCAACACACCACTTAACTCCTAAACTCCACTGATTCAAATGTCTTCACCCGTTTGAACCAGTCCCACCGTTTGGATATAATTTAACTGTCAGGCTCGAGTATTTAGAGTTTCTACATAAATATTCAAACGTTGGTATTTGAGAAAGTTGTTGAACTCAGTTGGAGGTGGGTAAGTGGCTCATTAAAATTCACCTCATCATTTCAGTGTTTTCCTATTCAAAACAGAGCCTCGTCCTCCGCCTCCACCAGAGTGAATCTGCAGCCCCGGTACGCGTGCTGCTCCAGGCTGACATTAAAGCTTACGACAGGTGCTATGCTAATTTTACTCTGCATTATTTGACTCGTTTTATTTCTTTATTTTTTGAAAGAGCTGTCTCGTGAAAGATGAAGGCGTCGGGGCCCTGAGTATTGACACGTTGACCTTCAGTTCCGCAGGTAATGAGAGTGAAAATCCCGTCAACAGCTTTCCGCCATTTTGTTTTCCCCACAGACAAAGCAGCTCGGAGATTTTCACTGCTCATTAATGGAGAGACAAAGAGAGACTGGCCCGGACACGGGTCTGGACCTGTCTATGTGTAAAACAACCAACCTGCAGCTATGAGATTTTCATTCATTAAGAGGAATACACACCCAATACTACAGAAGATATGTGCTGTCAGTGAGTCAGTGTCACAAAGACGACTTACTTTTGTTAATTGGGTTCACCACCTTTGATAATCCAATTTTTTTTTAAACTCACCTAGAGTTTGCTCTGTAACTGTCAGATTACAGATGTGTTGACCTGGTTTTAGTCCTGGTTAAGACCTGGGTTATTCCTGGTTTAGTCCTGATTTAGTCCTGATTTAGTCCTGATTTAGTCTTGGTTTAGTCCTGATTTAGTACTGATTTAATCCTGAGTTAGTCCTGATTTAGTCCTGATTTAGTCCTGATTTAGTCTTGGTTTAGTCCTGATTTAGTCCTGGTTTAGACCTGGTTTAGTCCTGGTCTAGTCCTGATTTGGTCCTGGTTTAGGCCTGCGTTAGTCCTGGTTAAGACTTGGTTTAGTCTTGGTTTAGTCCTGGTTTAGTTACGGTTAAGACCTGGTTTAGTCCTGGTTTAGTTGTGGTTAAGACCTGGTTTAGTCCTGGTTTAGTTGTGGTTTAGACCCGGTTAAGACCTGGTTTAATCCTGGTTAAGACCTGGTTAAGACCTGGTTAAGACTTGGTTTAGTCCTGGTTTAGTCCTGGATTAGCCCTGGTTAAGACCTAGTTTAGTCCTGGTTAAGACCTGGTTAAGACCTGGTTAAGACCTGGTTTAGTCCTGGTTTAGTCCTGGATTAGTCCTGGTTAAGACCTGGTTTAGTCCTGGTTAAGGCCTGGTTAAGACCTGGGTTAGTCCTGGTTTAGACCTGGTTAAGACCTGGTTTAGTCCTGGTTAAGACCTGGTTAAGACCTGGTTAAGACCTGGTTTAGTCCTGGTTTAGTCCTGGATTAGTCCTGGTTAAGGCCTGGGTTAGTCCTGGTTAAGACCTGGTTAAGACCTGGTTAAGACCTGGTTTAGTCCTGGATTAGTCCTGGTTAAGGCCTGGGTTAGTCCTGGTTTAGACCTGGTTAAGACCTGGTTTAGACTTGGTTTATGGTTAATATCTGTGTAATTACTGGGCCTATCCACATGGAAAAACCTGCCACACAGTTCAACGTCTTCTCTCCTTCTCTGTCACTTTAGATAAACAGAAGTAGATTTATCTGTTCATATTTCCATAATTGCTTCATAAAATAGTGCCATTATTAAACCCAAAGACATGACACGACTTTAATTTGTGAGATTAATATGTTCAGTTTTTAGTTTCAGGTCAAGTACCAGTTCTGTCCCAACTTTGCAAAAGTGAACCATCCTTAACTAGAACAAGGGCAGGGTCTGAAGTCTCTGTTTCAGTTGTCAGACCGATGCATTACGTTTCACCAGAGCAGGAATTTTCTGAAGATGCCAGAGCCGTGGAACACCTGAGCTGCAGAGGCTGTAAGCACCGAGCAAATCCAACCCAAAGCCAGAGGAACCGACAAAAACCAAAGATAAGTCTGAACACACAAGGACTAAGGTCAAAGACGAGAGAGAGGAGAAAGGAGAAAGAGGGGGAGGAGGAGGAGGAGGGGAGGCTGGGGTAGGCTGGAGGAGGCTGGAGGAGGGCTGGAGGCAGGGAGGCAGGAGGAGGCTGGAGGAGGCTGGAGGAGGAGGAGGCTGGAGGAGGAAGGAGGCAGGAGGAGGGCTGGAGGAGGGCAGGGGGAGAGCAGGAGGAGGAGGAGGAGGCAGGAGGAGGCTGGAGGAAGCAGGAGGAGGCAGGAGGAGGCAGGGAGGAGAGGCAGGAGGAGGAGGGAGGAGCTGGACAAGGCAGGAGAGGAGGAGGAGGCTGGAGGAGGAGAGGCTGGAGGAGGAGGAGGAGGAGGCTGGAGGAGGCTGGAGGAGGCAGGAGGAGGCTGGAGGAGGCAGGAGGAGGCAGGAGGGCTGGACAAGGCAGGAGGAGGCAGGAGGCTGGAGGAGGCTGGAGGAGGCTGGAGGAGGCAGGAGGAGGCTGGAGGAGGCTGGAGGAGGCAGGAGGAGGCTGGAGGAGGCAGGAGGAGGTAGGAGGAGGGAGGAGAAGGGAGGAGAAGGAGGCCGGAGAAGGCTGGAGGAGGCAGGAGGAGGCAGGAGGAGGAGGAGGAGGAGGGAGAGGAGGGAGTGAATTTTGGACCATTTTACCATTAAAGGCCCTGATCATTCACATGTATTTGAGTAAACTTTGTCTTGTACAGTACAGATATATTACATAAGCAACTCTTGAGGTCAAAATAAGTCTGCTGTGTGCTGTCTGCATCTAATCAAGCATGTCTATTATTCAGGAGGAGTGCGTTAGCATGCTAGTTGTTGTTAACTTTATGTAAGGGCAAAACTCTGCTCTATGTGTCACTTATAAAGTCAATGCAGTGAATAACTGTGATGCTCAGAATGCATAAGTGATGGGCCAAACCATTTTAAAATGAACTAGATCAGTTTGTTCACATTTTAAAGTAAAAATCAGGTGCAGCGCCTTAATGCCAAAAAAAAAGTTGAAAGTTGAGTGCACACTCGCCACACTATGTAATGCTTATTATAATAAGCGAATAGCAAAAGAAAATGGAATTTTGCTGACTGAACAATGTTTATTTTATTAAGAGTTTAAGAATATGTTGCCATTCATCCAAGAGGCTTCCTCAGTTATGACAGGGTTCAAGTCACTGCCTTACATCTGCCTGAAGGGAGGAGCTAACTGCACCGAAACGAACACACCTCTGCCGTTTACAGTGAGGAGGATCTGTTATTAGTAAAGCCGTTTAATTACCCTAAGGTTTGAATATTTGCATATTCATGTGACTATTGAGTCATAGATCTTATTAGCATTAACTCTGCATAGCCCTGTTGTTTTCTTTTATAACAGAAATAATAATCGTTTGTCACAAAGGTGAAAGATCTGGCCTGAAGACAACAACATGCACAGATCAGAGCTGGGATTAAGAACGCTTCAGCTCCTGATAAACAGTCCACTGTTCTGTTTTAGTATCTATGCACAAGCCTGACTGAACATATTATTAAAAGTTCACCAAGTAACTTTTCTGGTGAAGAGACTGTCATCTGTTTGTCCGCATGGCGAGACACAAGTTAAATATCGTAGAACATTCCAGGAAAATCATTTTGAAGATTTATTAATTAGTTATGAGCAGTAAAAAGGCACTAATGGACAAACATTCAGCACAATGAGAGCAGCTCTGAGGTCCAATCAAAAGACACTGAGCAGTATCACGTTCATTTAGCCAGAGGAACGATTTGAAATGCCTCTTTGTTTTAAATCAGGCAACAACACAGCGACTGCCTGGGGACAAAGAAAACTCACTGTTTAAAAAAATATCTTCATGAAAACATGCAGTAAAGTTACATAGAGCGCCTTTGAGTGTGAACTTGTAGATCTGTGTGATTGTGTGCATGCAGACATGTTCAGCCTTAATAAAGCATGAACAAAGACCTAATTAATAATGAGCAAATAGAATAAGATGATTCAGACTCAGTAACGACTTCATTAAAACCCTCACTCCTAACACTTTAAGAAGCAGTGATGAAGCTGTCTTAATGATTTGTTTATTATGAATTACGTCTTTGTTGATGCTTTATTAAGGCTTATTAAGGTGTTATTGTAAAGTGATGACTCTGTATGTTATGACAGATGTAGAGGCTGAGAGAATTGCATGCTGGGAGATGGATTGGTTCCCTGTTTACAGCACACCATCATGTCTGTCTCAAACTGCACAATCAGCTTCTCTTTCACCTATAGCTCCACTTTGAGGAGGTCTCCGGGCGCCGCTCTGCTCCCCTGCAGCTCTGAGGGATGGGTTCAAATGTAACAGAGACGGTTACTTCATCTTCATCACTAGGACTGCAGTTAACGATTATTTTAATACAGTGGACCCTGTTATACACTGAAACATTTAAATACATCACCACCCAAATAAAAGTTGAAATATAGATTGCATTAAAAATCGTTTTTCCAGATGCTCAAAGTCACTTTATTCATTTATTCTTTGTATTATTAATTCACTCCACACTGACAGAAGTGGGCTGTCTTTCATACTAGGTGAGGTGAGTAAAGTGCCTTGCCTAAGAACACAACAACAGTTTTTTTTGCGCCCCCCTGTGGCCCCTGGTATTCGGTGTGGTCTCCCATCCAAGTCCTGACCAGGCACAGCCCTGCTCAGCCTCTGACCAGATCAGGCTTTGAGGAGCTTTGTCCTTATGGTGATGGTGACTAAAGGCTTGTAAAGACAGAATATTTAAAAATACTGATGAATACTGCACTAATGATCAAAATGTTCTAGATTTGTTTTTAAAGAGTCTTTTGGTGTGTCTTTTAGAGTCAGTGTTTTACAGATAGCGAGTACCATGATACAAATACGACTAAGATCATGTTTTATAGTCACTGGTCAAGTAATGATTGAACCAAGACCAAAACATGTGGAAAGAGAGAAAACCATACCCACAATGCAACAGGTGATAAACAAAAGAAGATGTTTTCTGTTTTTCCTGGTGAAAGTCAGTCTGGTGTCACTGTCAGCACTGGGACCGTCATCAAACACAGCGTGAGCCTGAACACGGAGCTGTTTAGACTCAGGCTTCAGTGGAACGCTGACAGACTCCAGGACACTCTTAATAAGCACCTCCGGGACTCACTCTCTATATAAGCTCCTCCAAGACTCACTCTTTGTATAAGGACTCCAGGACTCACTGTCTTCATAAGAACCAACAAGACTCACTCTCTATAAGCATCTCCAGAACTCACTCTCTCCATAAGCACCAACAGGACTCATTCTCTTTATAAGCACCTCCAGGACTCACTCTCTCTATAAGCACCTCAAGGGCTCACTATCTGGATAAGGACTCCAGGACTCACTCTCCATAAGCACCAACAGGACTCACACTCTCTATCAACATCTTCAGGACTCACACTTCATAAGCATCTCCAGAACTCACGCTCTCTATAAGCACCAACATGATTCACTCTCTTTATCAGGACCTCCAGGACTCACTCTTTATTAACATCTCCAGGACTCACTCTCTATCAGCACCTACAGGGCTCAGGGCCGGCCCAGCCTATAAACAGACTAAACAGCTGCTTAGGGCCCCGAGGCCACCAGAGGGCCCCCAAGAGCCCATACATTTATATTTGAAATAATCATTGGAAAGTTTTTGTCTTTTTTTCTGAAAACTAAATGGCACTCGGTGTTTATACAAGTCTACGTATCCCCCTTAAATGATTAAATGTGTTTTATTTTCATTAACTAGATATGTCCTGCCTACATTTTTGGAGTCAGGCAGTGGTTTGGACAGCTACATGTTTACACCGGTGTGAAGGACCCCTCCCTCCAGGTGCACTCGGGAGCGTTGAGGCAGCAGAGGGACATGTGAATGAGTGTTTTACAAACTAAAAGACTAAAAGTTTGTGAAGTTCAGTTTATCTAAAATACAGAACAATGCATGAAGAGTCCACAGGAAGATCGTTTTGGGGAAATTGACTTTCAGAGAGGACTCGAAATATGTCACCGCTGTACATCAGTGGACGTGTATAATTGTGCAGACAGGACACACCTCAGAGCGACACGAGGACACCAGGTGAGTCCTTTTATTACTTAGGCTGGTTTTGGTTGTGTTTGATCCATTTGTGAACTATCAGACTCACGACTCATGAATGTGTTGTGAATGCTCATATAAGGATGCACCGATACCACTGCAAAAACGAGTAGGAGTACTTTATTTTGAGTACTTTTTGATACTAAGTAAAAATACACTATAGTCAAACACTTAAACTGAGTTTAAGTGTTTAATTATAGTGGTAAATCTAATTTATTTCATAGGATTTTTATAATATCGCCCACTTTTTCATCTTAGAAATCTTATCTACTGAAATCATTGTAGTTAGCATCGGGCTTTAATATTTACTACTTCCTCTTCTAACTGCTAACGAGCTAACTGCTAACGCGTTAACTGCTAACGAGCCACTGTTAGCATAACATTGACTGTTGTGTTACTTTTACCACGGCCACACTTTAATCAATATGGACATGCTGTATGTCTTTTAAAAGCTCTGAACTGCTCTATTCAGTCGCTAAATTGTTTGTCATTTATAAAAAGTTACAATGCAGAACAAGCAAATGATCACCAGCACCTCTTAGCAACATTAGCATGCTACTATTGTAAACACAAACACTGCATTGATATCCTCTGTGAACTATAAACACCTTTAGAGTCCTACATATTTGTTTTTCATGTGACAGTCATGACAGTCACATATAGTTACAGCTGGCCTTAATATGCAGCTTTATGCTCCTCTCAGAGCTCAATGCTCTGTGGAGAGATGAGCTGTGAACTTCAAACAAGAGGTTTGGTACAACAGGTACAGTGGTAGCTGCTCTTGGCATCAGCAGCCCATTATCGGCACCCAATACTTTCAGTATCTGTGCATCCTACTCATTAATTATGACTCATTTACGTGAAATCACAGCATCCGGAAGCCTGACAATAAACATAAAATAATATGATCCTAAAATCCTCTTATTTAATGTTCAGTCCAAATGATCTGGTAATTATAAATCTGATGTTATGTCCAGGCTGTTTCTCTTATGCAACTCTTAACTTGGGCCACTACTTTGTACTTCTTGAGTGATATGATTTTGAAGTAAGTGTGCCCTTGCTTAAGTACATCGTTTGGCTTCTTTATGTCATAAAATGCAATTCTGCATTTTATGACATAAAGAATTGATAAATGTCAGCCCTCTTTAGTTCACTGGAACACATTAAAATGCACCAGAAACCAAAAATGTCCAGAATTTTAAAATGTCTTTGGCAGACCCCCTTCCTTACATGTTTTATATTGTTATACATATAACATTTAGAATACCTAGAATTTGCAGTCTTTTTTTTATAAAAGTTTGTGATGATGTCTTAATGTTGTCAAATATGAATATGTGGCACTGAGGTGGCGAGGGCCTGGAAAGGCAAATTCAGCTTAGGGCCCCCTAAACGCTAGGGCCGGCCCTTACAGGACTCACTCTATCCATCAGCACCTCCAGGACTCACTCTATTTGAACACCACCACCTCTCTATAAGCACATCCAGGACTCACTTTCTATAAACACATCCAGGACTCACACTCTGTGGTTGGAGAATGTTGGCTACATTAGAGAGATAGTTTGAGGCTGGAGGAGAGAGGAGCAAAGGGAGGAGAGAGAGAGAGTCATAATGAGGGAGTGTACCGTCTCACTGGAGCCATCAGTAATCCTACTGTCCCCAGGACCCAGGAGTAGGAAAGCGATGACACCCCAGGGAGGAGGCTTCATGTGTGGGGAGGGCACTGGGACCAGACCCCCTGAGGCGCAGGCACTGTGAGTCCAACACTGAGCATAAAACACAGAACAGTTCTCGCTATGATTCTGTCCATGACAAAAACTAAAAAAACGAGAAAAATGGATCTGCTCTGGGATCTTTGAATAGAATAGGTCTTTATTGTCATTGTAACATCCACATGTACAACGGAATTTAAAAAAGTGCCGAGCAGTTCATGGTGCAAAACCATCCTCATACATACATCAAACATACATCTCACCTATTTTAGTCTCACATAAATAATACAATGAAATTGAAAATAAAACAATGAAAATAGCAGCATGGCACTGAAAAGTGTAATGTTAATCACTTAAACAGGATGAAACATCATGCCACTGTTTTATGGTATGACCATAGACTGTAGACATAAATGGACATAGCTAACCTGCTAGCCACTGCATTTCTAATAGGAAGTGATCATGGGCGCGCTACTAGCTCCATCAACTTTGGCTCCAATTTATTTTACATTGAAAAACTGTGGCCCCTCTCTCTGTAACTGCTGCTGTCAGGCTCGTCATATTGGTCTTAAAATATTTGTATTTTTCTGCTCTACATGATCCTGGTATTTGTATTTTACTGTTGTGTCTGTAAATCAGTTGTATTCCTTGAGATTGCTCCAGCTATTGTTAACATAAGGTTTGATCGACAGCACTGATACTCATGATACTCACAGTTGGAATTTCTAATATGGGAATTGGCTCCAAATTGGCCCCTATAACTGCTAGGCCTGATGAGCTTCATTTGACTGGAGCTGAATGTTGTGAGTGATGTCACACTCACTTAATCCACTTCTTCACACAGATTATGGGTATGACGACTCCTATTATCATTTAATATCAAAACCACTGCTAAATGTGTGGATCCCTCATTATCCCAGTGTTTTTCCATGTTATTTCTGCACTGTAAACTAGTGCAGTCCTGCTTTTCCAATTCACTTTTGACTTTGCGTCGCTGCTTCTCCATTCAAAGACATAAAAGACATACCCATAACAAACAAACAAACAAACAAACAAACAACTGTTGCTTTTGATTCCACTTTAAAAACTTTAATTTAAGCTGACACTCGCCTCTATGGGCAACAGAACTCCTTGGGTTATTTGTGTAGGATTCTGAGCCAAAACAAAATTAACCCAATGGAGCCACACTACACATCAAACCAAGGTCAAGATACAACTAAATGAAAACGACAGCTTTTGGTGCAGCCAGAGGAAGATTCCCAAAGAACGGAGCGAATAGCCCCAGAGGAGAGCTTATAGTCTAATTCCTCCACTTTGAAACATCTGGAGCTTTAAGTCTGAGGGAGGAGGAGAGCGGAGCGAAGATGGCCGACGTCACGTTCCTGCTCTGGCAGCCTCGTTCGCGGCACGTTTCCCTTGTGCGTCTTAAATCTGTGCTTTTATAATGAGTGCAGGGAATTCTGATCCTATTTTCTATCGGCACGGATCCAACAAACTAGTATGCAGAAAGTTCTAACATGGAGATGTGAGAATTGGATAGGACATTTTTGAGTGAAAGTATGTCACAGTACATTCACAGTGTGAGGTTTAACTGTATAGAAAAACATCTGAGGTGTTTTGGCTTTGAATGGAGAAAAATAGGCCAATCTAAAACACCATCAGAGTGTAATCTCAAGATTTAGCTTGATCCAGAGTCAAAGACTAAACTTAATCTGTGGTGAGAGGAATGTGATTTTGTTTGTTGATCATAGACGACCAATGAGCTCTTTTGTTTCACATGCGTCTCTGAAAAAAACGGATCTGATTGGACGATTGTATTTGGTTCTGGCTCGAAACGTGACGAGACTGTGAGGACCAGGCTGATAACAACTGTTTAAATGTGACAAAGAACGAAATAGTTCATTTTAACACACCACTATGAAAACACACGCACAGCCGAGACAAGGCAAAGATCTCTCCAAACTCTTCCATTGAAATCAGAAATAAAAAAAAAATGGGGTCTGGTGTGTGCATCTTTGAGCTATTGTAATGCGCACTGTTGTGTCCTTGGGCAAGACACCTCTGTGTATCTGCGTAAACCATTGAAAATTGAGAGGATCGTATTTGACAGACACACATTGAACTACTACCAGTCTTTTCTGGTGGAGGATCTGTTTCACATAAAACTCAATTTCCTTGCATTTATTTAACATGATTTTTTTTTTTACTATGAATGGGCTGGTCTCTCCACAGATCTGACTTGTAACTTGGCCCGTATCCTGCTTGTCTCCATGCAGATACATATGTTTATTGCCATGGTGTGGAATACTCCAGGCACAGCAAAAAAATCCTAGAATTGAAGAGACTGTCTGTGAGGTTTAGTGATCCAAGCCTGAATAAGTCAAACCGTACTGCTTATAAATGTTTCATTAAAAGACACTACACAACGAGTTCTTCACCCATTTTTCAGATTCATGGATACAGTTCTTCTATTACCCTCTAGGGGCAGATTCAAGACTCTGGTAATGAACACAGCCTAAAGCCTCATCATTATTGAAGTCTTTTCCATCATATTCTGACCATTTAAATACCCACAGATCACCGACAACGCTCTTACACTGCTAATATCGTTAGATTATGTTAAGCATGACATGAATTAAACTAACTCCTTACATTTACATAGAACAAATCACCGTTATCTGTTCAGCGCTACATCCAAATAGCCCTTACCCGTTTGCATGCTAACGCTACAATGACAAGTAAAGTGGTGATATTAGAGTGAAAAATGTCCTGGACTAGAAATTAAACAGAGCTGCTCCAACTGAATTATAAGAGACAGGTGACACGTGGCCCCGCGCTGACCCTGCTCCTGTCTGCTCCTGTCGACTACTCCCATATTCATTGCTTTGTCATGTCTAACCTGCTGCTCGTCTACATTTCAGACAGCTGCGATTGGTGTGGGAGTGAATAATTCAAACGTTACACCATTATCTCCGGTCGCAGATGTGTGGAAGCCCTAACCGCTAGCCTCTAACAGCAACGTACAATAAAACGTCTTGTAATTGAGCATGAAATCTGGCGTCAAAACACACAGCTGTGTCAAGGCTTGGCACAACGGCTCCCCACAGAAAGACACTTTAAAATGCACTGAAGACGGCGACACACGGGGGGCAGAATTAAACTACTTTTAATCATTGTAATTAACAAAGGCTTTTCACAATCATTTGAAGACTTGTTTATTAGGCTGTAACCCAGGAGTGAACAGTTAGGTAGGCTTTAAAATCTGAGTATTATACATGTATATATACATGCAGACAGTTCTAAAAGGGGAAGTTTGCTGGCGTCATGGAGTTAACTTTAACCACATGGAAACATTGACGGCCCAGTATAGGTCAATCGAACTGAGAATACAGTTTGAGTTGAAGCAATTATCAGATCACAAAAGGTGCCATTATTTACATAGAAAGACCTTTACAAAAGCATGTAGAAACATCTCATGGTTTAGCCCTCTACAAACAAGTTCTTATGGGATTTTTGTGTTAGTTTTACAGTTGTATTTGTAGTATTGTAGCTGTTTACAATGTAACAAAATCCAACTTTTTTAAACAGACTAAATCACAAATCTTATCACAATCCTTTTTATTGCCTTGGAAAAGTGCCTCCACAGATCTGACCTGTAACTTGGTAAGCTTGGCGGTGTCTCCTAGAGATTAGTATGATTCATGTCATACTGTGGATCATTCCAGGAAAAGCAATAACATCTCCATGGAAACAAGCATGTAACAGATCCCCGCATAGACTGTGTATATAAATCGACATAGCTAACCTGCTAGCCTCCATATTCCAAACAAGACGTAATCAGGGGCTTTCGCCTCCATCGACTCGGGCTCACAATTTTTCAATAGAAAGTAAATTGGAGCCACTGTCTCTGTAACTGCTGTCGTCAGTCTTGTCATTTTGGTCATGAAATCCATATACAGTACCCGTTATACGTGATCCTGTTTTTTTTATCTAGCAGACAAATCAGCTGTCTTCCTTCCCAGATGTCACTCCTGTTAGCATTAGCATCAGGTTTGATTGACAGCGTTGCTCGCTTTCTGCTAAACCAGTGGTGCCTACAACGGCCTCTCTCCGAATTGGCTCTTTGGTTGCTATGATACCATCGGAATTCCAAATATATTCAACTCGGCTCCAAATTTTGCCCCTACATCTGCTCGCCTCGATGAGCAGTTTGACAGTTCTATTTCTTCTTTGTACAGTGTATGGTCCCCCACTAGAAAAGTTACATAGTGCAGCTTTACCCATGTTGTCTTCAGTAATACGTCACATCACACAGTCAGCGGAAGGCTTTGTCCAGAGTCATTCTGACCTGCAGCGAGGATCACAGGATCACAGTTTTACTACTGACTACAAGCTGTTTTACTACTGCACTCACGTGACTCCATCCACACAGAGCTGTCAATCATCAAGACTCCACACTCACGTGACTCCATCCACACACAGAGCTGTCAGAAAACACCAATCATCAAGACTCCACACTCACATGACTCCATCCACTAACACTGTCAATCTTCAAGACTCCACTGTCAGTCCAAAACACCACAGATCATCAAGAAAACTCCACACATCATCAAGACACTCACACTGCACTTAAAGTCAGACACACAGGAGCAGACCATATCGACTGGAACCTCTTCCACTGCAGCACAGCCCGGAGTCTAAATGGTAAAACAAAACAGACAGATAAGTGCATGAGCCAGGGGCAGTAAACACCTCAGGGACGTTCAGTGGACTAATAACAGACACTCCTCACTGTAAACAAATAGAGTGTGTTAGCTTCAGTGTCGTTAGCTCCTCCCTTGTAACTGATATAAGGCAGTGACTTGCAGAACCTTGTCAGAAATGAAGAAGCCTCTTAGATGAAACATACTTACACTTAAAAACCTTTGCCTGACTGACAGAACTCACTTTTCTTCTGTGATGGACATCTGGACGACTGAGAGACATTTTGAAAGAAGGACTTAAGGATGTTGCCCATCTTATTTTTAGTATAGTAGTTTATCAAATTAGGTAAAGTAGGTATTTTGTTTACCAGTAGTAAAATTTATCTTCTGCATTTGCTGCATCCTTCAGTGCAGTTGGGACATCCTGTCAGGTCCTGTCTTGATTAAAAGTTCCCGAAAATATGTTATAGTTTTCAGACTATCTTAAAAAAACTTTCCTGGTAACTGCTGAAGATTCTACCACAGACATACATACTGCCCTCTCCCAGTGTGATGGTCCTAGCTGGAGAATTGTACCTATGGTGTAAGTTTTGATTGATGCCAGAGCAAACCCAGCCAGGCACAGGGAGACAAATGCAAACCCCCCTCCGCCCTGCTGTTCGGGAGTTGAACCCTGCACTTTCTTGTTTTGAGGTGAGACTATAAGCCACTGAACACCCATGCTCCAAAAACATACGCCTGGACCTGGAGCCATTTATGGGACTTTCAGATTTCAGTTTCTCACGGCTGCTATTGGACTATGGAGGAATATTTGATCTGAGTTCACGATCTGTGGTCCGCCATAAAGCCGAATGGTCTCACTAAAAGAAGAAAGGATATTACTGCTTGAGTGAGCTGCAGTTGTGTAATTCCCTGTAGCTCCCTTTGTTCCGATCGGTATTCCCGGCGTGGGGCTTGGAGCTGACTGTTTCCATTAAAAATCCGCTCGATGTGGCGATTCGTCATGTTTTAATTTTGCTGATTCGTTTGCGGCGATCGGCTTATGGCTCTGAGTGACGGAGGCAATCAGGCGAACAGCGGCTAAATGGTGTTTGTTGAAATTAAAGCGCGATGCTACATAATGTTTAGCTGTAGAGGCCTGTGGGGAGACGCTGTTTGTGATCAGAGCCTGCACACGTCATATTAGAACTACAAACGAACCAAAGAATCAGCGTTTTTAGGAGCAGTGTTCGTGTCTCAGTCTGCTTTACTTTTTCCTCAAGATTTTGTCAATTCATTGCTTTTATTTGATTTCTTTTGGTCTAGTTTTAAAGTTGCTTATTTAGTTCAGGGGTTTCAATCTTTTCAGGCTGGGACTCACAAAAAGTTGTGCGACTGACTCAGGACTGTCATGATTTGAAGTTGCAAAACATTTAAGTTTAAGTATGTGTGTTTGAGTAATTCTTGTGTTGAAGTTATTACATTTTAACATTATATCTTCAAAGTCATTTCACAATCCTCACTTTAGGAACCACTGGTTTAATAAAACTAATTTACTTCTATAAAGGGGCACTATGTAACTTTGCTAGCTAGGGTATGCTACCCGCTTGTCTCCATGGCAGTGTTATCGTTTTTGCCTAAAATATTCCACAGTTTGGCATTAAAGTATGCATTTATTTAATTACAGATGTTTTTAACGCTCACTGATGCCTTTCCACAGATCTCACCTGTAACTTGGCTTGGTAGTGTTTAAAGGGTTAAGTTTAAAGAACCCATGTTACACTATTCTAAGAAGTGCTCTCCATACATCTTCACTAGAATCATTTCCACTCTGGAATTGACAATCTCTACTGAACTAAAGGTAAAAGAAGCTGTTAAACTATCGCTTCATGACATCAAAAGGTGGGAAAGAGCATTTTGAGATTTGATAATGTAGACAAACTAATAAAAAAGTGCTACCCAAACATGTGTGAATGAAACTAAATACAACTCCAGGCTTAAAGCTCACAAGAGTCAATTTTGCATAATATAGGACATATAAGGATACAGGAACATTTCAGACAAACAATAACACCACCATGGAGACAAGCAGATGGCAAACTCTCCATTAGAAACACAGTAAAAACAGCCTTTTTTCTGCATCAGCAAACGTCAATATTGTTCTAATAATGATCCTCTCATGTTTCACTGCCACTGTTAATATTACTGTTGTCTCGTCAATACTTCCACTCCATAATTTCATAATGAAGAAGCAGACGATACATGCGACTGCACTGCCCGTGATGGAAACTAAAAATACCTCTCATAATTCTAGGCATTTCCCCCCGGAGTTTTGCGGAGGTTCGATAAACAGTGAATGAGGTGATGCTCGGGTTAATTGCTGAAAGGAAAAGGTTAGAGCTATTATTGACAGAGCGCGTCTGTGGAGACGCAAGCAGGTCAAACGACACGGAGGGGGTGAAGAACGCAGAGGTAAAAGACGAATAAAACACCATCCTGCTGGAGACTGAGGTCTGAGATGTTTAGATGTTTGTGGAGTGGCAACACAATTACACAGTGACACTTTAGAGAGAAAGATAAAAACAGAGTGATTCAGACAGAGGGCAAAGGACAGATGTACTCAATCAGAAACCACAAAATCTAATCATTTTTGGATGTCAAGAAATGAGTGACCAATTTTCATCTTTCATCTTGTTTTCTATGTAAAGCAGAATAAGTTGCCCACTTGCCCTGCAAACTGGGTTGGTCCATTTGACTCATCCTTTATTGCTGCTGCATGGGGCAACCTGTCAGAAGTAATCCATTGTGTAGTGCTGGACGATATGGAAAAAATCATATATATGGATTATTTTATATCACAACAACAATATATGACAAAGTGTGTTTTCAGTTATTCTCTGAAAAGTTTGACAAAAAATTTCATTGCTTACTTTTCTCCAACTTTATTTTGAAATGACATTTAACTGAACTGTCACAAATGAGAAACATACATTTTAGTGCAGCAATATAAATGTATGAAATTCAAACAGCTGTGGTGAAGGTATAGTAGCCTTCACATTTTTATCTAAATTATAGTTATTTAAACTGAATTGTCAATTTTTAACATAACGTATAACGCATAACGTACCTTGGATCAAGGATTTTTGAGAGGACAGTTTTCAAACTGTCCTCGTCAACTACATACACAGGAGGAAAGACGAAAGACTGCTTTATCTTTGACTGGCTATAGTTTTTCTTTTCGCAGCTTGCCCCTGCTCCCCTGTTCCACAACTTGGTTTAGCTTGGATTTTTTGGATTCTTGTGTATTCTTTTCGTGGTCCTTTAGGTGATAGAAGAGGTTTGTTGTGTTGGCATGGTCTTGTAGCATACTTTGCATATGGCCGTCTTCTGCTCCGTGTGGACCTCTTGAACCCAAAAATGTAACCAGATATACCCCCTCTTTTGCGTAAAAGTGCTTCTTCATCGTGCGTAGCACTCATGAGTTAGGTAACGTAAAGCATGTTGCAAACCCACATGACAATCAGACGAGGTAAAGTAGCATCATGTCGCAAAACCACAAGACAAAGTTTCTTTGTTTTCACGTTTATATAAACTTAGACTATGCATAGTGACAAGACAACACTAATACAGTTGTCGCAGGTTTTTTATTTAATGATATATTTGCTGTAATAATTGATAAAATGTTTCTATCATCCCCACGATATGTATAGTCATATAGCCCAGCACTGCCCAGCACATTGTGGATAGGCAGCATGGTGGCACAGTAGTTTGCATTTCTTGCCTCACAGCAACAAGGTCCTTGGTTTGATTCTAGAGCAAGATTGTGGAGTTTACATCAATTTCAATTAAATTTTCAATTTATTTTTGTAAAGCCCAAAATCACGACAGCAGTCGCCTCTTAGGGGTGAACATGAGAGTTGATTAACCAACAGAATTAGAAAATCAACAATGAAACAGAAACAGACAAGCAAATTAATCAACAGAAAATAAGCAATGAATAACTGTTCCAGAACATCCCCTGTCCTTAGAACTTCCTTCTCGGCAAGGAAAAACTCCAAAAACCCAGTGGGAAAAGAAGAAACCTCGAGGAGAACCACAGTGAAGGAGAGATCCACTCCCATGGACGGACAGACTTTAGATGTGTCCAGGACTAAGGTGCATCCAGTTCACGTCTGTAGAGCCCACTCAATGAGCCGTCCATTCAGGCAAGGCGATCTAGAGTCTAGCCATCACCAGACGATCAGGAGGGGATCTAGGGTCCAGCCATCACCGGACGGTCAGGAGGGCATCTAGGGTCCAGCCATCATCAGACGGTCAGGAGGAGGGTCCAGCCATCACCAGACGGTCAGAGGGCATCAGGGTCCACCCATCACCGGACGGTCAGGAGGGCATCTAGGGTCCAGCCATCACCGGATAGTCAGGAGGGAATCTAGGGTCCAGCCATCACCGGGCGGTCAGGAGGGGATCTAGGGTCCAGCCATCACCAGGTGGTCAGCGGCCAGGCCTCTGAAACAGTTACACTCCCCAGAGGGGAGCGGGGCAGCGGACAACATGTGAATAGCAATGAACAAACTGAATAGTAAATGTTGTTGATAGGAAAAACAGGAGGAAAAAGAGGATAGTGCTCAGGTTACCATACTTCCCCCAGCATGGCTATCCCTAGGCAGCCTAACTAAAACTACAGGGTTTATTTCTGGTCCTAGCTGGCCTGACCATAAGCTATTTCAAAGAGAAACGTTTTAAGCCTGGTCTTAAATGTAACGACTGTGGGGGCCTCTTTAACATGGGAAGGGAGCTGATTCCATAACACAGGAGCTTGGTAAGTGAAATCTCTCCCTCCTACTGTGCTTTTAGTCACTCTAGGAACCACCAATAGTCCAGCATTTTGGGAGCGGAGTGCTCTGTTTGGGTGGTATGGTACTATAGCATCTTACAACGGGGCCATGCCCTTTATGGCTTTATATGTCAAGAGGAGAACTTTAAATTTGATTCTGAACTCGACAGGAAGCCAGTGAAGGGACTCCAGCACTGGGGTGATGTGCTCTCTTCTCTTAGTTCCTGTTAGGAGCCTGGCTGCTGCATTTTGAACTAGCTGAAAGCTTTTTATAGAGCTTTTAGGGCAAGCGGCTAGTAAGGAGTTACAGTAATCTAGCCTGATGTAACAAAACAAAGTTTTTTCAGCGTCACTTTTAGAGAAGATTTTTCTGATTTTGGCAATATTATGCAGGTGAAAGAAAGCTGTTCTACAGGCTTGGTTTATATGTGGTTTGAATGAGAGATCTTGGTCAAACAAGACTCCAAGGTTCCTTACAGTAGAACTTTACATGTTCTCTCTATGTCTGTGTGTAGTTTGCATGTTCTAACTGTATGTGTGCGGAGTTTGTATGCCTGTGTCTTTGTGGAGTTTGCATATTCTTCCTGTATGTGTGTGTGTAGTTTGCATGTTCTATCTTTATGTGTGTGTAGTTTGCATGTTCTTCCTGTATGTGTGTGTAGTTTGCATGTTCTTACTGTATGTGTGTGTAGTTTGCATGTTCTTCCTGTATGTGTGTGTATTTTGCATGTTCTTCCTGTATGTGTGTGGAGTTTGCATGTTCTAACTGTCTCTGTGTGGAGTTTGCATATTCTCCCTGTGTGTGTGTGGAGTTTGCGTATTCTTCCTGTATGTGTGTGTAGTTTGCATATTCTAACTGTATGTGTGTGTAGTTTGCATATTCTCCTGTGTCTGTGTGGGAGTTTGCGTATTCTTCCTGTATGTGTGTGCAGTTTGCATATTCTAACTGTATGTGTGTGTAGTTTGCATATTCTAACTGTACGTTGTGTGTGGAGTTTGCATATTCTTCCTGTGTCTGTGTGGAGTTTGCATATTCTCCCTGTGTCTGTGTGGAGTTTGCATATTCTGCCTGTGTCTGTGTGGAGTTTGCGTATTCTTCCTGTATGTGTGTGTAGTTTGCATGTCCCTCCTGTTTCAGTGTAGAGATTGTTAACCTCAGTGGGACTATTCTGGTCAGAAGAAGAACACACAAACTCCACAGAAAATCCCCTAAACCTTTACATGATCCATTTATCCAGTTTTTTTTTATTGCAGGAAAAAGACAGAAAAACTTGAGAAACATACATTTGTGCTGTAAGTGAGGATCACTATTCACAGATCTGACCTGTAACGTGACTTTGTGGTAATGGCTCTACACCTGAATTCACGTTGTTGATGTTTCACTGCTCCTGTTTTATATTATAAGTTTTATATAATGGTCTGGATAACTTACTACAAAGTCTTTGAAATGACTTATAGATCCTGGTTCTATTTCTAACCTGCTCCATTAATATCCATAAGCTCCAATACTTTTACATGACGACAAACCCCGCCTCTTTCTGCCCATGTGACCATAAACGTTGAGGTATGACTGATTACAACAGTAAGCCCTAGATTAAATTTCATATCCTCGTCCCGCTGCAGTGAACCTCTTAGTCCCGCACTGTAACAGAATCCTGCCTCCACATATTTGCATTGAATTAATGAGCTTATGCTAACGATTTTCTGTCATGTTAGCTTGCGTGTATTTAGCAAACAGGTTTATCCGCATGTGTAGCATCTGCCTCATCAACGCAATATAATCAGTGTACTCCCGAGATGTGGCCAAGCGTTTCGTTTCGATGTAAGACGCTAATTGGCCTAATAAGAGTCGTTCTCATTGTAAACATGGAGCCTATACGCGCTTGTTCGGTGCACCATATGGTTTAAAAACACACGTCCATCTGATACGACTCGCGCCATGGAACACCCAAGGACTATTTCAATGTTGCGTTAGCGTTCCTCCAATACTTCAGACGAGTCAAGGACAAGTTCACTTTGATTCACTCTGGGCAACTATTTTTAATTGTAAAACATAAAGGTAGAAACATACGTAAAAATGATGAATGTGCATGTAATGTAAGTCACCTTCAGATGCGCTGGTCCACAGATGGGATAGTTCATTTACAGCCATGACGCAAGAGCTGGAAGGTTTTTCGCTCTTTACAACATAAAAGCTTTCATTTCAACAACATATCCACTCTGCAGCATTTACTTCACTTATGGGACACTGTCGAACACTGTGCGACACTATGGGACACACACTGTGGGACATTATGGGGACACTGTGGGCACTATGGGACACTATAGCACAACAATGGCACACTGTGGGACACTGTGGGGACATTGGGACACTGGGATATTGTGGGACACACCGTGGGACACTGTGGACACTATGGGACATTATGGGACACTGTGGGACACTAACTTCAACATAACGACATAAAATCACTCCTTAAATTAGCTTCTACTTACAGAAAATGTTCCAATCCCGTAATTCTAAGGCGGATTTATTTAAGTTTTAATCCCCCAAAATATGGAACAATTTGAATATTTACACCATTTTTAAAGAAGATCTAGTTTAAAGTCTGATAAGATATCCAAAATCCAAAATGTTTTGTATCTCATGCGTAAACACAACCTGTCTCTATTAGAAATAATGAGGTTAGTTCTGTTTGATGCTGCTGGCCACAGAATCGAAGCCACACTTGAACAGGGCAGCTATGGTCACGACAGGACGACCAATCACCACCACAGTGTTACTGAGGAGACTGATGTCGAAAAGTGTCAGGAGAAGAGGTAATGAAGACTGACCTAACTCTAAAAGTGTCTGTTCAGAGCCTGTTTCCATTCTCCTGTTCATAAAACTATGCGTTACAACACTGGAATTTCCCCATTGTGGGACAAATAAAGTTTATCATATTAACTAACTGTTTTCTACTTTATTCTGCTTCGCTCACTCTCCAGAGCTTGTGCACAGATCTGCAGCTCCCTGTAAAATAATACAAGCAGAATGATGCACCCGACATAAGGTTAATACAGTACACAGAGGTAGAGTGGAGTTACAGTGTGTGTGGGTCATACACACTCCTTATGTCAGCTCTAATCTTTATAATCATGAAGCTTTTCTCTTCTCCAGACTCCATGTTTCCCAAAGCCAAAACAAATAGTGTATTTGACTGAAAACGATGCCCCTGTGCAGTAAATGTTTTCAAACTCCTCCTGCTCATCGGTTAATTACTGTAATCAGCTCAGTTTTGGCTCCCTCTCGTTTCCTCCATTTTGTTTTTGGGGAGTCATTTTCACAGTCGGGCAGCTGTTTACTGTAAACGACAGGAAGTGTGTCTCCAAGCCGCAGGAAGTGCACAAATATAAGCCGTCGTGGGGCTAAACCGTGGGTTCCGATCACTCACAAACAAATATCAGATCTATTTTGGTTTTTAAATTTGGAAGAACGTGATGTGGGTGTGAAAAGACTTTTTATTTTCAGTGAGAACCAAAACTCTGCTGTGATGAAATGAAGATCATGACAAACTGAACAGGTCCAAAATAAACCTACGCATGTTCAACTTTAAATGTGCAATATGGAACTTTTCAGAAGGAACAGTCTGCCACCTGCTTGTCTCCATGGAGATGACAGTGATTTTCCTGTAATCAGTGTGCCATTAAACTTGCCTGTTTCCCTGGAGACAAGCAGGTAGGTTACAGATCAGATCTGTGGAGAGTAAGAATGCATGATTTTCTTGGTATTTTTGAGTAATAAAAACACCTGTAATCGAAAAAAATGCATGATATAAATTCATATGATGAAACTACGATAAGACACTAATATCTCCATGGAGACAATACTGTGGTCTTATGTTTCCTGTCACGCATTAGGTCTGATTGGACATTTTAAAAGTCTTTCAACAAGTTTTTTGACACAAAACTACCGAGAAGTTACTGAAAAAATGTTTGTGGATAAAGTTGTTGGTGAATTCTCCTGCCACAATAAAAGACTCCTGACCGTGACCATCCAAGATGAGCACATGACCGGCAAATCAGCTTCAGGTTACGGCCACACTGAACCCCCAGCGTATATATTTAAAGTGCTTTCACCCAGGGGCATCGAGTTTAGCTGCAAAGTCTATGGTGGATGCACATCTAGGCCGTAGTGCGTTTCTTTGGCGTGTTTTCAAGCGTCAGAGCGCCAACCAGAGGCTACGTGACCATTGACGTAGTGACATCATTATCCTGACGACGGAGAAACATCAGCTACAACCAAGCAGCATCTTAATTTTGCTGGGGGCACCGGCTAGCATAAAGGCTAGTCATGGACCCAGACATGTCACGACCAAGCCGATCGCGGCTTGGGTCTATGTAATAAATACACGACAGCCACTCTCTCAACCTGGTCTGTGTTCAAAAAGAGACAAAACAAAACATCCAAAGGCACTCGCAGACCACAACGGACGCCCCAGCGTCTGCCTCAAATGGAAAGGTGTCCAATCAGAGGTGTCAAACGCGTTTTTGATGCCACAGTCTGCATGCAGCATTAGTTTGTAATGTGTTCCCCAAAGAAGTGAAATACCACCTCTTTAAAATTAATATTAAATCACTATATGTATTTGTATATTTATATTCTCATTCATCAAACTTTCAGAGTCAGTGGGAAAAATCTGTACTTTGTTTTGGTCACTGTGAGCCTCAAACCTTGTTATTTCTGTCCACCATGATCATAAATGCTGCTAGTTTACATATCTGTTCTTTGAGTCAGAGCAGTAACCTCCCTGTTCTGTACTTTCATTAGAATCAGAGCTGTATCTCCATGTTCTGTACTTTCACTTGAGTCAGAGCCGTGCCTCCATGTTCTGTACTTTTAGAGTCAGAGCCGTATACTCCACGTTCCGTACTTTCACTTGAATCTGGAGTCAGGCTGTGGCTCTGTTATTGAAAAGCTCAGCTCTTGTGTTTCAGGTGTAAGAGTTCAGATGCTGATGTTTGGGCGTTTTATCGGCGTTCGTTCTGCTCCAGGCTCACAGCCATCAGATTAAATATACTAGTATCAGCGCCGGGGTTTGTATGAGGCGCATTGTGAAGGGAGAAATGGAAAGAGAAAGTGTAGACATGTTTTGGAAAATAGAACTAAACTTGTTTTGTATTGTATATATAAATGTATGTTAAATGTTTTATAAGGTTAGAAGTCGAAGCTGGTGACTCAGTCCCCATTGGAATTACACACTGCCTTTATGTCCTTAGGCAACACACTTCATTAACCTTGCCAGTGTGAAAGTAACTATGAGATTGGTGCAGTATTTATGTGATTAAATCCAGTGCACTGAATCTAATTTAAACTGAATTAGAAAAAAAGTGCCTAATTTTTACCACCCTAAAAACATGAAGAACAGAACTAGTTCACTTCATTTTGCAGAGGTCCTACGTTAGCCCTCATTTACTTTATGCATTCTGTTTGTAGTCGCTTTTCACAACTTTTCAGAAGACCAGTGTGGAGTTCTGTTGTGATGGAAAAATGAAGAACTACTAGCATGCTAACTGTGCATTCCCTGCACAATCCCCTGCATTATCAGAGAAAAAACACTTTATAACGAGGGGCAGACAGTACACTTCTTATATAATAAATCTGTACTGGGGCTTATGGAATAAAAATCAAGTGCTGGCCCTTTAAAAGAGAAGAAAACATTTATAACTTTTCCTCCTTATAATGAAAATATAACAAACACAAAAGATGGACTTCATGTTTACTTTGGTGGTGTTTTTATATCACTGTGCTTCATTTCTGTGGATATATGTGACTTTTATAATCTTTCTAATGCCTTATAAACAGAGTCTTTCCCGGGACAAGGAGGTAGAAACACTTGGCATGAGAGAAGAGCTTTTACAGCAAAATGACAAGAGAGCTTAACGTCTCTGGTGTTTTCTGATTGTCTCATCTGCTGTGTTTTCTGTTTGGCTCGTCTGCGGTGTTTTCCGATTGGCTCGTCTGCTGTGGTTTCCGATTGGCTCGTCTGCGGCGTTTTCCGATTGTCTCGTCTGCGGTGTTTTCCGATTGGCTCGTCTGCTGTGTTTTCCGATTGGCTCGTCTGCTGTGGTTTCCGATTGGCTCGTCTGCTGTGGTTTTCCGATTGGCTCGTCTGCGGCGTTTTCCGATTGTCTCTCGTCTGCGGTGTTTTCCGATTGGCTCGTCTGCTGTGTGTTTTCCGATTGGCTCGTCTGCTGTGTTTTCCGATTGTCTTGTCTGCGCTGTTTTCCGATTGGCTCGTCTGCGCTGTTTTCCGATTGGCTCGTCTGCGGTGTTTTCCGATTGGCTCGTCTGCGGCGTTTTCCGATTGGCTCGTCTGCTGTGTTTTTCGATTGGCTCGTCTGCGGCGTTTTCCGATTGGCTCGTCTGCGGCGTTTTCCGATTGGCTCGTCTGCGGTGTTTTCTGATTGGCTCGTCTGCGCTGTTTTCCGATTGGCTCGTCTGCGGCGTTTTCCGATTGGCTCGTCTGCGGCGTTTTCCGATTGGCTCGTCTGCGGCGTTTTCCGATTGTCTCGTCTGCGGCGTTTTCCGATTGTCTCGTCTGCGGCGTTTTCCGATTGGCTCGTCTGCTGTGTTTTCCGATTGTCTCGTCTGCGCTGTTTTCCGATTGTTTCGTCTGCGGTGTTTTCCGATTGTCTCGTCTGCGCTGTTTTCCGATTGGCTCGTCTGCTGTGTTTTCAGATTGTCTCGTCTGCGCTGTTTTCCGATTGTTTCGTCTGCGGTGTTTTCCGATTGGCTCGGCTGCACCTGCATTTCCTAGACCTCTTTGTTAGGGGAGTCGCTGTCTGAAAGCCGACTTTGGCTTTTGTGCTCAGGGCCAGAGCGAGTGGAGATGTACAAAACAAATATCTGATGTTAATTATTCACAGGTGAGATATGGAGGCTGTGCTAATTAGCCTCCTCGTTAGCTAGCGTCTCTTTTTGATTTTGGATAAAGACATTTTATTCAGACCTGTCACAGAAACAAAGCACAGCTGGACGAATAAACCGCGGCTCAATTAGGATCAGAGACTCGAGAACAATTTGGAATTAGAACAAAAAAACAAAAAGATGAAATGACGAGTTTAAATAGAGCCACGCTGCTGTTCTTGGAGACACTTCTGTAGTGAATGTTGTTCACTGACACACTGGCTAAACCCAGTTACATTTGAGCTGGTCCAAACTCTGTATAAATCACTGAAAAATCCACTTCACTGTGTTAAACAAGCCCAATTCAAAGTGCAGCACAATAAATATGTAAGATAAAAACTGCTTAAATAACTCACATTTAAAGCACACACTTGCCTTTTGGAGGACAGATGTTCTAGAGTCACATCTGTACAGTTTATGGACAGCGAAGTGAAAGAAGTAGGTCAGGTATCATTAGTAGGTGGCTGGGGGACCAAACCAGGCCCCACAGAGTCAGCTGGACCGCTGAACGGGCATCTGAGTGAATAATGACTCCAAGCAAAACTAAAGGTTTGCAGTGTCGTGTTTATGCTTATGGAAAGACGTTTGTTTAATGTTGATGCTCCCAGTTTATGTAATAAAACTGTTCTCATTGCTCATATGAAGCTAACTGTGGATATGGGGACATTTACTTTTCTTTCAGAGGAGTTGTGGCCCCCTGGTGTCTGTCTGGGGTTATGACACTCATGACCATTGTAGAAAGTAGAACATGATGAGACCAAACAAAAACATGAGTCTGTTTGGGCAGTTAAACCAGAACAATCGGTGAAGAGCTGATTCAGTATATAGAGGTTTTAAAACTACTGAGTGGCTCTTTTACTGTACAATTAATCACATCAACTCTCACCTTGTATCAACCAAAAAAATAAATAAATAAATAAATAATAATAATAATAATTTGTTACTTTATCTCACTGTTGGCTCACATTACACAGTTTAAAGTCTTAAAGGGGATATCAGTGTCTGTGCTTTGAGTGTCAGAGCTCATGAATATTCATTAGAAACAATGACGACCTCAAGAAACATGTGTAAATGTTTCATATGGACAATGATGTTCTATCGCCTCATGGAGCTAGAACAGAGCTACTTGAGATGAACACTGAGACAGACACTGAGATGCACGCCAGGGACATGAGGTGGAATTACTAAAGAGTATTTCCACCTCATGTATTTTTATTATTTAAAGTTGAAAAAAATGGTCAAATGCAGAGAAGGACGTAATACATTACTATTGAGAACAATGGAAAAATATAAAAATAATGATCAAACTAAACCTAAAACTTACCATCTTAAACCATCAATGTTGTTACCTCCTCAAAAACATACCTGGAGTTATGTTTTATTTCATTCAAACATGTTTGAGTAACTCTTTATTATTAGTCTGTTTACATCTCCAAAGCTCAAAATGGTCTGTTCCACCTTGTGATGTCATGAAGTGGTAATTTCCTAGTTAACAACTTTACCCAATTCCGGGGCTGAAATCATCCAAATGCTTTTAGTGAAAGTGTGTGGAGTTTAAAAACATAGTGGAGCACTTCCTGTATTACCACATGACATCACAAGGTGGAACAGAGGGTTTTCTATTTGAGAGAAGAAGTCAGTCTAAATCTGCAGGGTTTGTGTGTTAAACATGCGAATGAAACAAAACACAACTCCAGGTGTGTTTGTGATGAGGAAACAACATTAGAACAGAGATCAGAACATAGTGTAACATGGGACCTTTAACACTTCCTTGTGTTGCTCATGGGCTTTATGCATTAGTGTTATCTGCAGAAGAAAGCCTGGCTCTATCGCTCCTCTGTCTCTGAATATTTATTTGGTAAAATGCGGGTTCCTTTCAAAGTCAGGCAGCTGCAGCCGCACAGCTGCCTCCGGAGGTGGATTGGCCTGGAACGGTGGGACCTCCTCACAGCTGGGACCTCCTCACAGCTGGCTCTGGAGTTGGATGGCCCCAGAAAGCTGGGACCTCCTCACAGCTACGACCTAAACTAAAGGTACTAAAGCAGGTACTTAAAAGCTGAAGGTTTGCAAAGGCGAGAGAGCTGACACTTGTTCAGGGCCAGAGGGAGTTTGAACCCCATCAGAGCAGAGTATACTCCTGTTGTGTCCTTGAGCAAGACAGCCCCAGATATATATGAATGGACATAGCTAACCTGTTAGCCGCTGCGTTCCAAATAGGAAGTGATCATGGGCTCCTCTCCACTCAAATGTCTCCAATTCACTTTCTTTTGAAAAACTGTGGCCCCTTTGTAAATGCTGTTGTCAGACTCATAATTTTGTTTTTAAATTGTTTGTATTACCCTGCTCTACATGATCCTGTTGTATTTATTTCATTATCGTGTCTGTAAATCAAAATATGAACATTAATAACAGACAAATGAGCTACTTCTTTCCCCGACGCTCCTCCTGCTAGTGTTAGCGACAGGTTTGATTGACAGCGTTGCCAACCCCCCGTCCTTGCTAAACCAGCGGTGTGGGTGGGAAGATTCCAGATTGGCTCTTTGGTTGCTATGATACTTGGTGTTGGAATTCCTAATACAGAACCTGGCTCCAAATTGGTTCCTATAACTCTGAGCCTTGATGAGCTTCATTTGACAGGAGCCAAACACTGTGGGTGACGTCACACTCACTTAGTCCACTTCTTTATACAGGCTACGGTGTATCCATGGGTTTCAGAATGATGAAATAATAGGACCATTGTCCCAGTGCTTAACAATTTAAAACTATGTGAAGAAGGTTTCATTTGGCCACTGCTTTTGGGATCGGCTCCCATCCAGAAGACATTTTCAGTTTGATGGTGCTGGCTTGAGGCTCTAGAATAAGATAATCAGGTACTTAACAATGCTGAAGGTGAGAGCCAATACACTATAGAGGCCTAATGACCCATAATGATGTTCGCTGTAAACAAGGGCAGCTTCACTCTAAAAGTCCTTTGGGCCTGGACTTAACTCAGAGTGGGATCAATCTTTGTGCTTCAAGCCAGTTCCATCAAATGTAAAATGGCTTCTGGATTGGGAGCTGAAACATCACCCGTGAAAGCTTCTCCTCTCTGAACCACTGGACGAATGAAGCACTACACTGTCTAATTTAAAACTACATATCCTACATTTTGAGTGGTAAAAAAGTCTCAAAATGTTGCATAAATCAGGAAACTAAAACATGAATACTGGTTTGTGGATCGGGGTGTGAGTGTCCCTGTCCACAGACGTGACAACAACTGGAGTTTGTAATAAAAAACGCTCACATTTCTATGCAAAGTTATGGAGTTGGCTAAAGCTAGCTACTGCGCTGTGTCCCCACATTATAATTTCACTATTAGTATAACTATTTCCTCCAGTGCAAAAATGTGAAAGTAATGTGGTCTTCCTTCCAAATGATCCGCTGTAACTTTACTACCGCTGTCCTCGTCATTTCAAACTTTTTAACAATGTTGCTCAGGCTACAGCTAACGTTCTGTGGCACTTTCTCCATGTTTTACTTATTGTTAGCTTACCTTGAGCTGCATTAGCATACTGGAAACTGCACTGTCCCTGAAACACAGTCTATCCAGAATAGTAATGATCCAGAGATGGTTTTAGCTCCGTGTGGCAGAGTCATCCCTCGGTGTTCAATTTGACAACTCCCAAACTGTTCCAGATTAGCTTCCACGACATGCTACGCTAATATTTCCTCCACGACGTGCTACGCTAATGTTTCTTCCACAATGTGCTACTCTCATGTTTCTTTCAGCGCTGTAAAACGCCACGTGTTTTGAATCCACACATGTAGCAGACATGTGGAGAAATAATGATTTTTTTCCCTTCACCGGGAGAGGATTACATGCAGAAGATGACGGCTTTGAACTTACAGGGATTAGAATGAGGAAATGTACTTTGATGAAATGTAGGCCTACCCTCTCCAAGACGGAGGAAAGATGATGAAACTAACTAGTTATGTGCTGTCTGCCTATAGCTGCTGCATGTAGGGCGTTTTCAATTTAAAATTTGTGTTATCGATATTACAATATTGTAGTAAACCAGGACTGAACACTGCCAGTCTCTAAGTTTAGGTGTGTTTAACAGTCATTAGGTCTAAGAGGAATTATAAGGACTAATATGATCAGTATAAACTATCTGGTGTTTGGCTTTTGAAAATGTAATTATTTTAATGGCTTTAAAGGTGGAGTATTTTACATCTATGGAGTATTAACAACGGGGTATTTTACTACTATTGTGTCTGTTAACCCACAATTTAGATTGCCATGTTACTTTTAATCCTTTTGAAGATGTTAAAATGATGCTCCGAGTCTCACCTTTTTTCCCTCCTCCTTCAGAGCGCTATCGCAATACAATTAGCATCCATTCGAGTAATGTAACTATTGTACATCACATCAGGTTTGTGAAGTTGTAGTCTATCGTTTTGCATCCTGTTTTTGTACTGCTAACCATAAGGAGGGTTCAGGAGAGATGACTAGATTACTCAAACATGCATGGATGACATCTAAAACCTCTTCAGGCATGTTTTTGATGAGGAGACATTATAACATGGCAGAAAGCTCCAAATAGTCAATTTCTTATAATACCTCCTCTCTAAGGCTATTGTTGACCTCCAGATTTTGCTCAAAAGAATTAGAGAAACACTGTGTTCCTTATTTTGAGCTGTATGTATTTGAAATGAGCTCGGTTGCTAGATTACCTGTGCCTATTGCTGCCTGGACAACCAATACTACTCACTTTTCTATACTAACAGTGTGTACTCTGGGTTCTGGTCAGATCTCAACAATTCAGATGTGCGTGATTGCCTGACAGATCAGCCAATAAGAGAAATGCAAGGTCTGTCCATATCATACACTGCATATAAAAAAGGACATAGCTAATGCGCTAACTGCCACGTTCACAAATGAGCATGCACACATTTCGGGCTCCATCAACTCTGGCTCCAATTTACTTTCTATTAAAAAAACTGTGGCCCCTCTCTCTGTAACTGCTGCTGTCGCACTCATAATTTTTGTCTTAAACTGTTCATTTTAACCCGCTCTACATGATCCTGCATTTTTAATACCAGACAAATCAGGTGTCTTCTTTCCCCGAGGTCGCTCCTGCTAGCGTTTGCAACAGGTTTTATTGACAGCAGTGCCCGCTCCCTTCTAAACCAGTGGTCCAGGCGTTACTTTCAACAGCCTCGCTCTTGGATTGGCTCTTTGATTACTATGATACTCGTGGTCGGAAATCCAAATATGAAACTCTGCTCTAAACTGGCTCCTATAAATGCTAGCCTTAATGAGCTTTATTGGACTGAAGCCGAACGCTGTCGGTGACGTCACACTCCATTAGTCCACTTCTTTATAAAGACTATCAAAACTAACATGGTTCTTATGGGAAAAAATGGGTTCTCAATCACAAGCCCCATCTATACATAATTCTCAGCATATTGTCTTGCACAAAATGGCAGGATGCACCAATCCCAAAACAGTGTCGGGTCTGTTCTGTTCATACTTAAGCTGCATTTGGCTCTCTGCTGTCTTACCTGGCAAAACACCGCTGCAATTAATTTAAAATGAATGTGAATGGGATAGAACCACACAGTGTAACCATGAAAACCAAGATGGTAAGCATGGAAACCAAACTCACAAACAGAAACCCAAGCTTGTCTCAAAGCAGGCGTCCTGGCAGTGTGTTAGCTTTATTCACACATAAGCCTTCTCTGCATATCCTGGTTCGCTGCCAGATGATCCTGTTGTGGCAAAATGCATGTAACCTACCCGGTCATTCTCCATGTGTGCATGGAGCTATAGAAAAACAATTAACTCAAATGGGATTCAGTCTGGATTCACCAGGTAACTCACATTGACCAAGAAGCTCAAAAATACTACAGAATACTTATATAAAACACTGATCCAGAACAGTTTATCTTAGTGCATACTGTACATTTACAATGCCAGTTCACCAAATATCAAACACTCTTTGAACTTTAAACCATCAATGTACACAGCTCTCTCCATGTCCCGCATTCTCTGTCTTTTTTGCAGCGTCTCCTAAACCTCTCCAACATGGCCGCCGTGTGATTGAGCGTAGATTTAGCTATTCTTTGATCCGCTGTCGATCACAAAAACCTTGGTGTTGTCAGAGTAACCCTGAAATCAGAGCTGCTCCGGGTCTGTCAAAAACTCCCAACCAAACACATCAACAACAAAGGCCTTGCGCAGCATCCGATTGCAGCACGATTGCACCAAACTCACTCTTTTATTTCTCTCTCCTTCTCCCTCTCTTTCTCACCCCCTCTCTCTCCTTTTCTCTCCCTTCCTCTCCAGCTCTCTCTTTCTGTCCCTCTTTCATTCTCCTCTGATATTCTGACTGGTCTGTTTTCTTTCTTTCTCTCACTTTCTCTCCCTCTTTCTCTCTCCCCTCTTCTGCCTCTATCTACAACCCTGTTTTGCCCTTCCCTCCCTTTCTCTCTCCTTTCCTCTTCCTTAATCTCTCTCTTTCTGTCTCTCTTTCTCTTCTCTGCTCCTGTGATGGTCTAATGTTATTCTCTCTACTTCAGGTTACTCCTGTATTCGACCTCTAAACCCGTTGTCAGCCCGATCCTTTATTTAGCTGGTAACAAGGAATTCAGACCTTCTCTTTAAGAAACAATGACTGATTCAAGTTACTGAATAAGAATAGACTTCCCTTTTCATACACACCTCTTTCAGCTCATTTGGGGGTATCCCAAGGTGTTCCCAGGCCAGCTGAGAGTCCCTCCAGCGTGTCCTGGGTCTTCCCCATAACATGCCTGCAACATCTCCCTAGGAAGGCGTCCTGGAGGCATCTGGAACAAATGCCTGAGCCACCTCTTGACGTGTAGGAGCAACGGCTCTACTCCAAGCTCCTCCTGGGTGATTGCGCTCCTCACTCTATCTCTAAGGGAGTGCCCAGCCACCGTGCGGAAGAAACTCATTTAACCACTTATATCTATCATGTTGTTGTTTTGGTCATTACCCAAAGCTCATGATCATAGGTGAGGGTAGGACCAGAGATCTAAACCAGGACAAAACTTGGACCAGAGGTTAGGGTAAAAGGAGAGCTTTGCCTTTGGATTCAGCCTCTTCTTCACCACACCAGCCTGATACAGCAACCGCATCACTGCAGATGCTACACCAATCTAACTGTCAGTCTCATGCTCCAACCTTCCCTCACTCGAGAACAAGACCCGGAGATACTTGGACTTCCATCACATTCGCATACTCACTATACTGCACCTATAAATTGTACAAAACAGACTTCTTTAAGTTATAAAACATTAAATGTCTAAGGAATATATGCGCTTTAATAAACATTTTTGTACACTGTTACATTTAAAGTGGAATTAAACACCAGAAAATGGAGGAGGGGTGGGGTCTGGAGGACACTTAACCGCTTGCATCCTCCATCTTGTCCTTTTGGTCCCAAGGCTCATGACCATAGGTGAGAGAAGGACGACAGATCTAGACCAGGACTAAATCAGGACTAAACCAGGACCATAGCTGAGGGTAAATCCAGAGCTCTGCCTTTGGACTCAGCTCCTTCTTCACCACATCAGTCTGATGCAGCAACCTCATCACTGCAGACGCTGCACCAATCCAACTGTTAATCTCAAGCTCCATCCTTCCCTCACTCGAGAATAAGACCCCAAAATACTTGAGCTCCTCCACTTGAGGCAAGGACTCTCCACCCACCTGGAGAGAGTGACACTCTTTTCCAGTTGAGAACCTTGACCTCGGATTTGGAGGAGCTGATTCTCATCCCAGCTGCTTCACAATGGGCTCAACCTGTCCCAGTGCCTTCTGCAGGACCTGGTTTAGCCCTGGTTTAGTCCTGGTTTACTCCATTAAGGTGTATGGATAAAGCTTAATCCTGGACTTTTAAAACAATGTCATTTATAATGTGTTTTATCTCCACACATCTGTTCTCTGTCCCTTCATCCCTGTGAGTTTCCGGTGTGTTTTGGCCTTGACGTGGCTGAAGTGTAAAGTCTGCATTGGTTCTGACAGAGCCGAGTCCCGGAGGCCGAAGCTTCAGAACATGAATAAAACATAAGAGTGTCAACAAGCTGCCTTCACCTCCTCACACCAGACACAGACAGACTGCTCCTTTCACCCACAAAGTCCCACTTCAAAAGCCCCACTCTCTCAAGGTCACTGACAAAATGGCCGCCCACACCGTCCACCAATCCACATTTGTTTGTTTGTCTTAAAGGAGAATAATTATGCAAAATCTCAAGCATTTTTTTCTCATGTTGTTCAATTTTATTTTCTTCATCAGTGATACACGTAGGATTCTTCTACACTTCTTATTTTTATGTAATCTCAAGGTTCATTTCAATCAGGGGCACAGAACATTTCAAATTCATATTAATTACTGTGATTCTGCATTTCTTTAGTTCAGAGCAAAAGAGCAAAAATTCACTTCTGTCACGGGACAAAAGCTTTAGAATGGTTAGATTACTTCTTCAGTTCTGGTCAGATTACTTCTTCAGTTCTGGTCAGATTACTTCTTCAGTTTTGGTCAGCTTGCTGGTGGACACTGACTTATATTTATCTGAAGGGAGGAGCTAACTACACTGAACTGAAACTGAACTACACCAGTTTGTATTACAATGAAAATATGTTTGGGATATTTCTGAAACTAACACTACACAAAGTATTTTGGGTATATTACAATGAAAATAGATACAATATGAATAGTAGTTTCAGCACCTTTATTTTATATTCCAAGAAGCCGCCAGGTTTACGTTCCTGTATTGTGCATGTCATTTAACCAACAGTAGTAGAGCCAAACAGTAAACATTCTTGACCCAGATCTGTTTCATTTGGTTGTTTAATTCCTTCAGCAGTTTCATTTTGTAGATTAAAGGAGGAGTCTTCGAGCGATGCCTTAGTGACACAGATAGAGCCATCCTGATACGAGGCGGAGGACACAGACAGGACAAAAGGCAAATGGATCCAGTGAAGTGGCTCTGATTTCAGCTCATCCTAGCCTCAGTCCTTCAGAATAAATCCTTTATAAATGAAAGAAGTTGAGGGGGGTTTGTGTAGGTGCGAGGCTAAATGATGAGGTCTGCGGTTAGTCTGCGATCGGTCTGTGGTCGGTTTGTAGTCTGCTGTTGGTCTATAAGTCGGTCTGCAATTGATCTGTGGTCGATTTGCAGTCTGTCTGTAGTCTGCGATCGATCGGTGGTCTGCGGTCGGTCTTTGATCGGTCTGTGGTCTGTAGTCAGTCTGCGGTTAGTCTGTGGTCTGCAGTCAGTCTACGGTCGGTCTGTGGTTGGTCTGTAGTTGGTCTGTGTCCGGTCTGTGGTCTGCTGCCGGTCTGCAGTTGGCCTTTGACCTGTGGTCAGTCTGCGGTTGGTCTATAGTTGGTCTGTGGTCAGTCCGTGGTCTGTGGTCAGCCTGTGGTCTATAGTTGGTCTGTGGTCAGTCCGTGGTCTGTGGTCAGCCTGTGATCTGTCTGTGGTCTGTGGTCGGTCGGCTGATACAAGCTGATGGATACTGAACAGTCTCTGAGATTTGGGGCTTAGTATAAACCCAGAGAGAACACACACATATACAGTGTTTTCTAATGCAGAGTTTAACTGGAGCAGATGGTGAAGTGCAGTTTAATGACCTTTAGCTGCAAGGGACAGTATCTCACATTTGTCAGCTGTTTTTTCCAGGTTTGTAAAAGGCTTTAGAGGGGCTTAGACTTTCACTGTAGCTCCCCTCCCTTCCCCCGTTTAGATATATGACACTCCTTTTCCATAATACTCTTATGGATACAGGAGGGGGACTTTTGTATAAGGGCCTTCAATGTGATTGGACCATAGCCTGTGTGAAGAGGTGCACTAAGTGAGTGTGACGTCACCCATAGCATTCGGCTCCAGTCAAATGAAGCTCATCGAGGCTAGCAGATATGGGGCCAATTTGGAGTCGAGTTCCACTTTTGGAATTCTGACCACGAGTATCATAGCAACCAAAGAACCAATCTGGAGCAAGACTGTTGAAGGTAACGGCCCTGTCTGCAGGGAGCAGACAGAAGCTGGCAGGAGCACACAGGTGTAGGCAGGAGCACCACTGGTTTAGCAGGGAGCAGGTGCTTCACACTGTCATTCAAACCTGTTGCTAACACTAGTGGGAGCAACCTCGGGGAAAGAAGGCACCTAATTTGTCTGTTATTAATGTTCATATCTTGATCCACAGACAAAATAGTGAAATAAAACCCCTACAATCATGTAGAGCGGGTTAATATGAACATTTTAAGGCCAAAATGCAGAGACTGACAGTAGCAGTTACAGACCAAGGTGCCTCAGTGTAAAGTGAATTGTAGTCGATGGAGCCGGAAGCGTGCCCATGAGCACTTTCTTCTTTTGTCTGCATTAGAAGAGTTATTGTCTGGAATGTTCCACCATATGGCATTAAACTTATCTTCTTATTGTTAAATTAGAAGAGTTTTTATTGCTAGAGAAAAGCAGCATTTTCACTGCGAGTGGGGTTGACTCTGACGTGCCAGGCAAGAAAGTTGGTTAGACTTTAGTCTAAAGGTCTTCTCAGAGGTTCAAGATTGTAAAAGTAGTTACATTTTTACCTTTTTGGGTTTATCAATCAATCAATCTATCTATCTATATTGATCTATCCATCTTTCTCTATTTGGTGTAAATATTCACAGTGTATCAAAAACCCAATGTAAATGGCATGTTGTCTTTATACTGTTCTGTGTGTATTTATACTCTCAATGTTCTGTGTGTATTTGAAGTTTTTTTTTTTTTTTTTTTTTTTTTTTTTTTTTTTCCACCAAATCAAATGGACACTTTACACTGTATCATTCACTCCACACTTGGATATTCTAACCACAGCTTCCCTGGTGAGGTTTTCAATCTGCCATCAGCCCCAATGGACACAATGGCAGGTTCAAGCAAAGTTTTGTTTTTAAAATGTCCACCTCTCAGCTTTAGTGAGTTCAGGGGGTCCAAGTGCCCATGTGACTGAACATCTGTGAGGGCTACTTCATTGTGCTCTGTGCAGTGAGCCAGGTCTGCTGTTAGCTCCATACAGACAGGTGCACACAAAAGCTGGCAGGATCAGACAGGTGTAGGCAGGTGCAGACGGGAGCTGCTCCTGTTAAAGACTTCATTTACAAACTCATTTGTCGCTCTGCTGTTTAAAGAAACACACTCTGCAAGTTGTGTTTATGTGGTCGTCTCATTTGAGTAAACTCTGGATTGTGTGTTTTCTGTCATTCGCTTCTTCTCTTGAGTAACTTCACAAAACTGAAGAAATGGAAGATAAATATCTGTCTTTTCTGTGTTTCTTGAGGTGCTTTCTACCCCGACCTACAACCAGTCAGAGATAGTGGAGTGGTTCTGCTTGAGGTGTGCAAATCACTACAGAACTTATCAGTTGATCCGATTCTGGTATTGATCAGAATCTATAAATATTGAAGCATTTTAAAAGAACAAGTTCCCTCCCAAACATTTAACTGTCACTTCTCCAAAAATGTCTCAGAATGTGGCATGTTTAATTTACCATTTATTGTGCGAACATGTGAGGATTACCATCTCTTACACTTGATGTTTCCTAAAGAGAGGCATTAGGAGGACAGTAGGAGAAATTTTGACCCTTACATTTGCAATTGCGTATTTATATTCTGTGTGTTCTTCACTGGTGTCAGTCTAAAGACCCGTGCTGGGTTCATGATCCAAGTGAATCCAGCTGCAGATATCTCACTTCAAAACTTCCCAAAGGACAAAGCACTTTTATCTTGGCTCTTACCTCTTTCTGTCCTCAGATATCTGCCCCTCTCTGAGCGCATCTGGTCTTCTCCTCAGGGAGTTTTGTACCTTGTTTGCCCACACCACATGCCCTCATCTCGGGCTTCACCTGCCTCCGCTCTGTCCTCTCTCCCACTGTCCACAGCTCCTCCCCTGGGTCCAAATTCAAACTTTTCCCCGTCTATCTGCCTCAGGCTTTAACCAAAAACCTAAACAAAAGTTGAACAGAAAAAAATATAAAGTTCCTCCAGAGTTTAGGACATGTTTGCATTATTTATGTGGCGTTATTCTGTCCCAAGTTCTGTAATAGACACATGGAAAATGCTTTTGTTCATTTTGTTTTCTAAGATCCTTGGAGGTCTTTAAAAGGTAATAACCAGCATTCTTAGAAACACACATGATGCGTTCTCGTGGCTTTAATTTCAAACATGCTCTTGGGCACACAGAGATTAGTATTTCAGAGTTTCTAACTTAAAATAACTAAAATAATGTCTGCATTTGGAAAAAAAAATACTTTGTACACTTCAAAAAAAACTTGCTTTCTGAAAACTATTGGACTATCAACCCCCCCATCAAGGAATCACTCACCCATTCACACATTCATACACCAGTGTACTCACTTGGGCAAGATGGGTTAAGTTTCTTGCATAAGGACACAACGGCAGCATTCATCTGTGGGACCTGGGATCGCGCCACCAACCTGTGGGTCAGTGGATCTGACCGCTTTACCAATGGTGTTTATGTCAAGAGCGGGATTCAAACCAGAGAGGTTTAAGCCCATTGTGAAGCAGCTGGGATGAGAATCAGCTCCTCCAAATCCGAGGTCAAGGTTCTCAACTGGAAAAAGGTGGCACCCTCTCCAGATGAGTGGAGAGTCCTTGCCTCAAGTGGAGGAGCTCAAGTATTTTGGGGTCTTATTCTCGAGTGAGGGAAGGATGGAGCTTGAGATTAACAGTTGGATTGGTGCAGCGTCTGCAGTGATGAGGTTGCTGCATCAGACTGATGTGCCGAAGAAGGAGCTGAGTCCAAAGGCAGAGCTCTGGATTTACCCTCAGCTATGGTCCTGGTTTAGTCCTGATTTAGTCCTGGTCTAGATCTGTCGTCCTTCTCTCACCTATGGTCATGAGCCTTGGGACCAAAAGGACAAGATGGAGGATGCAAGCGAACCTCCATTTTCTGGTGTTTAATTCCACTTTAAATGTAACAGTGTACAAAAATGTTTATTAAAGCGCATATATTCCTTAGACATTTAATGTTTTATAACTTAAAGAAGTTTGTTTTGTACAATTTATAGGTGCAGTATAGTGAGTATGCGAATGTGATGGAAGATCCGCCACCTGCTTCATGTGTTTGTGGAGATGTTGTTGGTTTGCCTAGAATGTTTCACAGTGTGGCATTAAGCTGATTTACATGGAGACACACAGTTAATTATACAGTCTTCCATTTATATAAAGGATGTTCCCAAATATAACTTTTTTTTTTTTTTTTTTTCAGTTATAGTTATTCTTACACAGGCTTAACAATGTGGATTCAAGCAACATAATGGCATGAATATGATTAGGATGAAGGACTGGTCCATTACACGAGTCCCTTCACAAAGAGGAAAAGCACACACAATGGGCCATCTGCCACCTGTGTGTGTGTGGTGTGTGTGTGTGTGTGTGTGTGTGTGTTATGTCTGTATGCGTATGTGTGTATGTATGTGTGTGTGTTGTGTTATGTGTGTGTCATGTCTGTGTATATGTGTTGTATTATGTGTGTACAAGGTATGTGTGTATGTGTGTGTTATGTGTGTATAAGTTATGTGTATATGTGTATGTGTGTATAAGTTATGTGTATGTGTGTATAAGTTATGTGTGTGTGTGTGTGTGTTATTATGTGTGCATGTTATGTTTGTGTGTTATCTATATTTGTTATGTGTGTGTGTGTGTTATGTGTCTATGTGTGTATATGTTACACTGTGTTATGTGTAAGTGTCTGTTATGTGTGAATGAGTTATGTGTATATGTGTGTTTTATCTGTCTATATGTGTGTTATGTGCGTATAAATTATGTGGATGTGTGTGTGTATGTGTATGTATGTATGTCTGTGTATGTGTGTGTTATGTGTATATATGTGTGTGTTATTGTGTGTGCATGTTATGTGTGTTATGTATATGTGTTATGTGTGTGTGTATGTGTGTGTTCTTCTACAGCTGGTGCTGGTAAACTCTGTCCCCTGCCATATCTCCGGGCAAACATGATCGTCCAATCAGATTGTTTTTTTTCAGTGACGCAAGTGAAACGAAGGGGTTCATTGGTCAAATATCATTTACAAACAAAATCACGTTTCTCTCACCGCCGATTTACAAAGTTTAGTGATTTTTTTTTGTTGTTCCTCGTAAGCAGCCACGTTTGTTTTAATACGAACAGACCATGAGGTTCCCTGATTGGCTCGTTCACCTGTCAATCATGCCCATCTGAATTGTGGAAGATTCAGTGCTGTCCTCCTCGTTTCCCTCTGTGCTCTGTCTCTTACAGGGCAGGTGAGTGTCAGACCCCCCATCCCTCTCTCTCTCTCTCTTAAAGGGGAGGTGTATTTCTGCGGGCAGATGTAGAGGAGGTGGCTGCATTTACATTTTGATGTGTTGTGATTTTTTCTGCCGGAGCTCGTTCTTCACGCACTCACGACGATTTCACGGAGAAGGTTCAGAGAGAGAGAGAGAGGGAGGAAAGGACGGAGAGGGAGAGAGGGAGAGAGGGAGAAAGGGATGGAGAGAGAAGAATGTTCGTTGAGAGCTGTGTGGTCCAGTGTGCTGCTCTGACTGAGAGAGAGAGGGAGGAAGGAAGGAAGGAAGAGCGGGAGAGAGGGAGGGGCAAAGGAGGAAGGGAAAGAAGACAAGAGAGAGTGGAGGGGAGGCAAAGGAAGATAAAGACAGAACAGATTTTGTAGCACTTAACGATGGGGAGTCTATCATTTCTAATTTCTCTTTTCTTCCTCACGGGTATTTTGTGTATATCTGTTAAATGTGATTATAGGGCCTCTGTTGCACTTCATATTCCCAGAGCTCTCCATCCAAGCACTGACTGGACCTGCTGACCCCTGATCAGACCAGACTCAGCCTGGTCCAGACTCAGTCAGACCAGGCCCCGGCTTATCTTCAGCTATCAGACCAGATGGTTTAAAATACTGGACTTTATGCTGCTGGTGATGGGCAGATACCATCAACATATTAATATAGAAAGGTCTCAAAACACTACGATTCTTTGAAATACCAGAGTTTGATGGTTACGCTAACAACAACTAGCATGCTAACCATGAACTTCACTGGGGCCTTTAAAGTGGACTATGTAGGGTAACTATTCTGGTGGAGGGTCCCTCACCTGCTCATCCCCTGTGAGATGTTTATGCTTTCCCTGGAATGTTCCACAGTATGGCATTAAACACATCTATCTCCATGGAGACAAGCAGATGATTCCACCTCGGTCAGGTCACCCGAGTTTACACTGATTTATATTTAAACTTTTTATCTATTTGAATTTGTTTTATATAGTCATGAAAAAAAATAAATAAATAAAAAAAATAAATAATCCAGATGGATTTAATCTTTTTAAAATGTGTTGTGGTTTTGCGGCTCATAGAATAGAATTTTTCTTCTTCATGTTTCAAAGTTTCAATTTAATTAATTTGGAACATGTAAGTTTAATAAAAAGCAAAAATTGTGTGGGAGTTTGAACATAATGAACTCTAAATGTGTGGGCTTTTGTACTTAGTTCAGTATGTTGCTTGTAAATGTCCGTGTTATGATCTGGGGCCTCTCTGGAGCACTTCGTCTCTGCTGTGGCGAGTCCATTTCCTCCTTTTCAGCTCCATCACCTCAGGAGACAGCAGGGGGCGCAATGATTGAACATAATGACGTGTGAAACCATTAAGCAGATAATCAGAGGCAGTGCGGGGGTCGGAGAGGGGCCTCACTGTCCACAGCCCCTCGCAAACACAGCACAAGAGGAGGAACAGAGGGCAGGAGGGGCTCCCCATTACAACACAATCAGCTGCATCCCACTAATGAAACTACTGGACATCACATCAGGTTTGTCAAGATGCTGTGTACAGTTTTGTATCAGGTTTTGTATATTTATGGAGAATTGTCATGTGGTAGCATGGGTAATGTAGACCTGTGGGAGGAGCCTTGTACAGGCTCATACTGCTAACCATATGGAGAACATCTAAGAGGTCTTCAGGCATGTTTTTGATGAGGGAACAACATTAGACCATGGTGGAAAGCTCTAAAAAGTTGATTTTGCAGAATACTGCCTCTTTAATACAGTCTGAAAAATACTTAATTTATAATAAACAAATGATTCTGGGTCATTTTGGAGAAATTGCCTTTGTTCTGACCTCTCCAAATTAAAATGATAACCATTACTGAACCCTCCGCAGTATATACACAAGTTCGGGGTCTTTGCAAAGGTAACACCCTATAGTTTTACCCTCAGGTGTCACAATCACTGTAGGTTTGTCTGGAAGCATTTATACACTTTGGAACACACATAAAAGATTTTTCTCGTCCTCGCCTAAATGTTTTTGTTAAAATGAAGGTGTAGAAAGCTGCAGTGGGGAACTGGGGAAATACACTGTATCTCAGCTGAAAATATTGTTGACCTCTCACATTTCAAATTTGAGGACAATATCTATAAAAAGGAGATTTTTACACTAATTTTATTAGTAATAAATCCAGGCATTTCATGGAGGGACATTTGATGTATCCAGATTTATCCAAACCTATCCAAATAGACACATTTGGAAAAAAAAATGCAACAACTTCTGAACACTTCAACCCATCCGGTGATGGCTGGACTCTAGATCGCCTTGCCTGAATGGACGGCTCACTGAGTGGGCTCTGGCCCTACAGACTTGAACTAGATGCGCCTTAGTCCTGGACACATCTAAAGTCTGTCCGTCCATGGGAGTGGATCTCTCCTTCACTGTGGTTCTCCTCGAGGTTTCTCCTTTTCCCACTGGGTTTTTGGAGTTTTTCCTTGCCGAGAAGGAGGTTCTAAGGACAGGGGATGTTCTGGAACAGTTATCCATTGCTTGTTTTCTGTTGATTAATTTGCTTGTCTGTTTCTGTTTCATTGTTGATTTTCTAATTCTGTTGGTTAATCAACTCTCATGTTCAGCCCTAAGAGGCGGCTGCTGTCGTGATTTTGGGCTTTACAAAAATAAATTGAATTGAATTGAAATTGAACCCACAGACATCAATGAGGACTCTACTGAAAGCTTTCACTTAGAGGAATCTGTATCTGCACGCCTAGCTACTCTATTATTTATGTACATTTATTTAGCATATCAAAACACAATATAAAATGTATATTTGTTTATAAAATATAGTCAAAACAAGTGGTATGGGTCAAAATAAATATATAGTTACAAACTCCACGCACTGCAAACAGTCAACACACACACCTACACACACACACACACCTACGCACAGCACATGATTATGGCTTCTCCGTGATTCTTTTTTTCTGCTGTGTTCTGATGCTCCTGCCTCTGCCAGCTCCAAGACAAGAGTTTCTCTAAAGGCCTTTTGGTGCATAGGGATTTTACCCTTTGATCTACATTGTCCTTTATAGAGAATGAAGGCCTTCACAAGGGCAACGTCCCAAAAAATTGTGAAAAACCTGGTAATAGCCGATGAGCGCATCTGATAGGTCAACGTCACCCATGTGCCTAAGGAAAAACAACGCACAATGATGCAGGATTTATGCATGGAGCTGCATCTCTACACTGTACTCTACCTGTGTACAGTAAAACTACTGTACTCTACCTGTGTGCAGTAAAACTACTGTACTCTACCTGTGTGCAGTAAAGCATGCCAAACTGTGCATTGTCTTGTTCAGTTGCTCATTGGCTATTAGCGTTAGGAATGTGTAATGTGTATTAATTGGTTGATACTATAACGGTGAGAGAGAGTGTTCATTCTGCGATCAGGGGCTTCAGTGATCTGCAAAACCAATGATGATAGTCAAATTAGGTGTCAATCAGAAGATAACATTTGGGTTTATCATTGGGCAGCACAGTTATCGCTGGCTGAACTATATTCTGCCAGATATCAGCAATACATAAATTCTGATCCTTAACTCTCCACAGGAATGTGCGAGAGCGCGCCTCTCCCATGAGCAAAGATGAGATGCTAATGTCTGCACATCTTATATTTTTACCTACAATAAGGCAAACTGCAGAATAATACAACACCTTTCAATCAATAGACAAAGGTAGTCTAATTCATACAGCTAAACACAAACGTGCCAGAGTGCATGGTTCAATGCACACTATGTGCACAGAAGTGACGCTAAGGATTACACACGATATATTTTACCTACAGTTGTCAATAGCAATGTCAGTAGCAGAATAAACCACACTTACCAATCAAGAACAGCATCCAATCCATCAAATGGTCCTCTACTCCTGAGTCCACCGTGGAATCTTCACTTTTTGCCACGAAACACTCGGGGTCAGAGATGCCTCTAGTTTAACTTGTACAAACATCCACAGTGTCCTCCATCACATACTTCCTTTTGCTTTGTCCGTTTCATCATGTTCAGAACACAAAACTGTTGCAAAACAACAGTGCATAAAATGCACAAGAATTACACATGAAGGGCCCTTAATTCACTCACCTTCTTTGCTCACTGGTCATGCTCCGTTTGTTTACGGAAAACCACGGCATGCCATACATCATCGTGTTCCGCTGCTCATTGGCTGTAAGGAGAAATGTCACTAAACATGTGTAATGTAACTGGTTGATTCTACAAGGGGGGAGAGTGGGGTGTAAACCTTTCGTCATCTGTAGCACTGATTCGCTGTCTGGGCTCCAGTGACACACAACCCCCACCTTGTTGGACAACACTGGTGTCAATCAGAAGCTAACAAGTGTGTTTGTCACTGAGAAACAAAGTCGGCGATGTCAAAAGTTTTATTATGCCTGAAATCGAGAAAAGAAATGCAAAAAAGTGATGGAGCAGACTTCACGTTTAGATTACTTTCCTGCAGCTGATTAGACATGGAGGGTCTAACTTATTTTGTGGACATGAATTCTTCAGTGGATTATATTCTCTGGACCTGTCCGGAACAAATGAGACCAACTTTCTGGGAATATGTTGATGTTTCACAGAACCAGAGCCCTCAAAGTCCAAAGTGAAGCCCAAGCCCAAAATTTTGGCTTTTCTGTAAAACGGCTTTCCTGTTGCATATTAGAAAAGACGAGCGCTGTAGCTTTCATTTCATGTGTAGATTGTCTGTGTGGGTGACGCAGAAGTATATGTACATTGCTGTAGAGTTGCAAAGTAGGGACGACGTCAGAATGGTAACAGGTTAAGAATTGTTCAGTCTTATTTACAGGCTCAGGTTTAGAGGTAGAGTAATAATTAAAGGCCCTATTTCTGTGTCCATGTATTTGAGCAAAATGTGTCCTGCCGCAGTACAGATATATTTAATGAGAAGCTCTTCAGGTAAAAATGAGTCCACTGTGTGCTATCTCCATCTAAATATAAAGATTTTAATGTTCATTAATCCAAAAGTGCGCATTAGCATGCTAGTTGTTAGCTTTACCATCAACTGTGACCCAATAGACTAACCATAACATTCTACTCTTGGTGGTTTGATGTCATAATAGGAGGTGTGTGTGTGTGTGTATGTATGTATGTGTATGTGTGTGTGTGTGTATGTATGTATGTATATATGTATGTATGTATGTATATATATATGTGTAATATATATATATATATATATATATATATATATATATATATATATATATATATATATATACATATACATACATACATACATACATACATACATACATACATACATACATACATACATACATATACATACATATATACACATATACATATACATACATATATATATATATATATATATATACATATATATATATATATACATATATATATATATACATATATACACATATATAACATACACATACACATACACATACACATGTGCCATACACATATACATGAACATATACAGGTATGTGTTTGGATACTAATATGGTGATGTTTGTGCAATTTAAAGTGTGTGTTTGAAGCTAAAGTGTGTGTTAGGAGCTAAAGTGTGTGTGTGGAGCTAATTAGCCACTTTTACAGCAGTGGTGATGTTCTTGATTGGAGTTTTATGTTTCGCGGCGCTAATATAATGAGGTGCAATCAGACCGGGATCATAATTTCACACAACACGGCTAAACGAGTCTCCGAGCGTCTGGTCCTAAAGAACTGTACACTTCCTCTCGTTACATTAGCAAAACGAACGCCTACAAATTTTAATTAACTTAATGTCAACGTTAATAATTGTACAGCGTCATATTTCACAGGGGATGGTTTAATAATTCATGCACTGGCCTCACTTCACAGTTGGGAATAATCTGGTGTCTGCAGTTTGCAGTGAAGTAAAACAAAACAGTTTATCTGGTTTGTTAGTGGGCGTTTAGAGACTTTCACCTGTACATGTGTGTGTGTGAGGACAAACGTGTGTGTGAATATTTAGAAATGCTTCACCTATACGTGTGTGTGTGTGTGTGTGTGTGTGTGTGTGTGTGTGTGAGAGAGCACAGGGACGTTTAACCTCTACGTGTGTGTTTGTGACCATACATGTGGGTGTGGATATTTAGAGATGCTTCCCCTGGACATGTGGGTGTGTGGACCCTTCACCTGTACGTGTGTGTGTGTGTGTGTGTAGACATACGTGTGTGTGCACTTAGAGCTGTTTCACCTGTACGCGTGTGTGTGTGTGTGTGTGTGTGTGTGTGTGTGTGGACATCCAGAGCCATTTCACCTGTTCATTTGTCAGTGGACATTTTGCAGACTCATAATCTGATGAAAATCTCTTGGAGGTAAATATTTTTGTGCAGCAGAAGCTAAATCTGAAAACAAATTTGTTGCAAAGCAGAGCAGACTCTTCCCAAACAAACGAGTCTTTTTGCCTGACAGAAAATCTCCCTAAATCTGCAGGGATCAGATGTGACGTGGGAGTAAACAAACATGGAGGATAATGGAAGTCTGAGTGTACAACATGATCCAGCCGGACAGACCGGACTTTGGACACTTCTGTCTGCTTCATTAGTGTTTCTCAAACAGGGAATGTTTCACAGTGTGGCATAAAATGTATTTAATGTGCTTTATAGGCTTGTTTAAGCCCTTCAAAGCTCTACACTATAGTCATTATTCATTCACACCACACTCAGCGGTGGTAAGATACTACTGTAGCCACAGCTGCCCTGGTACAGACTGACAGAACTGTTCATCTGCGCCCCTCTGACCATCACCAACACTCATGCACATACCACATTCATTCTAGGCAATTGAGTAAAGTGTCTTGCCTAACGACACAACGACAGAAATTAGTCTGAGCGGGAATCGATCCTGCGACCTTCAGGTTGGTTGCCACTGTCATATTACAGCTGTTTTAATGTGAATAAGATTGAAAACATGCATTCTTCACACACTAAGTGTGTGTTTGCCTTTTCACAGATCTGAGTTGTAACATGGCCTTGTGGTGTCAACCGCTTGTCTCTATGGAGACAGATGAGTTTAATGCCATAATGCTGAACCTTCAAGGCAAAAAATAACCTCTCCACTGAGAAAAGTGCAAACAGAAGCATTATGCTTTGAATTATTTTGGACCTCAATATAATTAAACGAGAAAATATAATGGTAATAACTGACAATAACTGCTCTCTCTGTAACTGCTGCTGTCAGGCTCATCATTTTGGTATTTAAATGTTTGGGTTAACCAACTCTACATGATCCTGATATTTTCATTTCACTATTTTGTCCATAAACCAAGATATAAACATTAATAACAGACAAATCAGCCTTCTTTCTCCGAGGTCATCCCACTTGTGTTAGCAACAGGTTTGATTCCCGGTGCAGGAAGGGTGTTAACTTCAACAGCCTTGCTCCAGATTGGCTCTATGATACTTGTGGTCAGAATTCAAAATATGGAACTCAGCTCCAAATTGGCCCCTATAACTGCTAGCCTTGAGCTTTATTTGACGGGAGCTGACGCTATGGTTGACATCACACTCACTTAGTCCACTTCTTTCTACAGGTTATGACCCCAATGTGTGATGTCTGTATATTTTTTTGTTGACTTTTATGTGAAGCACTTTGGTTCAGCTGAAGTTGTTTCAAATGTGCTATACAAATAAACTTGAATTGAATTGACAACAAGTCCCATAGTTTGACCAAATAAGTAGATTTATGTAACTGTGCAGTGTCTCATTCTGAAGACCAAAAAAATCTCAACTTCTGCGTGTTTATTTATGTGTTCATATGCGTGTGTGTTTATAGATATCTATCAGCCAATATATCTATCGGCCAACGGCTTAATGCCACACACATGGATCACTAAATGCCTGAAGATGTACAACATCAACAGGAATCTAAGAGCCTTTATTGCTATGCTCTGAGATTGTGGAAAACCACCCTTGAGGCCAATGGCAAGCCACTTGCACAAGTGACCATCAAATTGACATATACCAAGGAGATGCACTGTCACCACTATTGCTCTGCATAAGTCTGAACCCCCTCAGCCAAATCATCAATAACACTGGCTATGGATACCGACTCAGGAATGGGGCCACCATCAGTCACCTCCTCTACATGGATGACATCAAGCTGTACGCTAAGAATGAGCGAAACATCGACTCATTGATCCACACCACCAGGATCTACAGCACAGACATTGGAATGTCATTCGGGCTTGAGAAATGTAGCCGGATGGTGACAAAGAGGAAAGGTAGTCCACACAGAAGGGGTTTCACTCCCAGAAGGAACAATAGCAGACATTGAGGACAGTTACAAGTACCTTGGTATCCCACAAGCAAATGGCAACCTTGAAGAGGAAACAAGGAAAGCAGCTACGGCCAAATACCTCAGACGAGTAAGGCAAGTCCTAAGGAGTCAGCTCAATGGCAAGAACAAGACCCGGGCAAAAAACGGCTACGTCTTGCCAGTATCAGATACCCAGCAGGAATCATAAACTGGCCAAAGGAGGAGATACAGACCACAGATGTTAAAACCCGAAAGCTCCTGACCATGCATGGTGGGTTCCATCCCAAATCCAGCACCCTGAGACTGTACGCGAGCCGTAAGGAAGGAGGCCGAGGACTAGTGAGTGTGAGAGCCACAGTCCAGGATGAAACATCCAAGTACATCAAGGACAAGATCCCAACAGATGAAGTCTTAAGCGAATGTCTCAGACAGTGGAGTGTAGAGAAAGAGGAGCTGGAGGAACCATCATGGGAGGACAGGCCCCTGCATGGGATGTACCACCGGAACATAACTGAAGTGGCTGATATCAAGAAATCCTACCAATGGCTTCAGAAAGCTGGACTGAACGACAGCACAGAGGCACTCATCATGGCTGCACAGGAGCAGGCCTTGAGCACTGGAGCAGGCCTTGAGCACAAGAGCGATAGAGGCCCACATCTATCACACCAGACAAGACCCAAGGTGTAGGCTGTGCAAAGAGGCCCCTGAGACAATCCAGCACATAACTGCAGGGTGTAAGATGCTGGCAGGGAAAGCATACATGGAGCGGCATAACCAAGTGGCGGGCATAGTGTACAGAAACATCTGTGCGGAGTACGGACTGGAAACCCCCAGGTCAAGGTGGGAAACACCTCCAAAGGTAGTGGAGAATGATTGAGCCAAGATCCTGTGGGACTTCCAGATACAGACTGACAGAATGGTGATAGTGAACCAACCGGACATAGTGGTGGTGGATAAACAACAGAGTAAAGCCTTTGTGGTGGACATCGCAGTACCAAGTGATGGGGAACATCAGGAAAAAGGAGCATGAGAAACTAGAGATTTTTATATATATATATATATATATATATATATATATATATATTATATATATATATATATATATGTGTGTTTGTACGTGTGTATATATGAGGGTTTTGTGTTTATATGTGTGTTTATATATGAGTGTGAGTTTGTGGCTGACATAAGCAAACTGCTTTTACATTATATCGTTTAAGACAATTAAATGTTAATGACTTCATTCTACTAATTAGTTGGAGCTATTTCTGTTCCTGTGTTAAATGATCTAAAATAACTCTGTGCAGGGCCGATTCTGGGATATCCCGTGGCCCTTAAGAAGATTTCGGTTGCAACGCCCTAATGGATAGTTTGAGGGTCAACTGTAGCCATATCTCACTGCCGTTGTTTATGCTGACACGCTAACTTAGCATGATGTTAGCAAGAAAACATTAGCTCTTTGACCTTTGTCCTGTGCTCTTTTTTCTTGCTCCAGTTTTCATTTTAATCTTTCACTCCTAAACTTTCTTAGGAGCGGTTTATTATTTGAAGACACTGATTCCATGTTACAGGTACGCCTGTCAGAGTAATCACTAAATTGATTTCTTGTTCAGCATTTTTTAAACAGAACCATCATTTTTGGGGGTCAGTATTTATCATGGAACTTTTTCTATGTAAAAGAGGGACATTTTGGATTATTTTTTCTGTAGTCTTATCAGATTTGATCTATAGAAGTTTGAATTATGAACTAAAATGGCACAAACTAATGACTTAAGTGTTTCATTCTACTGTGCATTTACACTCCACAATATGTAACAATACTGTACATTTAGAATACATTTTTATAATAATTCTTCTTTATGGCTTAGATTCAATATTGTTGTTTATGGTATTTGTATTGACTTCAGCCATATATCACCCTTCAAAATGTGTTATCGTGACAGGCCTTTTCCCTTTATTTCAAGTGCGTGCAGTGTGCTTCAGTTCTGTCTGAGGATGTGGCCCTAAACAAACACTTAGTCTGTTTATGCCACAAGCCCTGATTCTGTGCAGCTATGTTTTTGTATTAAATCCTCTCATTTGCCTTGTGAGAAACAGCTGTAGTGAGTGTGTGGATATCTCAGTGTGAATGGCCCTGTTCGATGTCATTTAAAGGCAGAAGGGGACATAAGCTTTCACATATAAACAGAATTTCCCATTCAAATGTATAGTGTTTTGTTCCACATAAATCTTTCCTTTTCATTAGTAGATTCTTCCTCTCACTCGTAGTATTCCTGGCTCCTGTACATTCACCATTGAAGGATAAACAATATTTTTTTTTTTTCCCCAAACTGAAACTGCACATCTCCATAAACAGAGTGTGTACATAGTGTTGTTCTGTGGTGTCGAGACTGGAGGCGGGTTGGAGCTGCAGACACGGCTATAGGTGACAGACTCAGATGTGTTTATGTTTCAAATGAAACAAATGTGAGAATGAAAAGAGAAAACATTATTATACAAAGAGACGTGGAGCTCTGACAGTGGAAGCAGGGCTGTGTTCTTTAAAGTCATCTGAATGGTTTGAATAAGAAACAAAGCTTTCATCTCGGCAGATCAAGACAAATTATTGCTACTTAGATCTGTCGGAAAAAGCTGGGATCATTTTGCCCATTGTGTCAGAGACAAAGCATTACTTTCTATGATAATCTTTCAGCTCTAGTTAATGCCTCCATCAACTTAACATTTTTGCAATAATTTAAATCACGTAGACAGTACATACTCAGACTGATTTATTGACATATACTGACAAAGTAAAGACATCTCAGGGGTATCTCCCTGTAATAATTATAAGGTCAAATTTTTGCACTGCATCAAGAATGAACTAAAATCTAAAATCTCTTGTTGGAGATTCAAATATCGCAAAAAGAAATGGATTAAAAAAAAACAACTATTTCAATATATTTTTTTTTTTGTCCGTACTCTGTCCCACTTTGGCACACAAGGCTCAAAAGGTCCAGTACCAGCTCACGAAATAGTGTTTGCCCGCTCATTTGACACAGGTAAAATAATTCTCTTAATAGAAAATCGTTGTCTTTGCTCCACTTTGAAACTCTGCTGCCCCCTTCAGTCTGGTCTGGTCTGCACCTGGGGCTGCTATGAAATGTGCACAAATTATTTTCTTCTCCAAAAAGCCTAACCACGGCTCTCTTTTCCATGTTCAGTATCTTCATAATGATTAACAAAGTCCAGTCTGCTGTGGTCACCTGTATCTTTATAATGATTAAGTCCGAATGGAGGAGTGTGTAAAGATCTGGAGCAGGACCATTCTTCTCTTTATAAAAGCACATTAATCACAGTGTGTTTGGTCCCAGCAGCACATTACAGAGACATGCTTCGTACACACACATCGATACTGCAGTCTGGGCTCCTGATTATCTGCTCTGCATTCGTCCAAAGAGCTTCAACCCCCACTACTTACACAAAGTAATTAACACTGACCTCTGCCAGTGTGGGTGGTGTACTGTTTGACATGAATGTGAGGGTTAACGAGGGAACGATTTAAATGAAACAAAAACTCTCAGGTTCAAGTTATGATCCTCATTTTAGCTCATAGTCTGATTGATCTACCTCTTTTTCAAATCACCTTTTTGTGTATGTCCAAAAACTTGCTCTATGTGTGATGCATTATTTGTAAAGGTGTTCGTGTTTCATGCATGATCCTCCTGAGTCCTGCATATCCCTCAAAATACTTGGTTCTACCTCTTGATGTCATTCCAGGAAGTGCAGACATTCTAATCATTTAAACTCAACGTTGTCTGTTTAATCTTGTGTGGCAAACTGGATTTTAAAGTCAGAAATAAGAATTCTTTCTGTGAGTTCCTCCTTGTGTTCCTTCTTTAGCTTCATGGACAGGAACGAGGCCAGGGTCATCTCTGAGAACATAACAAGCACTAGAGCTGGATCAGAGAGGCCATCGAGGTCCAAACCAGGTCCAAGGAGCATGAACCGAGACGAGGGAGTGTACACCTTATCACACACATGGTCCTAGAGAAGGCGTCAGACGGTAGGGGGCAGTCTACAAGATACGTCATTACACCATCACTACACCGTCACTGCATGACACCATCACTGCACTATATCACTACATATCATTACACCTATCACTACACCATCACTGCACTACACAATCACTACACCATCAGATCACCATCACTACACTATCACTACAGCATCACTACACTACACTATCACTAGACCATCACCGCACGCTACACTACACTACCGCACTACTACACCACTACACCGCAGCACACTACACTGTCACTACACCATCACCGCACTACACTATCACTACACCATCACCGCACTACACTATCACTACACCATCACTACAGCATCACTACGCTGTCAATACACTACACAATCACTACGCCAGCACCGCACGACACCATCATTACACCATCAGATCACCATCAATACACTATCACTACACCATCACTGCACCATCAGATCACCATCACTACACTGTTTTACTACACCGTCACTGCACTACACAATCACTACACCATCACTGCACTACACCATCACTACACCATCACCGCACTAGACTATCACTACACCATCACCATCACTACACAATCACTGCACCATCACTACACAATCACTGCACCATCACTACACTGTCACTACACCATCACCGCACTAGATTATCACTACACCATCACTGCACTACACCATCACTGCACTACACCATCACTACACCATCACTACATTACACCGTCATGTGACTATTTTGACGTAAAGCAGGTAAACGAACTCCTGTCTGAGAAAAGAGTTGTTATTTCTAGGCTTAAAACTGAGACTTACTAGAAATTGTAGAGCTGTTTTTTGCAACGTTTGAGTTTTCCAGCTCAGAAGAATCCATCCTGTACGAGTCCCGATTGATCCGTTTGAGCCCACACAGCTTTTGGTAGGGAGCAGAAAGCATATATTTTTTTGTCAAAGCATTACACTTGCTAACAAGGCACTAAGCATAAGAAATGGTAGTTGCCATGGTTCACGTTCTTATTGAAGCCAACTGGATGTGTTCTTGGATAAAATTCTGTGTAGAGTCCCTTCTCTCCCCAAACCATAGTGACTGAAGCCATTCCAATTATCACAGAGCTAACCTTATTAACAGTGTAATATCTACCTACCTACGCATCCATCCATCCATCCCTCCATCCCTCCATCCCTCATTTGAACTACATGTCAGTGCAGGGGTGTGTTCTGGAGCCCTCATCTGGACATTTTGTGAAGAAATCGAGGTTTAAGACCATTTGAATCCATAAAAGGTGTCCAAAGTAATGAGAAATAGTAGTAAAAACATGCATTATCTGACTATTATTAAATGTGTACAAGCGGCCTTTTTTTAATGCAGGACCGTCGACGCATCGATCACCTGCTGAACATGATGTCGACTATAAACCTGACCAGAATCCAAAATGGCGGAGATGATTTGCGGCGGGTGAAAATATGAGGAGGCAGAAGGCGACAGAGCAGGATGTAAATGTCAATGAGAACAGAGGAAGGTCACATGATCACTCACACTCAGGGGAAAATGGCTGACACTCCAGATGGCATCACTGCTCTGATGGGAGCAACCTCCCTGTAGGACAACAACATTATGGGAAGCAGACAAGTTTTTAATAAGGTTTATTTTTTTTATTTATTATTGGAGGCCTCGTTATCTTCCAGCGTGGTAGTTGCTAATCTTCCTGGGGCCCTGCTTAAAAGTTTAACATATAATACAAATTAATGCAGTGTCATCAGGCACTCAATAAAAAAGTTCACAAAAGTGTTTACACCATAGTCTGTATAAAGAAGTGGACTAAGTGAGTGTGACGTCACCCATAGCGTTCGGCTCCGGTCAAATGAAGCTCATCGAGGCTAGCAGTTATAGGGGACAATTTGGGCCCAGTTCTATATTTGGAAATCCAGACACAAGTATCATAGCAACCAAAGAGCCAATCCTGTTGAAGGTAAAGCCCCTTCCCGCCCCCACACCACTGGTTTAGCAGGGAGCAGGCGCTTAACAATGCTGTCAATCAACCTGTTGGTAAATCTAGCAGGAGTGACCTCAGGGAAAGACGGCACCTGATTTGTCGGTTATTAATATTCCAAACTTGATTTAAGGACCCAATAGTGAACTGAAAATCCCAGGATCATGTAGAGTGGGTTAATACAAACATTTTAAGACTAAAATGACGAGCCTGAGTCCATGGAGTCGGAAGTGCACCCAAGATGGTCTACACATAACAATGAGGCAAATACTTTTATGAAAATGGTACAAACAGGCCTCATAGAGACATCAGCCTTTTTGAAAGTATTTTTGACTCTCTTACAAACTCATTCCAAAGTTGAGTCGCTTTAAACCAAACAGACTTCTTTAAAAATGAGTCTTTGGACGGAGCAGGACGAGGTCTACACAACAGGTTCAGGTGTCACAGGCCTGACTGTCATGAGATGAGTCTGGTTTATTTTATTGTTTCAAAGACACAGTATTGTTTATGTGGCACAATACTTTTCTTTAGAAATATTGACACATTCCACAAGCAGAGGACAGTCTAGTATGGACACTTCAGCACCAGGTCAGCAGCTTTATTCTGGACAAACTGGAGCCTGGATGAGGCTGTTCTGTTCAGATTAAAATGCCTTTGAGTTTGGGGGTCTATAAATACACTCTATCAAAGTAGATTTCCCATGGGGCGGCTGCAACTGAACCCAAACACTTTGACTGTTATGTGGCGTCAGATCATGACCTACTTCAGGGCCAACATTGTTTTTGATGTGTAAAACCACGCCTCCTCCAAATGCATTTTGGTCTATCCTCTGCAGTGTGTGGCCAGTGTGACTGAGTCCATCATTGTCAAAACGACTGTCCAAATGCATCTCAGAAAGAGAAACTAACACAGGCTCTTTTTCATAAGCAGTGACCTCACGGACCTTGTTTCTAAGACTGCAGATAGTCCACTGAGGTTCATCTGGTCTATATCTCACAGCCTTAAGTTGTGTCAGGAGCTCCCTTCTCGAACCCTTTCTGAAAAATCCTCATTAATATAAACATTAGCACCTTTCAGCTCGTGGGCCAATGTATATGCAGAGCAGCATACTTTTACTTCTACTTGTTGAAGTAACAATACTCTCACTTGAGTAAAAGTTGTGGTTCCTCTTCCCACTGTGAGTAAGTGTAGAAGTGACAAAGTGCATTTGTGTTTGTGGCATTGGTTGTTCAGTTGTTGGCATCAGCGTTTTTAAATTATGTTAAAAAACTTTCCTAATTTTCTCTACTTTTACCATTGTGGAGGAGAAACAATACTTCGACAACGACCTAGCAACACAACTGTAAACAAGAGCCCGCACTTTTTTACCAATAAAAACAAAGGCTCTGGAGAGGTGGAGATGAAGCTTATCTAATAAAACACATCCTGAGTTACAAGTGAACCGTGAGTAAAATAAGCTCCTGTGTTTTCGGTTGTGAGGATGGACGATTGATTGGGTCTGTTCCAACACATGTAGTATTGATTTAAGTTCATTAGCTGCTGTTCTTGGTTTTGTTAAACACAAGAAAACATGGGCCATCTTTAAAAGGCTTCAGCTCAAATCCACTCACAATACAGTAACATTTGGACATGTGTCAGCAAAGAAGTTTGAGACCTTCTGAGACCTCCTGCGGTAAGTATGAATGCACAGAACAGGATCGTCTGAAGGAGCGTCTGTGTGTACGAACGAGTCAACGTCCACAAGGTCCGACGCAAATAATCTTCCAGCTCTTTAGTTTTGGCTAAATCTAATGTATAAAACACACTTTAAAAATACATTGCAGCGCCCTCTCCTGTCACAGTGGGAATGAAACTATTTACTTAAATCCAACATAACTGCTGCACTAATACAGTCATAGCTTTGTCGTAAACACACCCCGGGCTATCTCAGGATGAGTCCAGCGATGGTTTATGGACCTACAAAACAGCACCTAACAATGTGGGGAAAATGAAAACGGAGTGATTCTTTAGCGCTCTGAGAAAACAGCCTCGTGAATGGGATCAATGAAACAAGTGTGAATGGACCAATATTATGACATGGATAAAGTTAACCATGTTTTATACTGTTTTATTTTTAATATGACCCCATCAACAAACCCTGATCTCGTACCTAAACACGGTGACAGGATAGAAAAACATAGGCCTACAACCAAATATGAACAATACTTTCATTTGGAAATCAAACTGTGCTCGGTCCCTTTTTGACAGAGGTGTAAAGAGCCGATTCCCGCCACTAACCCCATTCTAATGCTACTGCTTTAGCTGTAACATTAGCTTATCATCATTCAACATGAACAATGACCTGAGCTTAAGCACTGGACAGAGAGCTGATGGAGGTTGTAAAGTCTTTAGAAACACATGACAGCAGCTGAGAACAGACCAGGCAAAGACACAAAATGTGGGGTCGGTTTTATAATCTAAAGTCCTCGGCTGCAGAGGAGCTGGCGGCACCACAGCCCTTCTCCGGCCAGCGCTCGTAAATATCGATTAGAATATTTTTAAAGACGCGCACTCGCACACACTGGACTCAGGCTCACAGAGGAGACACTTTAGAGTCTTGGCTGTGGTTCAGACACATTTTAAAGTCCAAGCTTCAATCCTCTGGCTTTATCCGTCTTATTCAGGCCTTTCTTAATGTGCGTATATATTCTGCATTGTTTGCTCTAATCCACGAGCCTATTCTTATCCCGGAGCAGTCAGTAATTCACTTTTATCACACACATTTAACACTTGGCAAGTCTTTAAAGGCAGTTTATGGAGCAGCATATGTGCGTCCTTACATGGCCCCTTAGCTTGTGTCAACCTCATCATAAAATATGTTTGATTTGTGTTTTGAGATGTGGTCAATGAAGAGGCTACTAGAGCAAAGGTGAAGCTAGGACAAGAGAGACCTCCACCCAGAGGACCCCGTAGACCTCCACCAGGATGCACCTCAGCTAGGACGACCAAAACTGCATGATCAGAAATCCAGTGGAGGTCAAAGGCAGAAGATGCGAAGATGAAGAGAGAGAAGACGGTTTCACATTATTGTCTTACAGTGAATACATACACACAGTCTGGTCTCCCTGAGTTCAGATGGGTGTGATTGACAGGTGGATTAGCCAATCAGAGACACACATGGTCTATTTGTGTAAAAACAACTATGGCTGCTTATGAGGGAAAAAAAAAAACATTACTGGGTACTAGAAAATATGACAGATTTCTGTAGAATCACTGAGCAAAGCCTAAACTCTGTTAGTCTAAGGTGAAATTAATCGGATTTTATTCAAGCAGATGGATGATCAATCAGCTCCTTTAGTTCACTTAGGTTAACTGACCCTGAACCCGAATAAATCAAGTCACAATCTCATCTTGTTTTTGCAGACCCAATCATGTGTCTCCTCTTGCTAGTGGGAATTGTCCCATAGTGTATACTGGTGACGTGTCCTTGTGCAAGACACCCATTTTGCAGGTATAATATAAATGTGGTCAGAAGTCAGGCGCTAATTGGCAGCCTCATTTTCTTTGGTCTGACCCAGGGCAGCTGTGGTTACAGTATCTATTGTATCCATCACCACAGTGTGGAGTGAATGAATAATGCAGCATAAAGCTCTGCGAGTGTATTGAAAGGCTGTGTATAAATCTAACACATTATTATAGTGATGGAACCAGAGGGAAAAATACATGTATATACGAGAACAACACGCAAATTACACAGAAAAGTCACATGTGAATTGAACCCGTAGCCTTCTGGTTGTAAGGCAGGATGCTAATCCCACTGAGGCTGATAATATCTATGATTGAGGCAGAAAGAAATTCCATGAATATTTAATAAAGCAGATATTTCTGGTGTAATTAGGCCTTGTCAATGTGATCCTCATTTGTCTTGGAGTGGTCCAGGGTGGAACCCAGTCTGTTAGAAAAACACGCTACTGCCGACCTTGAGGTACAGTACATCAAAATATAGTTTGGTGAATATTTTCTTAAGTCCGGTGCCCTTCATAAAATAATTGGTGTTGATTTTCTGTGAGTAAAACAGCAGCAGTGAGCAGCTCCTTCAGCTCATTGTGACTGTCTGTTCAGATCTGAATGTCTGTGAATGGGAAGTGGAGGTTATGGAGATTAAAGTGTCCACTGAAGGTGCAGTCTGACCATGTGACCATTCATACACAATCTATTTTAGATATAGTTGTTTATTTACCTGGCAACCAGGACCACATATTTTAACAGAACTCTACAAAGACGACAAATGGGTCTGGAACCGTGTGCTGTCTCCTCGATTTCAGATAGGTGTGACTGACAAGTGTCTGTCTGTTCATGCTAACAGAAAATCCCATATGTCCAGCTGGAACAAAAACAAAAAAAATAACACAGAGAAACAGCTGATTTCTACATGATCAACAATCAAAGCACCAAAGTCTTATTTAAGTCAGGTAAAAGTGATCTATTTTATTCTGACAGAGATGAGAATTTTGGAGAAGTCTTCTGTATTTGAGAGACATGTGACACACATGATGTGTCACATGGTTTGGAGGAGGTTCGTCACAGTCTATGGCCTATGAGTTCAGACACTTCAGGCGGGATGTAAAAGGACTGTCTGGTCATGGGAGTTGTTGCATTAAGTTTATTGAACTCAGAAGTCAGTGTGTTGATGTGTTGTTTGATTGTTTATGTTTAGACCGGGCATTTATTTTTATTTTTACCATATAGTGTAAAATTATTTCAGTGACTTCAGGTCCTGTTATCTCCAAAGCTTATTTCCAATCCGGCTCCCGCTGCTGCTGCTGCATGGAAACTCCACCTCCAGAGCAGAGCGGAGCTAATGTAGTCACTGACAGCGCGGCCGTCCCCCTCTCCTCTTTCCCCTCCCTCTCTTCTCTCTCTCTCCTCTCTCTCCTCTCTCTCCTCTCATATCAGTCTCCAGCTTTTCACTCTCATTCGCTGCCTCCCATTCGTCCGCTCTCCTCCGCTCCGCTCGTTGCTTTATCAAACGGCACATGCATGCTGTCTCTTAGTCCCCCGTCTCCTCCTCTCTGTTTCAGTCCGACTTCTTTGGAGGACATGCTGCTTCTTGCCATCCCTCTTGGACGACTCGCTTTCTACGCTTCTTTAGATAAATTTCACAGCGATGCAACAGTCTACAGTCTACCCTCTGCGTAGCCAACAATCAAGACATTTTGGGGGGATCTGAACCTCTCCAAACCCAGAGTCCTGGCTGCGTTGGATATTCACATTCTTGCATTGTACCATCTCTGGAGAATGCCCAAATCTGCCCCAAAACAGGAATACAACTCCAACCCTCACTACGTCTTTCTCTTCAACATATTCAGTCTACTTCTTGGGCACATTGCAGTCAGATTTTTCCAATTATCCCAATCAGCAGGCATGTCGGGGGGAATAATTCTTGCTCTGGTGGACTTGGACTTTTGCCTCTAAAACACAAGACTTTGGTGAAATAAAATACAGATATCAGTGGATTGTATGCACTTGGAGAATTTTACCTTGCCTGCAGCGCTGTGAGCTTATTGGGTTACGACTTCGGGATTTTGGACATCTCTGGTAAAGGTAGGACTGACTTAATACTGCAGGCTATTCTGCTTCTATAATGTGGCTGCTATACTCCATTCTCTCCAGTCTCCCCATCTCACTTAGCGTTATCACTCTGCTGTCCTGCTTGTTATGCAGAGGTCCCTGTCTGTAGCATTGCCCTCTTGATTTACTGAGTCCACGACTGTGTATGCGGCTACTTGGGCCAAATGAATGTGACGAGATGCAGGACCATGAGGTGTTGACAGGGGTTAAGTGGGCTTTTCAATGCTGTCGGCGGCGGCTTTGTTGATGTAACTTGAGAAAGACTCAGACTTGGGATTTGATGCATTATAGATGTGCAACTTGTATGGACACATTGTTAAGTATAGGGCTCATCAGCATATCACTTACAGCTGTGGTTCCCAAAGGGCTTTCAAGGTTTTCTTCCATTCTGTTCTATCTGGTTTAGTTTCACATGATATTCTGCTGCACGGTTCTGCATTAATCTAAACTTAGAGCTGATTCATTTGTCAGTTGCAATCCAGTAATCCAGTTTCAGTCCTGGTTTGGTTTTGCACTGATGGAGAATCGAAAAAAAAAAAAAAAGGAGTTATTGGTGAGTTTCAGAAGCAGTTACTTGTGCTGGATTATATTTTGTTCAAAGCTTGTTTTAAATGTTTAAATTGTAACAAGATAAACATAAGAACGATTAAGACTTTCTGAACACAAGTGAAGTGGCATTTTTGGTCAGTGTTGTCGCAGTTTTAATAATTACTTTCATTATAGCATTTCATTGTAACTTTATACTAAACTATATCTATTATCAGTCCCGTTTGACCCTCTTCGAGTCAGTGTGAGAGTCGGAGTCGTATCATTCTCCAGAAATACAGACGAATTCCTGCAGAACAACCTGACTATCTTTGACTTAAACGTTACTGTGATATTTGCATTGTGTTAAATGTGAATATCGTCCAGAAACCCTGAGACTCTGCCATAGAAAGGCTTACAGTTTATTCTCTTGCTTTTGCAGAGACGTCGCCCCAAACACAGAAGAATGCCAGATTTGGGGCTTAAACTGAAGCCTGTTTCATGTTGTATCTTGGCAACCCAGATTTATCCTTTGTTTCACTGTGACCCACTTTTTTACCATGCACCAAATATGCAACTTTTTACCAGATACATAATATAAAATTCACAAATTTAAGCTTTTGAAATTTAGGTTGAACAAAAATTAAAAACAAAGACAGATTTCATTTAGAGAACGTTTCACTTTTATTGTCCCTGTGGTAAAATTTGACTTGTGCATTTGACCCAGTCGTCATTCAGTTCCTCAAAGCAAACTGTCCAGAGCGGTGGAGGACGCCTCTTCATCAGGAGTATTGTTGGAGACATATAAAACAGTTCTTTTGGGTTAAAATAGAGGAAACCCACCCTGACGCCGCACACACCGGACTCCACGCATCTCAGGATTCAAGGGTTTTTAGCCCTTACGTCTCTTTGCCAACTTTCATTTGTAGAATTTGTACATCACAGTTAAAAGTTTGGAGCCATGGATCTATAAGTGTGTGACTGTTTTAGGACAGAACTGAAGACATAAAATCATGCGTTAATCTGATGTTTTTGAAGGATTTCAGTGATAAAACTCTTTTTTTTTTCTTTTTGTGACTTGAATCCCTTTGTGCAGTAGAGAGATTAAAACATCACCTTCTCTACTGCTATTAACAAGAAATGAATCATCGCACCTGGGTCAAGGCTGGTGACTGACATAGATGTCGGTGAATTGATCCCGAAATTAGAACAGAATAAACAATCAACCAAGTTCTACCTTAAATTGTTGTCAGTTCCCTGTCAAATTCAGACTGATCTGTCTCTGTGTGTTTTATTCTCATGGTCAGGTCAGTCTGGTCCCCACGTCCTCCATTGTGTCTCAAGCTCGGTCAAACGTGATCGTCCAATTAAATCTGGTTATCTCAGTGACACATGTGAAACAGAGGAGCTCATTGGTCACCTATACTTTACAAATAAAACCACATTTCTCTCACCTCAGATTAACAGAGTTTAGGCTTCGCCCTTTGATTCTGCCGAAATCCGCAATATTTTTCAGCCCATGTGATATTTTTTTTGTACCATTCCTGTCCCTGATTGGCTAATCCGCCTGTCAATCACGGACATTTGAAAGATTTACCGGTGACCTGGCTCACATATTTGTAAAGTATTGAAGAAATGTGTCTCCTGGATCCCAGGCGATGCCTTCTCTCCATCCCCATGTCCAACTGTACGGCTCGTTTACATGTTTAGAGCGATTGAGAAGTGCTTGTCGAATGTTTAGAACGCTGAGACGTACTAGTTTACAGCATTCTCAAAGTGTCAAATGAAACTGTTCAGTCATTCCCAAAACTCAACGATCTCACCCCATCTGTTTTGCTTCCTGCTTTGGTCCATATAAATCCTTTTTTCCCCCTTCCTAATAAAATAATTAGTTGACTCCATCGACTGATTCGACCAAACGACTCAAGTGCAGCTCTGTGAACGTCATGACCTCACATGATCACTGCCATTTGAACCTCCCCTCGCTCCCCCTAAAGTCCGGGTGTAATTGTATTGTGTTGGCTGTGCTGTTCAAATCTGTCCATCACAATATAGTGAGTACATCCATCTCCATGTGCCAGCCAGCTCCTGCCCAATGCAGTGACAGCACGGTGCGTATATGCGAAGTAATGGGCTCGTCTATGGGCTCGTTCCATGTCAAAGATTACCACACGCACGTCCAAATGGAGCCATGTCGTACCAAATGAGCCGCGGCGCTCGCTTCCTGAATTCATCTATAGATTTAACCAGATCCGGAGAAAAGGGAGTGAACACATTTTACGGTCTGCAGTAATTTCTGCATCAGCGTCTTTTGCATTTGTGGATAAATTAGGTGTGAAAGGTGAGTTTAATGAAGTCAAAACTGATGAAAAAAAAAAAAAAAAGATGAGATTTTCGGAGCAGCTAACAGAAAATCCCATGTGTCCAGCTGGAACAAATGAAATAACTGGGAATGTAGCGGAGGAGAGACTGCCCATGTATTTTTACACATTTGTACTGTATATTCATTTATCAAGAGTTTTATAATGGAGGACAGGCCCGAAGTCCAGGGGTGAAATTGCGTTTTGAGAGTCAGGCTGCAGATGAACTGGTTTACAGTTTATTCCTCTGTAATTACAGGGTCTATCCACATGGGGCACAAGCACAAAGGTTTGATTTTTATTAACTGAATTGAATGCTCTTTTTAAATTGCACTGTGTAACTTTCCTACGGTAGAGTCCACAACATAAAGTGAATATGTAAATGCATATGGCAAATGTGCTAGCCGCCGCATTCAAAATAAGAAGTGATTGCGTGCGTGCTTCGGACTCCATCGACCAACTCACTTTGCATTCGAAAACTGTGACCCCTCTCTCTGTAACTGCTGCTGTCAGGCTCGTCATTTTGGTCTTAAAATGTTCGCATTAATCCGTCCAGACATTTTTATTTCACTATTTTGTCTCTAAATCAAGATATGAATATGAATAACAGCAGGAGCGACCCCAAGTTCACTCCCGCTAGCGTTTGATTGACAGCGTTGCTAAGCACTCACTCTCTGCTAAACCAGCCGGGCGGGGATAGGTGTTACCTTCAACAGCCTCACTCCTGAATGGCTCTTTGGTTGCTATGATACTCGCGGTCGGAATTCCAAATATGGAACGTGGCTTCAAATTCACTTTTATAGCCGCTAGCCTCGATGAGTTTCATTTGGAGCTGAACGCTAATGGTAAATTGTCACGTTTTTATATAGCGTTTTTCCAACTTCAAGGCTCAAATCGCTTTACATCGAGAAACCACACACACATTCATACACCGGTGTACACAGACACTGGGGTCAAATGTCTTGCTCAAGGTCACAACAGCAGTATTCAGTATCTGTAGGAGCTAGAATCACACCGGTAACTTGCGGGCCAGTGGATCTGACTGCTCAACCAACGGTGTATTTCAAACAGCCAACCTTCGGATCAGTGGGTAAACGCTCTACCAACTGAGCTACTGTCGCCCCAATGCCGGTCACACTCACTTAGTCCACTTCTTTGTAAAGTCTATGGTCCCCAACCTGTTTCTCTCTGTGTAAATAATATTACTTTGCCCATGTTCCACGTCTGACACTGCAGGTGATGTTATTGCTAAAAACAAATAACTTGAAAACATGCTTTCTTACTGCGAATGGGCTTGCCTCTCCGCAGATCTGACCCATCCTGGTGGCACCACTTTCTTGTTTTCCATGGAGATACATGAGTGCGATGCCACTATAGTTCTTTCGGCGAGAAGAAGAAAAGTGATGGTGCTCCACGGCCTCCACCCACAGTTATTCAAAGTGCAATATTGGGAACTTTCGCCAAGATAAGGATTGGTACATTAGTTAAGGGTCCCTGAACACCACTCTGGATGGATTTTGTAGTTTTGAAAGCTAGGGGTAAACAAAAATACAGAATCTGCAATAGCGTTTTCTATTAAACCCCTGCCCCCATCTCATATTATTAGCTGTCATGAATGCGACCTGTATCAGATGCCCTTCCTGACTCAGAACTTGGACTAAGTTTATCCTATTAACTGCCCGTCTAGTTATTACAGGAAGCAAACAAACGCGTACTTCTGAATCTATATTTTATTGAATTGTGAAGAATATCCATCCCATTATTTTGCATGGTAAGAATTTAAACTAAAGCCAGATTCAGAAATAGAATCTCGTCTGGAGTCGGAATGAGTTTTGCAGTTGGTTGATCTGCTGCATCAAAGGCAGTGTGTGGAGAATGAGAATAGATGTGGACAGAAAACAGAGAGAGTGAATCAGCAGCAGATTTAAACCAGCGTCTAAGCTCGTGTCTGGAGAATGTTCTATAGAGTTTTATGATGATTTTTACATCCAGAGTTTTTGACCGAGGATTGGCAGTGGTTTGTGCTCCATCATGAACCCTGTGTGTGTGTGTGTGGGTGGGTGGGTCTGAGCGCTCCCGTTTCCTCCATCACCACAAAACATGCGCAGTGTGTAAAATCCTCCAGCTGAAGTAAACCTGACCAAAACTAGCTCAAGATGTGAAGATGGGTCAGTGCTGATCATAGGTTTAACCGAGAGACACTGAAGGATGGGTCAAATGCAGAGGACAAACTTGCCTATGGGGACAATAAAGTGTACCTTAAAGGGGAGGTATTAAACTGTGGGAGCATGTCTCGTGACGTAGGCGTGTGCAGGGGCGTCGGACTGCGGGGGGTAAAGGGTACTGATTCCCCAGGGCCCCATGCTCATAGGGGCCCCTCACAAAGTCTATAATTTGTGTTTTTCTGTTGTAATGACTCACGGGGGACTAAGGAGACAGAACTTGGAGAAAAAGTTTAACAATGTTTATTAACAGTTTTAAATGCAATGCAAATGAATGTAGATCGATCAGTGAGTTGAGAGCGGGGTGTTTGCCGTGGTCCAGGGGTAGAGCGTGAGCAGCGGGGTCAGAAGAGGTGAGTTTCGTACTGGTCGTGGAGAGCTGGGTCGGAGACAGAGGAGCTGAGCCAGTCCAGAGAGCGGAATCTGGCGAGGAGCAAAAATATCCAATTTAGAATGAGTCACAAAAGGCAAAAACATGAAACTGAGTCTAGCAGAATTGTACCACAATGTGATTTGTCCTCCCCAGGTGCAGCTTGATTGCTGATTGGGTGAAGGTGTGCACAGGAGGAGCCCAAATCTCCGCCCAGGTCCAGGCTCAGATACAGAAGGGAGGGGGGAAAACAGAAAGTGCAGAAAGGCAGGACAGACTGGGATCATTACATTTTTATTAGGTGACATATTGTGCGGGTCCACCAAAATCATTTGAACCCAGGGCCCAGAATTTTGTGCTACACCCCTGGGCTTGTGGGCAGAGACTTGTACAGAATCTTACACCTGATGAGGGAAAAAGTTTTATAACATGGGAGAAAGTTCAAAAAATTGATTTTGCTTAAAACCTCCTCTTTAAAGTGTAACCTTGTGTGGTTATAAACAGATCTAAAGGCTGCACAATTCTTCTGTCTATAAATATTTTTGGACGTGTAACTTTCTATTACAGTTAACCAAATGATAATTATTCCACACAAGTGAAGTGTGAATGTTGAGAGTGGTATTTAGATGTGAAAGAGTTGTTCTTGGTGCTGTGTGGTTGGTCCCAGCTGGTGTTTGGTAATGAATGCGTTTTTCCCTGGAGCAGATTCATAATGAGCTCAGAGGCCCTGTCACTTCAGTCTGAGCTGGAGCTGCTCAGGACGGAGGCACACAGATGTTTTGTTCAGAAAGACAAAAGTACGCACTCCAAATGAAGCTTCGCCAAAACAAGAACAATATCATTTACACTCCGCCTCATTTATTGTTTAAAAAGTCATTGCGTTTCCATCATTAAGAATGTACAAATGTGTTGGCTGATATTAAAAACGCTGCACTAAATGGATCAGTTTAAACAGTTTGCATTGGTCCAAAGTTATTCCTCCCTTACTTCGTGCATCTGGAACATCCAGTTATTCACTGCGATGAGTTTATAAGCAACTAGCATCGTAACACGCATTTTCTTCTTCCTTCTTTCTTAAAATTCTTTCTAATTAAACAGACAGTGGACTTACTTTGACCCTAAGATACAAAATATGTGTAAAGCTGCTCTGTTCCACCTTGTGATGTCATGAAGTGGTGTTTACACGTTAACAGCTCCTTTCACCTTCAGTTTAGTTTGAAATTATCCAAGTATGGAGTTTAAATACACAGTGAACCTGTATCACCATATGACATCACAAGGTGGAACAGAGTGTTTTCTGTTTGAGAGAAGAACTCGGTCTAAATATGCAGAGTTTGTGTGTTAAACAATGTGTGAGTGAAACAAAACACAACTCCAGGTCTGTTTGTGATGAGGAAACATTAAAACAGAGATCAGAAAACTGTAACATGGGGACTTTCCATTACCGTAACTCCGCAACCAATTGTGCTTCATGTAAATTCAAACGGCGTCTCAAAGCAGAGGCATGGAGCTCTTTAAATATGTTACTGTCATTACTGTAATTTGCTTATGTTGTCGCTTGAAGATGACCAATCAGAGTGGAGGTGCCGCCGGGATTCTCCCAGTCAGTTATTTGATGCATCAAAGGAAAATAAGGATGGATATGTAAAATAGAGGAAGTTGTGCAAAAAAGGGAGCACATGCTGATACTTCCTTTAATATGATTTTTTTTTTGGCTAATAAAAAATTTAAGTCGAGGCGAGCTATACTGGTCTGTAATGTGCTCAGTGCTTAAAGGGTTGAGAATACAATGACAGAACTTGATCTAAGCAGGAATCGATACTCTGACCGATGCTGAACTCTGCCTAAATATAATAGTATAGTATAATAAATATAATATGCAGAGTACGTGTGAATGAAACAAAACACAACGCACAGCACAGATCAGAGAATAGTGTAATATGAGCCCTTCAAAATGCCACAGCTGCACTTGTGTGTGGAACGCATCAAAATCATAATGAATCCAAATGTAAAATCCATATTGGCCGATGGCTGATCACCTCTGCCAGGATTTAAAGACAGCTACAGTGTCTATGGACCATTTTAATGTTTATGTTACTCAAAAATATGAAAATAAATTCAAGAGTCCAAGCCTTAGCTCTAAAATGAAAGACGTTAGCTAAAGAGAGGCTTTGAATGCAAAACAGAAGTTGAATACACAGAGGGGCACGTCCTGAACGACAGCACCACCTCATGACATCACCAGGTGGAATACTGTTTTTAGCTCTAAAGAAAACTGAAAATAAACTTGCTCATGGGGTCCCAGATTCACATATTGCATCATTCCCAGACTTGTTCATTGTGGTTAGGACTGTGAGATTATGGTTACGAGTAGAACGTCAGACCCAAAGCAAACAAAAAGAAACAAAGAGAACAATAGGAGGTTGAATAGGGTCGTTAAAGCTGAAACTGGAGATAACAGCTGTTTAGAGTTTCAGTGTCTCTTCAGATAGATATAAGGCAGTGTCCACCAGCAATCTGACCAGAACTGAAGAAGCGGCTTGGATGAGGAGCAAAACGTCTTCACTCCTACAATGATTTGTCCAGTTGACAGATTTAAATTTTGTCTTTTGCTGGTAAAATGTCAAGGTTATGAAAAAAGATGAGAATTTTTTTTTTTTTTTTTTGTATTATTATTATTATTATTATTTTTTATTTTACTTTCCATCTACTTTTATAAACAGCTCCTCTTCAAACCTCTGGGAATAAAACTGGTGTGAACATCAAGCCCCTGAATAGTACTGCAGAAGATGGTCCACTTAACAAATTACTCGTTTTACTTGTCACTTCTGTGTAGACTGAGCTGCCATTCCTTTAACAAAACCCCATCCCTTTAAAACATGCTAAGGGGACTGTCACCTTTAATTATATTACTCAAAGAACCAGGAAGTACAAGGACAGCTGAAGGAGAGTGTCAGAAAAACATGTCTGCTGCCACCGCAACCTGTCGCCCCTCGCCGAGACAAAAACATGAATAATTAATGCATTTATCTCCGCGAAATATGAAAATAGCACGTTCCTCTTGGCTCTCGCAGCCTCCGCCCACTAAAAACCTCACCTCCAGAGTCCTCGCCACGCACATGTATGAGCGGAAACTGCATTCGCTCACACCTGAGAGAGCCGAGACAGGCCAGCGCTCTCTCCGGCGCCGCCAAACTCACGGTCTCCTTCTGTTTTAGCGTTTTGTCCTTGTCTCGGTCGTGTGTCGCACTTTTAATGTGACAGATGGATAAATAATCAGCTTTTATGTGGAAGCAAAACAAAGTACTTTTTATTGTTTTAAAATGGCCGCCTCGACGCATTTGCCAGAAGTCGATAAAACCTGTTCACTTTGTCAGCCATGAATTTTAATTTTCAAACAATCAAATGTGGAATCATTAGTATTCTCGGTGGAAGTGCTGTTTTATGTTCAGTTTAACAAGCTCATAGTTTCGTGACAAATGAAATAATGTTAAAAATGGGTTTATAGCCACAATATTTTGGACAAAAACTAATCTTCATTTTATGTAATCAAAGAGTTTAAACCACACACAGATTATTAATGTGATATGGAAAAACTGTGGTTTATTTGTGACATATCTGGAGGAGATCTGTAAAAGATATTTCAAGCTTAACTGCAGTGTCATGATACTAAGGAATAGACTCGATACTCGATACTTGATACTGATACCACAATGATAACAAAAAACGGCCCCGTATTTAAAGCTCCACTGTGGAACTTTTCTAATAGAGAGTAGTCCATATGCTCACGTCTAGTATTATTGCTTTGCTTAGAATATCCCAGAGTCTGGCATTATACATAACTATCTCCACAGAGACACCATCAGGTTTCAGGTCAGTTCTGTGGAGAGGCGAGCCCGCTCATAGTAAGAATGCAAGGTATTTTTAAGCAATAAAACATAGTTTTAATCTTGTTGTGTGGAACATTTCAGGCTATTCAAGGCAACAACTTTGGCAACAAGCTTCAGTGCAGCTCTCAGTTGTTGGAGAGCAAATCAAAATAACTGTGGGAAATACTCCTGCATCGGCATTTGAGGCTTCATCTTTGTGGCTTCATACATGTTTTATACACGTGTCGTGCTTCACCAAAACAGAGCTGTTTGAATGGTTTCGTACTTGTCTAGTTTTCATTTGGTTACACTGCTGTTTTTGAGGGTTGAGTTCTCACCTGTCACTCCAAACTCTGAGACCTGGATGTTCTCTGCGTGTCACTCTTCCTGAACAGTTCAACAGTTCATAGACTTGTCATTTGTCGAGGTCTGAATTTTACGACACCGATCACCAATCACTGATTATGTTTTTAAGAATGTGTAAACCACTCTGCCACTCTGCACCTTTTAATCCATGGTATTTAAGTATAGCCACATTAATAAGTGCTGCTGGTTTTAAAGTCGCTCAGTAAACTGAGACACTCAAAGCTGCTTCCGGCTTCAGAAAGTTGTGCCAATGAGCCAAACACTTCACCAGTATATGTTCTTCCAACAACATGATTGGCTGAGAAGTGAAGGCTCTGATTGGCTGAATTATTTATATGTAATTGTGTCCCTTATCATTAAATTGTCACATTTTTATACATAGTCCTTGTACTTTTCCACCTTCAAGGCTCAAAGATCTTATTACACTAAAATGACTCTTGTCATTTGTGTCCATCTTTCAGTCATGTTTATTTCTTCTGCGTCGTTGGCCTGTCTCCAGCTCCACTAATCAAAATGCCTCCCATTTATTCTCCTTTACCAAACCTCCAGTCCCATTTGGATGCTATAAGTTCTATTGTAGCTGCACTTTTCAATACACAGCGGATGCAGTTCTAGCGCACTCTGCTGGTGCTAACATAAGCTAGCTCATTGTACAGTAAACCGTGAATTATAATGTCCCATGATTTTATTTTAAGAATTATTTTAGAATAATATTTATTCCCATTTAATCCATTTTCTTCTTTTCGTCCTGGGCTGGATCACAGGGGCAGCAGTCTGTACAGGGACACCCAGGCATTCCCCGACCAGCCAAGAGACATAGTCCCTCCAGCATGTTCTGAGTCCTCCCCAGGAGGCATTTGTAACAGATGCCTGAGCCACCTGAGGTCAGGGAGCGCCCAGCCACCCTGCGGTGGAAACTCATTTAACGCTTGTATCTGTCATCTTGTCCTTTTGGTCATTACACAAAGCTCATGACGATAGGAGAGAATAGAAACAGAGCTCTAAACCAGGACTAGACCAAGACTAAACCACAGATCAAAAGAGGACTAAACCAGAACTATAACAGGGATCATAGATGAGAGCAGGAGCGTAGGTTAGCTCCTCTGATCCTTCCTTTTTCTCTACTTATTGTTCATTTCATTTTATTTTTGTTTAATCCTTTGGCCGTTCTGAAACAAGAACACTCACTCCACTGACCCTCCTCCATGCATTTATGGAGTGTCCGTGGTTTGTGTTATATACAATTAGCTTGACTCCTCTCTCTCCCCCTTTCCTTCTCTCTTTCTCTTTCTCTCCCTCCCTCATTTCCCTCTTTCTCTTGAGGCTTGTGCTTTGCACTTTCACTTTTTTTCTCACTAATTAACCGGCAGCCATCCCCTCTAATTGTCAGAGCACATTTCCATTTGAAGTCTATAAATATCGAGAAGGCGAAGGAGGATAGGGCCGACATGGAAGGGGTCATAGGAGCTTTGATGTGTAACCTGCAGCCAGCCCTCCTCCTCCTTTTCCTTCTCTTCTTCCTCCTCCTCCTCCTCCTCCTCCTCTGCCTCTGGGACCGCTCTTTAAAAGAAATACACCAAAGATTTTATAATGACTCCAAACATAGCATCATACCGTATGTGGTCAACACTAATGTACGACTCTCGAGACGTTATTTTAAACTTGGGCAGATTTCAGAGTGTAAGTGCGTAGGAGGTGCTGACAGATGGAGAAACAGAAGTGCAATGAGATTCTGTGGGTTTGTGATGCAAATGAAACAGGTCAGAGTCTGGATGAGGCTCAGAGTGAAGTATTTAAGATTAATTGGGTTCAGTGATCAGTACAGGTCGTAAAACTATGAAAGGTTCTGGAGACATGAAGAAACAGCTGAGAACTTTGAACCATGACAGAAAAACATCTGTCTTTTAACTGCTGAGCTCTGCAGAGCTAGGAGCCTGGTCATTAGTTATATAGTTTTCAAGTTAACCGCTACTTTTACCTTTAGTTCAGTAGAGATTGGCAATTCCAGGGCTGAAATCATTCAAATGATTCAAGTGAAGGTGTATGGAGTTTAAAAACGCAGTGGAGCACTTCCTGTATTACCACATGACATCACAAGGTGGAAGAGAGTGTTTTCTGTTTAAGAGAAGACTAAATATGCAGGGTTTCTGTGTTAAACGTGTGAATGAAACAAAACACAACTCCAGGTCTGTTTGTGATGAGGAAACATTAGAACAGAGACAAGAAAACAGTGGAATACGGGCCCTTTAAGGACACAACGGCAGAACTTGGTCCAAGCGGGAATCGATCCTTTGACGGCTGCTGTAACCACTGAGCCCCGCTGTTTATGTTTATATATTTACATAAACATATATTTTATTTCAGCTTTAGTTAACCTGGAGGGCCCATTGAGATACAGAATCCCAGAGAGACTTGGCCGAGGCAGCAGCCGACACGATCGATACAGAACACTAAAATGAGAAGTGGGAGTCCCTTCATTCAGCAGGAATTACCAGTCCGAGCGGCGTTCCAGGGACGTTTCTCAAGTCGGAGTTGAGAATTATCCCAAGTTACTATTTGCCTGGACCGCCCCATTATACCTTTCTCACAGGTTTGAACCATGACAGACAAACACGTGTCTGGGATCGTCACAAGCCGCTGTTTTCACATCTCATCCCTGGCAGCTGCTTCCTTATGGTTCTCTTTTAATACAATCCTACAGCGTGGCCCAAAGGTCACTGACACTTTTAAATCTTCAATAGCTCCTATAATTCTTAAGTTATACTCACCAAATTTTAGCAGTAGGTAAACTGAAGCTTCCGAGATTTTTGGCAATATATACATTACAATTGTTCACTTACACTTGAACTTATCACTACTTAAATTAGGGGAAGTAAAAATGACCTAATTTTTAAAAAGAATGTTTTTTAAGTGTCCATAATTTTACGTTTCACACTGAATAGCCCGATCCAACACACTCTGCATTACATTTAAAGCATTTCCGGGCTTATGGCTCTTATTTGATCCTCGATGTTACGTTTTAAGTCGTTCATTGTCTGAGGTTTATTCACAAACATCCTTTTCTTTAAGATAGTCCCACAGGAAGAAATCAGAACTAGTCAGGTCTGTGGAGATCACATACTGCCCCCTGTCTTTGAAAACCACTTATTATTCCTTTAATGGCATTTACGCTCGGGGCATCTCTGGTATTAAAATGTCGATGGTAACACCGCTGGGTTTCTGAATTTGACCCATGTGACTCAAAGTACCACTGTACAATGAAGGGTTCGTTCCTCTGTGTTATATTTGCTCTTATTAATGTCAGAAGGGTAGTTCTAAAAGCTCTGAAAAAATAAAATAAAAATATTTAGAAACAAAAGAGTTATGATTTTTTTTTTTTTAACTGTCAGTGACTTTTGAGCCACCCTGCATTTTAAATCCAAATACAATATGATTAGTCCACTTTTTCCACACAATATTAAAGAAAAATGGTTTATGGAGTAAAATTTGTTTCCCTGAACTGAAGGAGGGAGAGTCAGGTAAGGACTCTTTAATACTGCAAATGTAAAAACGCTCAAAAGACAACATTAATCTGCAAGACGATATGTCTCCAAAAGTCATCTGAAAAAGCTTTACAAGAAAAAATGACCAATCAGACGCAGACTTTGAGCTTGTTGCATCATATTTAGTTCAAACCTTCTTGTACAGCAGCGCAGCCAAGACCAACGGCAGAATTAACTTTGATGAATATGTTTTGCCACTGTTTGCTGCTAATGTCCTGTTGGATGCTTTTAGTCAAGTCGCTCTGTGCCAAAAAGCTCCAAAGTGTACCACTCAAATTAAACAGAAAAAAACCCCACTGCCAGACACAAAATCTGCCGCGTCTTAAAAGTAACCTTGAGTTTGAGAAGTTTGAAGAAAGAAATGAACAAATTCTCAGGAGTTTTCAGGGATGGAAGTGATAAAGTTAGAGCCTAAGGGGAACGAACCTCCTCTGCTGTGTGCTCCGTCAACGTCGACGCCTGGCTCTGAAGTTTAAGGGAACTTTGGAGGGAGTTTAAGGGAATCTCTGCCCCCAGACGCTGAACATTTATGTATCGGGGTCATTTTTGGACCATCAGACCGTCCTCGGACCTTTCGCTGGTCGTTTATGAGTTACTGGTAACGCTTTATAATAATAGTACACAAGTTTTGCGGTTTGAATCTCGTTTTTGACTTAAGCATCTGTGGTTGAGCGGTCCGATCCACTGACCCTCAGGTTGGCGGTGCGATTCCAGCTCCCATAGATGAATGGTGTTGTTGTGTCCTCGGGCAAGACACTTAACCCGCCTCGTCTGCATAGTCTGTGTACTCTGGTGTGTGAATGTGCGTGGGAATGGGTGAGTGGTTCCTTGACGTAAACATTTTGAGCCTTGAAGGTGAAAAAGTGCTACATAAAAATGCAAACATCTGACTGCACTGTACCTTAAGTTCTCTGAAGTCTTTAAATGTGCAGCGTTTATCCAAACTTATTCCTCACTTTCGAAACACATAATTACTCACAGCAAGCACGTTTCACATTTGCAGTCTCATTTTGACCCCAAGGCTTTACAATAAAATGATACATCTGCACTGGGGCAAAAAATTATCTCACTTAACTGCACGAAAACTGTGGACTGTTTAAATGTGTTCATCACAGAGGTCCACACATGAGGCGTAATCACTTTACAGAGGCACTTATGAGTCTGACAAATAACTCCTCCTCTGTCTCCACCTCCGTGAATATATCTGTGTCTTCCTCCAAACCTCCTGTTTCCTGCAGCTCTGACCCCAGCATCATCACTGTCCCTCCTCTGCACCACTGTCCCTCCTCTGCACCACTGTCCCTCCTCTGCACCACTGTCCCTCCTCTGCACGACTGTCCCTCCTTTGCACCACTGTCCCTCCTTTGCACCACTGTCCCTCCTCTGCACCACTGTCCCTCCTCTGCACCACTGTCCCTCCTCTGCACCACCGTCCCTCCTCTGTACCACCGTCCCTCCTCTGCACCACCGTCCCTCCTCTGCACCACCGTCCCTCCTCTGCACCACCGTCCCTCCTCTGCAATACTGTCCCTCCTCTGCACCACTGTCCCTCCTCTGTATCACTGTCCCTCCTCTGCACCACTGTCCCTCCTCTGCACCACTGTCCTTCCTCAGTACCACTGTCCCTCCTCTGCACCACTGTCCCTCCTCTGCACCACCGTCCCTCCTCTGTATCACTGTCCCTCCTCTGCACCACTGTCCCTCCTCTGTACCATATATTCAGCATCAAAGGCAACAGTAGCTCAGTTGGTCGAGTGTTTCTCCACTGATCTGAAGGTTGGCATTTCGACTCTTGCTCTAAGGCAACATCAGTGGTTGAAAGGTTAGATCCTCTGACCCCCAGGTTGGTGGTGCAATTCTTATTCCCACAGATGAGTGCTGTAGTTTTGTCCTTGGGAAAGACACTTTGAATGCCCTGAAGGTGGAAAAGCACTATATAAAACTGCAGCCATTTACCATTTCCCTCCTCTGTACCACACATTCACTTTCTTCCTCTGTGTACATACACATAATCCTGTCCATTCTCATCAACAAAAACATCTTTCTTCTAAAGAAAAATGTAATTTGCTTCTTTCAGACTTAATTCCAGACAAACACGTTTCCTTCATACTCTAATTTCTGCCTAATTACATGAGTTTAAACGTGGAGCATCATTAAAGGAGTGAATCGGATCTCGAAAACTGCAAATGGGAACGTGTTGGTCTGCACTGTGGGATGTGAGTGTCTACTCGTGTGTACTTGTGTGTACTTGTGTGTACTTGTGTGTACTTGTGAGGCCGTTAGCGAATGGAAACATGTGATTGAAGTAAAGTGCATGAAATTTCCAGGCTTTAAACAGGCTAATAAGACAAATGGCAACAAACACACACAAACACACACACACACACACACACACACACACAAACACACACACAACACACGCACACACACAAACATTGTGTCCGACTCTGAAACAAACCGCCGTTATTGTTGGTAAAATGGACCAGGTCATTAGCATCATTCAGACAGAACAAGTCACCAGTTTCAGGGCTTCAGGACTTCAAAGTTTCAGGTCTGGTCTCCTCAGGTTCACTCTGGTCACTCTCCTACAGTTAAATGTAAAGTCACACTCACACTTTCACCTTCACTTTACCAACTGTAGAACACACAGAACGTACCATTACTCTAGCCCCGCCTCCATGTGGCTTTGAGGCGCCGCCGACCCCTGTGGACCACCAGCCCAAACACCAGGCACTGCACTACAGCGCCCCCTAGGGACCCACGGCACTACGGCAAAACTTGGGTCAGGACCAGTCCAATATAAAACATTAACATTGTTCTCTACCTGCTCCTGCAAAACACTGAGCCAGACCACACAGAACCACAGAGGCCAGAGCGCCCCCTGATGGTGGACATTACAAACTACCATGAACAGCTCCTTCTCACTATGTTGCTTTTTTTTTTTTTTTTTTTTTTTTTTAAATAGTTTTCTGTCTAATAAAGTGGATTTGGATTTGGAAGTAAAAAGTAGTGTTCAAAAAATGATTCAAGTGAGAACAAAACGTATTTGGTAAAAAAAAAAAAACAAACACAAATCAGGTTTTCTCACTTCAGACTATTTCACAGTGGGAAGACGAACCACAACTTTTGTTCATGTAAGAGTACTTTTACACAAAATACTACTCGAGTAAGAGTACTGTTACACTGTAAATGAATAGGAGTAAACTGGTGTCTGAAAACCACTCAGAGAAGTCACATTCTGATAAAAAGTTACTCAAGTTCAAGTATAGGCTTTGTGATGACACAAAGAATAAAAGTGAAAGTTATATTTAATTAAACCCAGCTGCTCCCCAAACACTGAACCCTCCAGTTATGTTACAAATATGTCACATGTTTAAGTAAGTAACAGTTTTAAGACACGAACAGCTTCCTAATTTTAGCATGTTCTTTTGATGTAAGATCATGAAAAACATTTGCATTTCTATAAAGGACTTTAGTAATGAGTTTCTTACACAGCGAAATCCCCACAATGCCTCTTCTCCCTCCTCTTCTGCCTCCTCTTCATCCTCTCTTCATCCTCTCCTCTCCTCCTGCCTCCTGCCTCCACCCTCCTCTTCTGCTTCCTCTTCTTCCTCCTCTTCTGCCTCCTGATTCCTCTTTTTCCTCTTCATCCTCCTCTTCTCTCTTCATCTTCATCCTCTTCAGCTTCATCCTCATCTCCAGTCTTCTCTTCTTTCTCCTCTTCTGCCTCCTCTTCTTCCCCCTCTTCTCCCTCCTCTTCTCCCTCTTGCCTCTTCTTCATTCTCCTATTCAGTCTCCTCCTCTTTTATTCAAGTAACAGTACTTTTACACTGTACAAAATATTACTCGAGTAAGAGTACAATTACGCTGTAAATTAATAGTGTCTAAAACCCACTCAGAGAAGTACCATTTCCATAAAAAGTTACTCCAGTTCAAGTATAGGCTCCTTAGATAAATGTAAATGGAGTATTACCTCTTGGTCCCAAAACAGTTTATCTGGAGGTAGCACGTTGCTAACCTGACATTAGCATCAGCGTCTCCCTGAGCTATGGGTCCTTTGGGTGTCCATGATTTGTGTTGTCGACGTGAACAAAAGCCAACACACAGATCCCGGCGAACGCTTTAGCTCCGGGCTGGAGACGAGGGGAGCAAATACGAAGAAGACAGCTCCTTCTCTGGAGATCTCCTGGCATTTGGTGACACAGAGAGCAGACACAGTAGTGTAATCAGGGACCGGACAAACACAGGCCCGATGGGGACGGCTCAGTCAACGGTTTACACAGGTCCTCCAGGCAAGCGGAGGGAGAACGCAGGGTTTAATGTCCAGACGTGTGACGCATTGTTCTGGACCGAAACAAAGAGAGGGAAGACGAGGAGGAAGAGGGGGCGTAAGAAGAGGAAGAAGAGAAGGAAGAAGAGGAGGAAGAAGAGGAAGCAGAGGACAAAGAAGAGGAAGGAGAAGAGGAGGTAAAAGAGGAAGCAGAGGATGAAGAAGAGGAAGGAGAAGAGGAGAATGAAGAGGAGGAAGAAGGAGAGGAAGAGGAGGCAGGAGAGAAGATGAAGAGAGGAGGAAGAAGAGGAGGAGGAAGAGGAATCAGGAGGCAGAAGAGGAGGAAGTAGAGGAGGGAGAAGAAGAGGCAGAAGAAGAAGATGAAGAGGAGGCAGGAGAGAGAATGAAGAAGAGGCAGGAGGGAGAAGAGGAGGAATAAGAGGAGGCAGAAGAGGAGGAAGAAGAGGAATCAGGAGGCAAAAGAGGAAGAAGAGGAGGCAGGAGGCAGAAGAGTAAGAAAAAAAAGAGGAATCAGGAGGCAGAACAGGCGGGAGAAGAGGAGGCAGAAGAGGAGGAGGAAGAGGAGGGAGAAAAGGAGGCTGAAGAGAAGGCTAAAGAGGAGGCTAAAGAGGAGGCTAAAGAGGAGGCTGAAGAGGAGGCTGAAGAGGAGGCTGAAGAGGAGGCTGAAGAGGAGGCTGAAGAAGAGGCTAAAGAGGAGGCTGAGAGGGCACCAGAGACATTGCAGGGATTTGACTGTGTAAGACATTGAAAAGTCATTACTAAAGTCCTTTATAGAATTTATTACTACTATTTTTTTTTTATTTTTTTTATGAAGTAACAACAAAAGAACATGTTCAAATCAGGAGGTGGTTCATGTCTTAAAACTGTTAGTAACTTAAAACACGCACCACATTTGTAACATAAACTGGAGGGTTCAGTGTTTGGGCAGTCGGCTGAGTATAATTAAATCTAACTTTTACTTTTATTCTTAATTCACCTACAAACACACTGTACAAATGGCCTAATTGTTGATGTTGTAATTTGGTGTTTTGATTCTTATTGATGAAACATTTGGTTGCCAGATTCTGTGACATTTGAAGCCTGTCCAGAGCAGTGGGCTCCTCAGTGCCTCTCAGTGGGGGTCATCTCCAGATCTGGAGCTGGAGGATTTTATCTGTTGCATGTTTTGGGTTGATGGGGAAATAACAGAGTCTGCAGGAAACCCACAAACACGTAAACTCAAACCTGGAACCGGGTCGAGAGTGTGAGCCGATACTGTGCCACTGGCTCCTTTATACTGAGTCACATGTCTCTGCACAGCCTCCTTTCAAATGTGCACGTTCTGCCTGTGATAGAAGCAGGTTTCATTAAGCTCTCCTGGTTCTTCTGACATGTGAGCTATGTGCATATCACTAACTCTCAGAGGTGTTTCATCGGGACAGAGGGTTTAATGACACAAGGACGACGCAGAGCACACAGCAAAAGTCCTGGTGAAGACAGCAGTGAGCGAGGAGCTGGTGCCATTCGCTCTATGGGCAAGGACTCGCTTTATGGCCTAAAAACATAAAGTTAAAACATGTCTGTTATAGTTGTGTTTTGTTGTTGACAGTGATGTGTATGCCCATTCTGACTGGTACTCTTGGTTTTCTTGGTCCTCTTGGTATTCTTGGTCCTCTTGGTACTCTTAGTCCTCTTGGTACTCTTAGTCTCATGGTACTCTTGGTCCTCTGGGTACTCTTAAGTCTCTTGGTCCTCTTGGTTCTTTTAGTCCTCTTGGTCCTCTTGGTTCTTTTAGTCCTCTTGGTCCTCTTAGTCCTCTTGGTGTTCTTGGTCCTGTTGGTGCTCTTAGTCCTCTTGGTACTCTTGTCTTCATGGTACTCTTGGTCTTCTTGGTATTCTTGGTCCTCTTGGTTCTCTTAGTCTGCTTGGTCCTCTTGGTATTCTTAGTCCTCTTGGTCCTCTTGGTATTCTTAGTCCTCTTGGTCCTCTTAGTCCTCTTGGTCCTCTTAGTCCTCTTAGTCCTCTTGGTCCTCTGGGTATTCTTGGTCCTCTTGGTACTCTTTGTCTTCATGGTACTCTTGGTCTTCTTGGTATTCTTGGTCCTCTTGGTTCTCTTAGTCTGCTTGGTCCTCTTGGTCCTCTGGGTACTCTTGGTCCTCTTGGTATTCTTGGTCCTCTTGGTACTCTTAGTCCTTTTGGTACTCTTAGTTTTCATGGTACTCTTGGTCTTCTTGGTCTTCATTGGTCCTCTAGGTTCTCTTGGTTCTCTTAGTCCTCTTGGTCCTCTGGGTACTCTTGTTCCTCTTGTTACTCTTGGTCCTCTGGGTACTCTTGGTCTTCTTGTTACTCTTGGTCCTCTTGGTACTCTTAGTCCTTTTGGTACTCTTAGTTTTCATGGTACTCTTGGTCTTCTTGGTATTCATTGGTCCTCTAGGTTCTCTTGGTATCTTGGTCCTCTGGGTACTCTTGGTCCTCTGGGTGCTCTTGTTCCTCTTGTTCCTCTAAGTCCTCTTGGTCCTCTTGGTCCTCTTAGTCCTCTTGGTCCTCTGTATGTACTCTTGGTCCTCTGGGTACTCTTGGTCCTCTTGGTCCTGGCACAGTGAAGAAGGTCAAATGCAGAGAACAGCCTTTGCCACAGGGTGAGTAAAGTGTATGTTAACCTTATATAATGATCCAAAGCACAGAAATAACAGTGCCCTTAAGTTCCAGTGGCAGAATTACATGGGTGATTATAGAGGAAAGACCACACACTCTGTTCTGTATTTAAGGCTTCTGTTGAAATCCTTAATTACTTTGGGATTAATTAGCAGCAGAGGTGCCAGTGGTGGTCCGTTTGGGGTAGTCTAGACTCTAACAATACACAAGACTTACTGCATAAAAGCCAAAGACGCTCGTTATGAACAAGAACTTGGGCCGAACTGAAGGACATTTCCTCAGGCTGAAGATTAGACACAACATAACCTTTCCACAGTGCTGTACATTAAATTTTCAACATTATCAATCTAACTTAGCCTGATGGTGTACAGAGGCTTAGGTTCAGTTTCCATCATGTATAAGACAGAATAAAGTACACTAAAAGTAACTGACCTGACATAACAAACCATTAAAGCTTCAATGATTTTATTATTTCTGCTATGTTATAGTTTTTCATTTTATCTTGAACATTTTGAAATAACATTTTGATTAATTTATATATTTGTTTTAGTATGGATGGATCATGCATGTTCTGATTCTGCATTTTGTGTCTGTAAATCAAAATTTGGCCAATAATGATACAAATAAATATTTCTCTACCTTCTTTCCCTGAAGTCGCTCCTGCTAGCGTTAGCAAGAAGTTTGACTGACAGCGTTGCTAAGCACCCACTCCTTGCTAAACCAGAGGTGTGGGCTGGAAGGGGCGTTGCCTTCAACAGCCTCACTGTGGATTGACTCTTTGGTTGCTATGATACTCGTGGTAAGAATTCCAAATATGAAACTCGGCTCCAAATTCACCCCTATCTGGCCCTGGCCACGATGAGCTTTATTTGACTGGAGCCGAACACTATGGGTGATGTCACACTCACTTAGTCCACTTCTTCATACAGTCCCTGGTTTGCCCTCAACTGATGCTAATTCAAATTCTGCAATGTAAAATTAATAACTTTTTTATCTCTTTATCGTATAGATTTACATCAGATACACAGTTACATACGACTTCATTAAACTGGAATATTTAACCCTGGTTTGGCACTGAATTTATGAATATGCAGAACCCTGAACACATCTCCCAGAGTCTCGTCATTTATCAGAATCACACTTCTGGTTTCTGAATCTGTCCCTGTTGGAAATGAGTTATGGCGCCGTGATCGGAGTGGACCTGTTTGTCAGAGGATGAATCATTCTGATGGCTATTGATCGTAGTAAATCAGCTCTTAAGTCACCGTGGTAACAAGAGGCGGGGCTGGTTCATATGTGAGTAACAGGAGACGGGGCTGTTCCATATGTGAGTGACAGGAGGCGGAGCCGGTCCATATATGAGTGACAGAAGGCGGGGCCGGTCCATATGTGAGTGACAGGAGGTGGGGTTCTTCCATATGTGAGTAACAGGAGGTGGGGGCGGTCCATATGTGAGTAACAGGAGGCGGGGCTGGTCCATATGTGAGTGACAGGAGGCGGGGGCGGTCCATATGTGAGTGACAGGAGGCGGGGCCGGTCCATATGTGAGTGACAGGAGGTAGGACCGGTCCATATGTGAGTGACAGGAGGTGGGGCTGGTCCATATATGAGTGACAGGAGGTGGGGCCGGTCCATATATGGGGCCGGTCCATATATGAGTGACAGGGAGGCGGGGCCGGTCCATATAAGGGGCCAGTCCATATGTGAGTGACAGGAGGTGGGGCAGTCCATATGTAAGTGACAGGAGGCGGGGCTGGTCCATATGTGAGTGACAGGAGGCGTGGCCGGTCCATAAGTGAGTGACAGGAGGCGGGGCCGGTCCATATGTAAGTGACAGGAGGCGGGGCCGGTCCATATCTGAGTGACAGGAGGCGGGGCCGGTCCATATGTGAGTGACAGGAGGCGGGGCCGGTCCATATGTGAGTGACAGGAGGCGGGGCCGGTCCATATGTGAGTGACAGGAGGCGGGGCCAGTCCATATGTGAGTGACAGGAGGCGGGGCCGGTCCATAAGTGAGTGACAGGAGGCGGGGCCAGTCCATATGTGAGTGACAGAGCTTAAAACAAGGCTTTGAAGAATGACCAGTTCACTCAAACTCAGCAGTGAGACTGGACACATGTAAAGCGCTTTCTCCCATGTGCTAATGTCCCCTCATAAAAAAAACATACCTGAAGAGATTTTATGTCATCCATGCATGTTTGAGTAATCTAGTGATCTCTCTCAGGACCTATTCAAACCCTCCATATGGTTAGCAGTTCGAGCCTGTACAAAGCTCCTCCCACAAGACTACGTCACCCATGCACCCACACTACTATTCTCCATAAATATACAAACACATGGTACAAAACTGTGCACAGCAACTTGACAAACCTGATGTGATGTGCAGTAGTTTCATTAGTGGGATGCACACTGATTGTGCTGTAATAGTGCTCTGAAGGGGGGGTGACTTAGCACAGACAGCAAAGGGAAGGGCATCCGAAACAAAAGTGAAACTCAAATTAAAAATAATACGTTGCTCATGGTGATCTAAATATATTATGTGTTATAGTTAATACCCCATAGAAGTAAAATAACCCCTCTTAACCATTTTTCTTTGTAGAATGTTTTTTGCTGAAATATATTTGTCCCGTAGAGCAGGGTCTACAGCCAATCAAAATATAACATGTTCACCCTGTTTAATGTCGCCATGTGAAATCTTTAACTTTGCCCAAAGTGTAGCTATATGTAAATAGCCATTGTTATTAGTATTTACAGCTATAGCGTTTTACTGCTAACGCTTCATGCTCCTGTCTGCGTTTTAACCCTTCGTTGGTGCTGTTCTGTTCTTTGACCTGCAGGAGAATGGTCAGACCATTTGAATTATAAACACATCCACAGACTGAAACATGAAGTGATAAACTAACAGAAGAATCTCTCAAATTTTCTTGTTTATAAAGTTTCGGAACTTTATAAACAAGAGCACTACAGCTACAAGAACACAGTTCTACAAAAAAAAACTGGATATTTTGATCTTTGCAGAGAACGCCTTGTTACCAAAATAATTGCATTCTCTGTGATTTGAGAATTGCACCAGTTCAAATAGTGACTTTGTTTTGATTATATCACTGTTCAGCCCTAAAGGTAAAGACAGAACATGGAGGGCCTTGAATCTTCTACTATACACTTTTTAAAATTCTACTTGTCACTGTTTGAGAAAACCTTAAATTGGATGGAGAGAATTCTAAGGTCCAAAACTGTGTAACACTGGTGAAGCTCAGATGTGCTGTTCTGACCCAACACAGAATAAAGAACAATTTAAAATAGTTTGTCTGAAGTGAGTTTGATGAAACTTGGTGAGGCCCAAAGGCATTGGAGATGTCTGGACAGACAAGCAGAGGGATAATTAATGAGAGGGACAGATGGAGCGGCCGCTGAGCTGTTTAAATGTGGCTCAAAGCGAAGTGAAGCCAAATGGAAAGAGCCCGAGTCCAAGAAGCATGTTTGGAGCTTGAGACAGACATGCTCCTGCCCCAAATCAGACCAGGACTGTGAAAGAGCTCGAGACAGAGGCTCTCACCCCAAATCAGAGACGGACACGCTCTCGAATCAGACCAGGACTGTGAAAGACCTGCTATTATTCTGAATTGTGGGTTTTGAAATTTTAGATATTTTTTACACAATATACAGTGTTATTTAAAATATATATATTGTCATTAAAGCTCCTATTTTACACAAAACTGACTCTTGTGATCTTTAAGCCATGCTATAATGTTGTTACCTCAAAAACATACCTGTTTCATTCACACATGTTTGAGTTACCCTATATTATTAGTCTGTTTACATCTCCAAAGCTAAAAATGCTCTCTTCCACTTTGTGATGTCATGAAGTGGTAGTTTTCAAGTTAACATATACTTTTACCTTTAGTTCAGTACAGATTGGCAGTTCCACAGCTGAAATCATCCAAATGACTCTAGTGAAGGTGTGTGGAGTATAAAAACATAATGGAGCACTTCCTGTATAACCACATGACATCACAAGGTGGGTGAGTGTTTTCTGTTTGAGAGAAGAACTAGGCCTTAAATATACAGGGTTTGTGTGTTAAACATGTGTGAATGAAACAAAATACTACTCCAGGTCTGTTTTTGAGGAGGAACATTAGACAGAGATCAGAGAATAGTGTAATATGGGCGCTTTAAAGGTGATGCTTGAATTTTAAACCCTAAAAAAGGAGCTCTGCTCCTCATGACTCATAGTTATCTCTCACAGACCCTTTGGCACACTGCTTCACATTCTCACATCTAGAGCAGCCAGCTCGGGCTCATCCCAAAATGTAACTGGAGGAAGAACTCATACTCTGCAGTGACATCACTCTGGGGGTGTTCTACACGTGTCTGTATCTGATAGAATCTTCAGCGGTTACCATGGGGACACACTTCAGCAAACACAGACAAAGAAGTTTTATCTGAAAAATCAAGAAAAAAAACACAAAATTGATTTAAACAGCATATTCTCAAGAGCCTGTGATCAATCTGAGTGTTCATGGTCCTCTTGACGAGTTTATTTTTTAACAAAAAGGTGAGAGTGACTAACTGAAAAACTGTTGCCTAATGCTAGCTAACTAGTGGCTTTAATGCTATTAGAGAGGGACTGTGCCCACAGTTAGCATCACACCCCCAGGGAATGTTGATGACATCAGCTGCAAAGTGTGAATATCAGACTCTTTTCAGACTTTACACTGGATGATGTCATTCTCCCAGATGTGGGAGGCAAGAGCCAGAGCTCCCTGATTATACTGTAGTATGACATGAAATATCTAGAAAGTAAATTCACAAATGTTGAACCTGATCATGTATGTGACTGGACTTTAGACCAGTCCCTGCTCCCTGGACTGGACTTTAGACCAGTCCCTTCACTAGACCTGTCTGCATTTTAACTATATGTATTTTAGCTGGCCCTCGTCTGTGTTATTTCTCATTGTTCCATTGAATGTGGTGATGCCGTCTGAAACACAGCTGTACTTAGATGCAGACAGAATGCAGCAGTTTGACAAGCCCAGCATTAAAACCAGATAGACCTCTGTTCTGGAGAGGATTGCCTCTTTCTACAGCTACATCTGCATTATTTCCCCTTGGAAACAACAGACTCTACCAAAAATCTAAGAAGCATTTTCATTGAAATAATGTGTTTGCTGGTGAAGTCTACATAAGCTGCAGATAATTGCTCCTCTGAATGTCTGGAGAACTATCTTTGGCCTTTGTTGGTAACACATAACAAGTTGTATTTGGAGTGATTCCTGTTTGAGTAATCTTTAATCCATAGGGGGCGCCGACAGCATGCCTCGCTTTGTTGTGATAATATTTATGGCGACGTCAGCTCCCATTGGGCACCACAGTTTTCTAACACAAAATTCATCTGACTTGTTTCTTTTAAGTCGTTCTAGATCAATATTGTGATGTAAAATGTGCTAATTATAACATAATGATCCACGGGTGTCAGAGATTATAACTATAGAGCACACACAAGCACAATAGGGCGGATTTAAGAACTTCTTCTCCAGCTCAAAGTGTGATACTTTATCTCAAGAAGCCCAAAAAATATTCAGGGACAGCGGGTGGCAGCACTCATAAGCCAAATGTGTTTTCTTAAATCAGAGACATGAGTTTCAGAATCCGCACACATCTGCTGGATTCAGCTGTTTAAATGGAGGCTTCCTCTCTCAGCCATGACTCCTCGTTGGTTAACAGGAAAACCAAGTAGAGGATGATTTCAAACCACTCAAGTGCTGGAATCACTTCACAAACATGCCACTACCTCAGACGCTCTTCAGACCAAACAGCTCATTTCTGTGTGAATACTGGCCCTCTCTCTCTCCCGACATGAAAGAATAAACCACTCTTCCTCTCTCCCTCTGCCTCTCTCCTCGCTCCTCCCTCAGCCCTGCACTAAATTAAATGGCTTAGGATGTAAAATCTGTTCATTATGAGTTTGATCTGCTGTAGGTCCAAACCACCTGTGCGTCTGAACTGAGGTAACAGAAGCGAGTGTTTCTCTAACGCACAGGACTGAGGCTGGGTGTGAATGCAAAGCTCCCGATGCATTGTCAAAAGATACAAGTATATTTGATTATTTTCCTGGCAGGAGAAGCCTGATATCTTCATAATAAAGGAGTTTATTCGGTGGAACGGAGCGTGCAGACTCCTCATTTTGTTTACACACCAACACGAATGTAATCTGAGCTGCGAGGCATGTCATTATTTTTACCTTTTTAAACAGAACGCTGGATTTAATCTTCTCTGGAGTAAACAGCTCAGATATGCCTGCGGTCTCCTCATAACCGTGAGTTTTCTCCAAAGGTCACACATGTTTCAGTGCATTTAATAATTGCATGTGTCGCAAAGTGAAAGTATACATCCCGTCTTTTTCTGTAATGTTCCTCCAGTATTCAGTCTGGATTAGGACTTATTATGCAAATATCTATTGTATAAACAGAATATTCACTGTATGTACACAATATCCACTGTATATACAGAGGGGGCATTTGTACAGCACAGACACGAAGTAATTCAAAGGGCTGTACAGAACAAGAAAGACATTACAACCACAAACAAATCAAAACATAAATAATCATCTTAAATAAACATTAAAAGAGACGAGTGCAGAATGAAACTCTCTCTGTCGTTTGCACAGATGAACAGAACCATCTGGATTAAAACATAAAACATGATTTTACTGGTCTGCAGGTCTGTAACTATCTCAAAGTGTCTCTGCATCTTTGTCTTGTCATGTGACCAGATCATGTGACCTGTCAGTATAAAAGGGGCCTGGCAGCCATTTTGTTCTTTTAAGATCTCCTAGTGTTTTTTTTAATGAAATCAGCCGTGACTGAATAAAGGCCTTGGATATTTTTTTTAATTCCACAAGAGCCTCTGTCCTGTCTTAAACGACACCTGATCCTCAGCCAGAAGAGGCCTGGGTTAAATCCTCGCCACTGAAACTGCAAACACACTCAAGAAGCATCCCAGTGACCTGACTCTGAAGAACTGTTTTAAACCGCTGGATTTAAACACTGTCAAAGTAGAAGCCTGTCTCACATCTTCATGAAGACTGTTCCAGGTTTAGCTGCAGAAAAGGTGAGTAGTACCTCCAAGTCAAAAGTATCTTTTTAAAGAAATCGTTGAGTGCTTTTATAGCAGTATACTTTACTCTTACTTGAGTCATATTTATAGTGAAGCAGCAGTACTCTTACTTGAGTAAAAGTTGTGGTTCGTCTTCCCACTGTGAGTTAGTCTAAAGTGACTTGAGTTTTATGTGGACAGTATGAAATGATCTGAATATTTGTGTTTCTTGTAGCTCCTTCAGATGTGATTTAGTTTAGCTCATTTCTGTGTCCGTTTGAAAATACCACATTTTGTGACTTATTTCATGTTTCATCCTTAATCACATTTATCAGATGTTATGTCATGTATAAAAATGAATCTTATGTCCTCTATATGTTACTCTTTTCCCAAACACATATTTACTCTTACTTAAAATATTTCCTTGACCACTACTTTGTAATTTGAAAAATAGTGTTAGTCTTGCTTGAATACTATTTTTGACTACTCTACCTCTGTGTATATATAGTACAAAGTCTACACAATTTAAGCTCCACCCCCCTCTCCAGGCCACTTTCCTTGTGTTGTAATGTTCTACCAATTACAATTGGTTTTAATGGGATTCAGATCTATTACAAAAACATTTCTGATCTTTCTGTGTGCTCTTATTCTTGGTGCATGATGTGGCAGAGTGGTTAGTCTGTCTCCTCCCTCTCACCAGGAGGTTGTGGGTTAGGATCCTGATTTCTTTGAATGAGGTGTCCTTACAAATATATTGAAATCTATGGGGAAAATTGTGATTTGAACACATTTCTATGCAGTTATATTTTTGAGTTGTGAAACAATCTGAAGAACATACAAGCTACCTTTGATGAAACCACATATGCAAAAATACAAGCTTATAAGGGTAAAACATCTACATTATAAAAACCGAACTGAGAGCTAGAGACATGCTGGAGTGGGGAGCCTTTGTTCGCCTCCATAAAGAACAAGTAGAAAGTGCAAATTAAACTCCCTCTTCTTCCAAACCTCCGCTGAGTCACAGAGATGGAGAGGCGTGGATTTCCTTCTCAAAACAAAAGCCATTATCCTGACGAATGCCTCACAAACGACACAGCAGATTAGCTTCTTAATAATTACTCGTTTATCTTTCCTTTGGTTTGTCCCAGAGCCCGTCGTGTCTGTTAATTTATACAAAACGCGTCCGAATGCCAGATATGAAAAGCTAACGTCATTACTCAGAGCTGCCCGGGGTTCAGTAGGTGAATATGGTAATCGCTCAAATGGTCGATATGAACTGTCAGAGTGTGGACAGAGCAGAGCACAGTCAGATAACGGCGCAGACGGCAGGATTCAGCTCATAGAGTAATCGGGGGGATTCAGATGAGAGAGAGCAGACGGTGGGAATCGGATGAGAAAGAGCAGACGGTGGGATTCAGATGAGAAAGAGCAGACGGTGGGATTCAGATGAGAAAGAGCAGACGGTGGGATTCAGATGAGAGAGAGCAGACGGCGGGATTCAGATGAGAAAGAGCAGACGGCGGGATTCAGATGAGGGCAGAGAGAGCAGGATTCAGATGAGAGAGAGCGCAGACGGTAGGATTCAGATGAGAAAGAGCAGACGGCGGGATTCAGATGAGAGAGAGCAGACGGCGGGATTCAGATGAGAAAGAGCAGACGGTGGGATTTAGATGAGAACGAGCAGACGGCGGGATTCAAATGAGAGTAAGCAGGCAGCGGCATTCAGATGAGAGCAGATGGCAGGATTTATATTAGAGCAGGTGGCAGGATTCAGATGAGAGCAGACAGGAGGATTCAGATGAGATAGAGAAGGCGGTGGGATTCAAATGAGAGTAAGCAGACGGCATTCAGATGAAAGCAGATGGCAGTATTCATATTAGAGCAGACGGCAGGATTCAGATGAAAGAGAGCAGGTGGCAGGATTCAGATGAGAGCAGACAGGAGGATTCAGATGAGATGGAGCAGGCGGTGGGATTCAAATGAGAGTAAGCAGGCAGCGGCATTCAGATGAGGGCAGATGGCAGAATTTATATTGGAGCAGACGGGAGGATTCAGATGAGAGAGAGCAGATGGTTGGATTCAGATGAGAGAGAGCAGACGGCAGGATTCAGATGAGAGAGAGCAGACAGCGGGATTCAGATGAGAAAGAGCAGACGGCGGGATTCAGATGAGAAAGAGCAGACGGCGGGATTCAGATGAGAAAGAGCAGACGGCAGGATTCAGATGAGAGAGAGCAGACAGCGGGATTCAGATGAGAAAGAGCAGACGGCGGGATTCAGATGAGAAAGAGCAGACGGCGGGATTCAGATGAGAGCAGATGGAAGGATTCAGATGAGAGAGAGCGCAGACTGCAGGATTCAGATGAGAGTAAGCAGGCAGCGGCATTCAGATGAGAGCAGATGGCAGGATTTATATTAGAGCAGACGGCAGGATTCAGATGAGAAAGAGCAGACGGCGGGATTCAGATGAGAGAGAGCAGACGGCGGGATTCAAATGAGAGTAAGCAGACGGCATTCAGATGAAAGCAGATGGCAGTATTCATATTAGAGCAGACGGCAGGATTCAGATGAAAGAGAGCAGGTGGCAGGATTCAGATGAGAGCAGACAGGAGGATTCAGATGAGATGGAGCAGGCGGTGGGATTCAAATGAGAGTAAGCAGGCAGCGGCATTCAGATGAGGGCAGATGGCAGAATTTATATTGGAGCAGACGGGAGGATTCAGATGAGAGAGAGCAGACGGGAGGATTCAGATGAGAGAGAGCAGATGGTTGGATTCAGATGAGAGAGAGCAGACGGTTGGATTCAGATGAGAGAGAGCAGACGGGAGGATTCAGATGAGAGAGAGCAGACGGTTGGATTCAGATGAGAGAGAGCAGATGGTGGGATTCAGATGAGAGAGAGCAGACGGCGGGATTCAGATGAGAGAGAGCAGAGAGCAGGATTCGTATGATTTGGTTCTATTGTTCTGTCATTGTCTTCTTACATTTCACCCACCTGGCCTATATGGATGTGGTGTGTGCCTGACTGTTGGTGGTGGGAGGGGCCGCTAAGTTTGCACTCTGGTTAATAATAACAATAATAATGCCAATCAAGCAGGTAAAAAAAAAAGCAAAAACAAATACATCAAATATATGATGTAACTATGGATGGGTCCTGTTAATACACTGCTCAAAACATTTGAGGATCACTTTTAAAACACATTAGATCTAAATGAAGGAAATAATACTCTAGAATTTGTTTACCGATACAGTAACTGTAACAAAAAGATGCCACATGATTTTATGTAAATGAAAATGATCTCCCTACAGAGGGGTTAAACCAAAGACACCCCAAAAATGAAACTGAAAAAATTATGCAGCAAATGGGTCTATTTTGCCAAAATGTCATTATAGCGACTCAAACTGATACTCAGTAGTTAGTGTGGCCCCCACGTAATTGTCTGCGCCTGACAACGGCGGTCCATGTTCCTAATGAGGCGACGGATGGTGTCTTGGGGGATCTCCTCCCAGATTTGGACCAGGACATCACTGAGCTCCTGGACAGTCTGAGGAGCAACCTGGCAGCGCCAGATGGACCGAAACATAATGTCTCTGAGGTGTTCTATTGGGTTTAGGTCAGGTGAACGTGAGGGCCAGTCAGTGGTATCAATACCTTCATCCTCCAGAAACTGCCTGCAGACTCTGGCCACATGAGGTTGGGCAGTGTCATGCATCAGGAGGAACCCAGGTCCCACTGCACCAGCACAGGGTCTGACAATTGGTCCAAGGATTTCATCCCTATACCTAATGGCAGTCAGGGTGCCATTATCTAACCTGTAGAGGTCGGCACGTCCTTCCAGAGATATGCCTGCTCAGACCATGACTGATCCACCACCAAACCGGTCATGCTTAATAATGCTGCAGGCCTCCAGACCCTTTCACGTCTGTCGCATGTGTTCGGGTTGAACCTGCTCTCATCGGTGAAGAGCACAGAACACCAGTGGTCCACTTGCCAATTCTGGTGGTCTATAGCAAATGCCAATCAAGCTCTACAGTCCTGGGTAGTGAGAACAGGGGCCACTACAGGAAGTCGGGCCCTCAGGCCACCCTCGTGAACTCTGTGTCTGATTGTTTGGTCAGAAACATTCACACCAGTGCCCACTGGAGGTCATCGTGTAGGGCTCTGGCAAAGCTCATCCTGTTCCTCCTTGAACAAAGGAGCAGATACCGATCCTGCCGAGGGTTTGAGGACCTTCTACGACCCTGCCCAGCTCTCCTGGAGTAACTACCTGTCTCTTAGAATCTAGTCCATGCTCTTGAGATTGTGCTGGGAGACACAGCAAACTTTCTTGCAATGGCACGTATTGGTGTGCCATCCTGGAGGAGTTGGACCACTTGTGCAACCTCTGCAGCGTCCAGGTACGGCACCATGCTATCAGTAATGTTGATCCAAGCCACAGGAAAAAGTCAGTCAGTAAAAAATCTGTTGTTGTTTATTTTCATTAACAACATTCATTGTTGATTTTCTTGTTTCATTGTTGATTTTCTAATTCTGTTGGTTAATCAACTCTCATGTTCAGCCCTAAGAGGCGACTGCTGTCGTGATTTTGGGCTCTACAAAAATAAATTGAATTGAATTGAATTGAAAGCAGCTGAAACTGATCAACTCCCCCCTATGCTTCGTAACTGAACATATCAGTATCCCAGAAGTTTGATTGATTGGTTGCTATACTCTGATTAAAGAGTGTTCCTCTAATTTTTTTGAGCAGTGTAGTTAGGGTTAGTTTTAAGGCATCAGAGAAGAATAAAGGATCATTAGCCTGAACTTTAATCTTTAATCTCTTAAGACTTCTTCAGACCAGTGCAGATGTGAAGATGAATATTATTTTTGTGAAGAAGCTTCATTATGACTCCATCGTTTTCAAAGAGGCGAGGCGCTGACAAACTGAGCTGTGTCCTGCAGAGCTTTTCAGATCAATAGCACTTAAGCAAAGAATGATAAAACATTCAACTTTGGCCTTTGGTTATTGGATTATAACAAAACCCCTTTTCCATTCCAATGGCCTTGGCTCCCTGCTCATATTCAGAACAGTCTTTTGACAAGGGTCTGAACTCGGTTTTTAATATTTTCTAAAATCAAATTAAACTTCAAATGAATAGAAAACTTTTACAAATGTGTTTTCAAAGGGATTAGACGAGGCTGGATTTGTCTATATGTGTCATCCTGGAAACAAATGAAAGTCAAACTGTGTAACTTTTCTAAAGAGGGTCCACTACCTGCTTTCCTCCTCGTAAAAGTCCTGAGGTCACATGAGGACAGCGTAAAAGTCCTGAGGTCACATAAGGGGAGTGTAAAAGTCCTGGGGTCACATAAGGAGAGTGTAAAAGTCCTGAGGTCACACGAGGGGAGCATAAAAGTCCTGAGGTCACATAAGGAGAGTGTAAAAGTCCTGGGGTCACATGAGGAGAGTGTAAAAGTCCTGGGGTCACATGAGGAGAGTGTAAAAGTCCTGAGGTCACATGATGAGAGCGTAAAAGTCCTGATGTCTCATGAGGAGAGCGTAAAAGTCCTGAGGTCACATAAGGAGAGCGTAAAAGTCCTGATGTCTCATGAGGAGAACGTAAAAAGTCCTGAGGTCACATAAGGAGAGTGTAAAAGTCTTGAGGTCTCATGAGGAGAGCGTAAAAGTCCTGAGGTCACATAAGGGGAGTGTAAAAGTCCTGGGGTCACATAAGGAGAGTGTAAAAGTCCTGAGGTCACACGAGGGGAGCATAAAAGTCCTGAGGTCACATAAGGAGAGTGTAAAAGTCCTGGGGTCACATGAGGAGAGGTAAAAGTCCTGGGTCACATGAGGAGAGTGTAAAAGTCCTGAGGTCACATGATGAGAGCGTAAAAGTCCTGATGTCTCATGAGGAGAGCGTAAAAGTCCTGAGGTCACATAAGGAGAGCGTAAAAGTCCTGATGTCTCATGAGGAGAACGTAAAAGTCCTGAGGTCACATAAGGAGAGTGTAAAAGTCTTGAGGTCTCATGAGGAGAGCGTAAAAGTCCTGAGGTCACATAAGGAGAGTGTAAAAGTCCTGGGGTCACATGAGGAGAGTGTAAAAGTCCTGAGGTCACATGAGGAGAGCGTAAAAGTCCTGAGGTCACATGAGGAGAGCGTAAAAGTCCTGAGGTCACATGAGGAGAGCGTAAAAGTCCTGAGGTCTCATGAGGAGAGCAGAGCTGGATCGGCTCCTGTTTCTGGAAGCTCACTTTACCTTTGCTGCTCTGACAGTCTGACAGCGTAAGTGCCCTAAATGTGATCTGGAGCAAAATGCTGCTGGCACAGTTTCAGAAGGTGAGGAGGTGAGCAGTGTTTGGGTGCATGGTAACAAACACAGGTATACACAGTACTGAGGTCAGAATGTATACACACTTTACTGCGTGGGCTGTCGACAGAAGTAAATCGTCATGACATATTGGTATTCATGGGTTTGAGCCTTCTGTTCTATGGAGCCATTTTGAGAAGGTTAATGCTCGAGCGTTCGGTCGGGAGGGACCGTCTGCTGTGATTGGTCATTTGAAGTGATTTTTTTTTTTTTTTTTTTTTTTTTTTTTTTTTTTTTAAGTTAAGGGGGTTATGATTAAATTTAGGAGCAGGATTCTGTTAATGTGAGGAGATTGTTTTAGGGTAGTTAACAAAAACTTTAAAAAAAACAAATTTGTCGCCTACAGCCTCGTCTCAACTTACGATATAAAATAAAACTCAGAACTATCAAAAAATATATTATTTATTCCAGTTTATAGCTACAGAACACAGAGGTACATCATCACTTCCGTCAGCACCATAGACTGAATTTATAAATGACCATAGCTAACCTGCTAATCGCGCGTTCCATATAGGAAGTGATCATGGGTGCGCTTCTGGCTCCGACTCCAATTCACTTTATATTGAAAAACTTTGGCCCCTCTGTCTGTAACTGCAGCAGTGAGGCATTTATAGCGGGCGAACCAGGTGCCTTCGTTTCCCAGAAGGTCGCGCCCACTAGCATTAGCAACAGGTTTGATTGGCAGTGTTGCTAAACTTCTTGTTAAACCAGCAGTGTTAAGTGGGAAGGGCGTTACCTTCAACAGCCTCGCTCCAGGTTGCTATGATACTCGCGATTGGAATATATAACTGGGCTACAAATTGGCCCCTATAACTGCTCTAGCCTCGATGAGCTTCATTTGACTGGAGTCGAACACTGTGGGGAACTTCACACTCGCCTAGACCATTTCTTTCTACAGACTATGGTCAGCGCATAACCTTTTGAGAATCGGTGACCATTAAAAAGATATAATATTTAGTTTTGAATTGTTTAATACTATGGCATCGGTTCTAACTTTTATCGTTTTAAAACCTGGTGAATAGGTAGTGCTTCTGGAGAACTGCACATTTGTAATCTGTAAATTATTTTCTTTTGAGATTATCAGTCCAATGAGAAAATTAAACACCTAGAATGACAACCGTGCACTATATACATATACTATAGTGGGGTCCCAGTTTTAAACTTGTTGGACGGTGGCTGTGGGCGGAGTTTCAGTGTTTAGTTTTAAATGGTTCTGTCAGCTGGATTGCCTCGCCTCAGATCTGAACTGTAACTTCTCCATGGAAGTTTAACACCATACTTTGGTACATTCAGAGCAAAACATATTTCCATGGAGACATCTTCCACCAGAAAAGTGACATAATGCACCTTTTATAATCTGCAAAGATTTACAAATACAGCAGTTTTTGTTTTTAAAATAAATATATTTGACTTGTCCTATTTACTGTGTGTTTAATACTTATTCTTATTATTACAGGGGTCAAACTATTGAACTTGAAGTATTTGGAGGGATGGAAAGTGGCAGTGTGTAGAGTCTGTGGGAGCCTCATTAAGAGTGTTTGTGTATCTGAAGGACAGATGAGTGCTGAGATGAAGTGGTTTTAACAAGCAGGGCAGTGCTACTGCTAGGCTCTAAGGCGCTAACACTATCCCGGGCCGCGTTTGGAGTTGCAGTGTGACAGTAAGGAAGCCCAAAGGCGGAGGAGATTTATGGCAGAATTATGAGAGCCGCATGACGTCTATAAACGCTAATAATGCACTGGCTCTGCTCATAGCACATGGATCATAGCGAGCGAAGACGAGCTGTAGAGGGCGCTGTAGAGGGCGCTGTAGAGGGGGTGAGTGAGATACGCTTAACCACAACAGTTACATTGGCTGGTGCAGCTTTTTAATTAAATAAACGTTTAAAGTTCACCAAAAAAACACAGATTTCAAACTGAAAACCTCTTTGGATCCAAAATGGCTGACGTTCCCCCTTTACTTCTGGTTGTGAAGAAGGTAAAAATCTGAAGAACGTCCCAGACTAATGACTCAAAAGCAGCAAATTTCAGAGCTGGAACTTGTCCTGTTGTTATTGAATTAAATGTTTCTTTGGAGAGTGAGAGCCGAGCAGTAACAGCCGAAAAGGAGGAGGAAGAGGAGGGGGATTATTCAGTAAAACAGTTCTGTTCTGAAGTGTTCTTAAGAGGGACATTCCAGCCTCACAAATTATTACAAGTGTTTAAATATGTCTGCTTAATGTCGCCTCTGCACAGGCTCCAAATCACACTGAGAACTGAAGAAGAAGAAGAAGCGACTCGTTTACCACTGATTCATTCGGTTTGTGCTTTTCACTGTTCAGCATTAGCATTATGTAGAAACTTCAAAATGAAATCTTTTAAATGGAATAATGTTCCAGGGGCTTGAGGATAAATGAGTTTGAAATTCAATGAGATTTTAATCAACAATGCAAGTTTGTCTTTTGAAAAAATCTAAAAACTTTTTCCAAGTTTTTGAGCTTATAAATATTAAAAGGAAGGCTGATACTTACATCTGTACTTTCTTACTAAGTTGATAAAAGCAGTACACTTTTACACATTTCTGGACACAGTTTAAACTTGGATGCAACAACGGACTGCTTATTCCACAAAACACATTCTTTTGACTAACCTGCTTAATTCCTAATCTACATATGATTTATTTTTTTTATTTGTAAAAGAATAATAATAATAAGGACTGGAGGAATCGTTTCAAAGCACAAATTTGATTCCATAAACCATTTTTCTTTAATATTTTGTGGAAAAAGTAGACTAATGATATTGCATTTGGATTTAAAATACAATGGCCCAAAAGTCACTGACAGTTGAAAAAAAATTCATAACTCTTTTGTTTCTAAATATTTTTATTTTATTTTTTCAGAGCATTTAAAACTACTCTTCCGACATTAATATGAGCAAATATATCACAGAGGAACGAACCCTCATTGTACAGTGGTACTTTGAGTCACATGGGTCAAATTCGGAAACCCAGCAATGTTACCGTCAACATTTGCCCCAAAAGTAAATGCCATTAAAGGAATAATAAGTGGTTTTCAAAGACAGGGGGCAGTATGTGATCTCCACAGACCTGACTAGTGCCGATTTCTTCCTGTGGGGCTATCTTAAAGAAAAGGTGTTTGTGAATAAACCTCAGACAATAAACAACATAAAAAATAATATCGAGGATCAAATAAGAGCCATAAGCTCAGAAATGCTTTCAAATGTTATGCAAAGTGTGTTGGATCGGGCTGTTCAGTGCGAAACGGAAAATTATGGACGCTTAAAAAACATTATTTTTACTTCCCCTAGTTTAAGTAGTGATAAGTTCAAGTGTAAGTGAACACTTATAACCGTATATATTGCCAAAAATCTCGGAAGATTCCGTTTATCTACTGCTAAAATTTGGTGAGTATAACTTAAGAATTATTGGAGCTATTGAAGATTTAAAAGTGTCAGTGACTTTTGGGCCACCCTGTATTTGTTTGATGAGAACCACACGGAAACAACTCTGATTATTCAAAACCGTTGTCTGTCACTGCTTTGTCGCTGTGCAATGTCAGAGAGAGGAAAAGGACACGAGAACCACATGGAAACAACTGTCTCAGATTATCTCAGACTGTTGTGTCTGTCGTGACTCAACATCATAATGACAGAAAGGACAAAGTAGGCGGAGTTAGATGAGAACCGCATGGAAACAACTGTCTCGGATTATCCCAGACTGCTGCTTCCCTCGTGCCTGAAACCACATCTATAGTAAAGCAGCTAAAATTGCGTCCATTTAATCTGTCAAACACATTCGGATCAGACGGCTCCTTTTTAAATCAGCTGTAACTGTAAATATGAAAAGCCCATTGAACGCAGTGATGAAAGTGGCACCTGAACGCACCACGTCGGATTTGACATCTCCATCTCTTTTACATGGAGCGTATGTGTGTGATTTACCTGCTTCAAAAGACTCCCATAATGCACTTCTCCTGTGAAACGTGGCATAACGCAGAGCGGTTTTCATCGTTTTAGGGGCAGATTATCACAGAGCAGCGGATGAATGACGCGCCAAGGTTCAAAGGGAAACTCACGGAATGAAGCTTTAAACTGGTTTTGCATAGAGAGTTACATAATTGTCTGGTGTGGAACAAGCTAATGCAGAAACGAGTAGTATCCAGTTACATTTCTTTGAGGAACCTTTTAAAGCCAATGTGTACCTTTTTCGCTAAAAAAATGGAATAAGGCAGTGTATTATTGGACTTTTCAGAGTAGTTCTCAGCTCCATAGTTTTACTCCTTGAGAAATATTTGAATGAAATTATAGTACATTTTATCTTTCCCATTTTGAGTACAAGTGACAAAAGCTTCATGTCGACAATATGAAATGATTTGATCTATGGTTGTTCTGATGCTGACACTGGTATCGGCAAAAGCTCTCATGCTGCACATTTTTCCGGTATCGTGTCAGCGTGTACTCTGACCTTATCAATGAGCCGATACCACTCTGTATTTTTCAGGATGAGGACCTGTAGATTTAGGACTGCTGCTGTTGACGTTTGTGGCTAACGCCCAGAGCAGGTCAAAAGCAGACTGTGGAGGCTTTGCACACATTTAAAACGTGCTTCATTTAAAAGACATTTGTGTTAGGTCTTTGATACCTTCATTTAGTCTTTGGAGGTGATGCTGAACTCGGTAAATAATAGCGTTGTCCATGATTGAGTGTGAACGGTAGCCCCGCCCACTTTCTGCCACTATGATACTGCACCATGAGTCAGAAACGACTCTCTGGGGTAGTCTCATGTAGTTGTTTCCACACAGCTCTCATCAGTCTCTACCCTGTTAGTGTTCTAATGTCACTCCTGAAAATGCTCCACCACAGAGATTCAGCCTGAGGACAAACGGGTGTGAAATCCAATGAGATTTTCATATAAAATTTGGCTTAAAGCAAAAAACTAAAGTTTTGGAGTTTTTAAATATTAATGTCTGACATTTACACCATGTCCATCACTTTCTCTAAAATTATTTTCTTTAGTTTCTTACCATTTAATTTAAACTGTGACCAGAAATGTGAATGAAGTGCGTTGCTCTTAGACACAACAGCAGACTGCTTATTCCACAAAACACCAGCTTTTGCCTAACCTGCTTAACCCTTTAAGGCAGGGCTGTCCAAAGTACGGCCCAGGGGCCAAATGCGGCCCTCAGACCAATTTTTGTTGGCCCTCATGCCTCCTTCTAAACTGGCCCAATTGATCAGGAAGTATTTTTACTACAAACCTGAAGAGATTCTACCTCTATAACCTGAATAACATCACATTGTGACACAGACCTAAAAATAATCTTCCAAGTCTTATTAAAAGTACAATGTCTTCAAATATGTTTCAGTATGCGGCCCTAGGGAAAAAAGTTTGGACTCCCCTGCTTTAAGGACTGGGCGCATCATAGAACATTATACCTCCTCTAGACTTTTTTTTTTTTTTTTTTTTAGCCATAAAATCATGTTAAAGAAAGTATCAGCATGTACTTTTTCCTTTTTTCCCCACACAACTTCCTCTATTTTTACATATCCATTCTTATTTTTCCCTTGACGCATCAAATAACGGCACCTGTGCTCTGATTGGTCATCTTCAAGCGACGACATAAGCACATTACAGTAATGACAGTAACATATTTAAAGAGCCCCGTGCCTCTGCTTTGAGACGCCGTTTGAGTTTACATGATGCACAATTGGTTGCGGAGTTACGGTAATGGAAAGTCCCCAACCGTGAGTCTACTAGCGGCCATAGCACCTGACGCTATAGGGTTAATTCCTAATAATAATTCCTAATCTACATTTTATTCATTTTTTTTTTATTTGTAAAGAAAAATAACTGGAGGAATGTTTTAAAAGCATTTGTTGGATGAGAGCGACATGGAAGCGTCTGTCTCTGATTGTCCTTTCTCTCTGATGTTGAATCGTGACAGAGAAACCGTAATCTGGGACAAAGTGGGCAGAGTTAGATGAGAATTACATGAAAACAACTGCCTCTGATTATACCATTCATCTCTCAGTCTCTACCCTCTTAGTGTTGTATTGTCACCATAGCCTGTATAAAGAAGTGGACTAAGCGAGTGTGACGTCCATATAAATGTCCATTTATATATACAGTTTATGATTGTCACTGTTGAAAACGCACCATGACAGAGATTCATCTGTCTGGCGCAGTGTCAGGCTGTTGTTTCCCATGATTCTTAGCAAACAATGTCCCTGACTGGATGAAAATGAGCGGCCCTGTTATGAGCTTCTACATAATATAAAGGCCGTTTATCTCTAGCAGAAGACACTCAGGTACCAGCCCTTTAAATCTGCGGCTTCGAGATAAAACTGGGGGATTCCCTCTGATGTTTTTAATGGGAGCAGAGAGAGGCTCATCCACAGAGCCATAAGTGCAGACACCAGCCGCGCCACTGAAGATAACACCATCAGAGCGCTCTCTTCTCCCACTGTAGAGGGCACATTTGAATGCAGCGCGAAGCCAGCACCGAGCGGGTTTCACAGAACGCCAAAGAACTGAGAATAAGTACAAAATATCATCAGCAGTGGAGCATAGAGTTCTCCGAATCCATGTAGGTACCACACTATAGTACCACAATAGTAGGATGTGGAGAATAGTACCACAGTATAGTACCACACTGAGAGTAGTACCACACAGGGAGTAGTACCACACAGGGAGTAGTACTACAGAAAGAGTTGTACCACACTGAGAGGAGTACCATACAGAGGATAGTACCACACAGAGTTTTACCATACTGGGAGTAGTACCACGCTGAGGATAGTACCACGCAGAGAATGGTACCACACTGATAGTACCACACTGAGAGTAGTAAAACACTGACAACAGTACCACAGTGATAGTAGTACCACAGTGATAGTAGTACCACACTGATAGTAGTTCCACACTGATAGTAGTACCACACTGAGAATAGTACCACACAGAGAATAATACCACACAGAGAATAGTACCAAACTGAGCGTAGTACCACACAGAGAGTAGTACCACACAGAGAGTAGTACCACACAGAGAGTAATACCACACAGAGAGTAATACCACACAGAGAGTAATACCACACAGAGAGTAATACCACACAGAGAGTAGTACCACACAGAGTAGTACCAGACTGAGGATAATACCACACAGAGTAGTACCGCACGGAGTAGTACCGCACGGAGTAGTACCGCACGGAGAGTAGTACCGCACGGAGAGTAGTACCGCACGGAGAGTAGTACCGCACGGAGAGTAGTACCGCACGGAGAGTAGTACCGCACGGAGAGTAGTACCACACAGAGAGTAGTACCACCATCTTTCTGTTTTCACTTCTGATTTTGAGGTTGATGGATTTGAACTAAAAGGAGGTTAATATCTGAGAAAAGTGTTTAAAACAATGAGGAGAAAACAAAAGACTGAAAATACTGATTAAAGGGAAAAACTCTGACCTGAACTAAATCACTGCTTTAAAAGTTGTTGTTTTTTTTCAAAAAGTCTTTTCTTTTCAATAAATAAAGAATAGAGCTGATTTGTAACAACAAAATGAGACTTGTTTCAAACACAGAAATGTGCCTGGTTTGGGCCTATAGTTGCATCATGAGAAGTGTTGAGTGATATAGTGTTGGAAATATTAGGTTAACCCTTTAAGGACTGAACACATTAGAGACCATTATAGCTCACCTAGACTTCATTTTTTCTTAGCCATAAAAATCATGTTAAAGGAAGTATCAGCTTTTACTTTTGTCTTTTTTCATGCAACTACCTCTTTTTACATATCCATCCTTATTTCCTTTAACACATCAAATAACTGACTGGGAGAATCCCGGTGGCACCTGCGCTCTGATCGGTCATTTTTGAGGGACAACATAAGCACATTACAGTAATAACAGTAACATATTTAAAGAGCCCCGTGCCTCTGCTTTGAGACGGTGTTTGAATCTACATGATGCACAATTTGTTGCAGAGTTACGGTAATGGAAAGTCCACAATCATGAATCTACTGTCGGCGATAGAATCCGAAGCTATAGGGTTAATTCCTATTAATAATTCCTAATCTACATTTTATTTGATTTTTGTATTTGTAAAGAAAAAAAACTGGAAGAATCTTTTCAAAGCATTTGTTGGATGAGACCCACATGGAATGGAAAGTCTGCAACCGCAAATCTTTCGCTGAAGATAGCATCCCACGCTATAGGGTTAAGGCAGAGGTGCCCAAACTTTTTTTTTTTTTTTAATAAGGCTTGAAACACATTCATTTTAGGTCTGTATCACAACATGATGTTTGAGGTTATACTGGTAGAAATAGTTTAATCTGCTGTCAAAAGTACTGCTTATGATCAATTGGGCCGGTTCAGCAGGACGCCTGAGGGCCAATAAAAACTGGTCCATAGTTTGGACACCCCTGCGTTAAGGTTAAAGCCCCATTATGTCCGTTTTTTGTTCCGTTTGTATTTGGTGCAATGAAAAATGTTGAAAACTACGTGTCCTTATAGTGAGCAGGCTTGCATCTCCACAAACTTGACTCTCTTCCACAGTATTGCATTGCATAAAACATATCTATCACAGCGGAGAATGTCCCAAAGTATGGCTTTAATTTTCTATTTCCATGTAATCGTACTACTTCATAAAGCTGCATGCTGTACATTTACTGCCTTTATTGTCCCCATTGGGAAATACATCCTCTGCATTTGACCCATCCTTCAGTTCTGCAGCACCAGGGGCCCATCTCCAGACACTGAGCTGGACTTGGTCAGAACTGTTTTATCTGTAGTGGATGTTTAGGTCGGTTGTTCCTGTAACTTTCTTTCGTAGCGTAAAGTATAAGTACGTTTACCTTAAAAACCCGACATACTTGATAGATGTACACGCCTCTTATCTTTATATTGTGACCTGGACTTGTTCCACGCAGGATCCGTCTCCTCATTTCGTTCCTCGTGCGTGTTCTGCTTCTGTCTGAGTCTCGGGATAAAAACAAGCTCCTCCATCTCCAATTATGTCGTCACATCTGACAGAGTCTGGGTTCCCTCTCTGCTGGCTCACATTAGACTGTCTCCTGTTTATTTCACTGTCCTCAACGTGCCTCTCAATGTGTCGTTCTCCGCAGGTTCGAAGTGTGAGGGTTCAGATGTCGTCTCACTCGTGGCCGTGTTTGTGTAAACAGCTGTACAAATAAATGAGGAAGAGGCTGTAACGAGGGAGCACAGCCTCTTCCTCTTCAGGGACCCACGCTCCTCATCAGGGATTTGAGCCGGAGCTGAGCAAACACAAAACAAACAAATATGAAGTCAGGAAGAAAGTTTGGAGAGCAGTGCATTGTGGGAAAACTGGTAACAATCAGTTTAAAAGTTGAGTAAAGTGAATCAACCAAAACATGAAATAAATTAGATGTTATTGCTTTGAAATTTTCCACAGCATGGCATTAAATTATCTGTGTTGCATTTATTCAGTTTCAGATCTTTTTATTTCTAAACCAAACACACATTTTTATTGTGAGCGGGGCCCTTCTCCGCAGATCTTAACCTGAACTTGGCCTAGTTTAAGGTCATACTGTTGAAGGCAAGGCGAGTTTATTTGTACAGCGCAATTGATACAGAAGGTGATTCAAAGTACATAAAACACATCGACACATTCAACACATCAAAGCATAAATACTCATCATAAAATTAACATTAAAGGGGAAAAGAGTAACATGCAAGCAAGTGGCACACTCCCCCAGAAAAGCTCTGTAGTGCATCTTTAAAGCTTCCATATTGCTAAACTAAACTATAGCGTTATGTCGCTAATGGCTAACAGCTAACAGCAGTCACGTCCACGCCCATCCAAGCTGCTTATTTCAACATGTATTTTTCCCCTTTCCTGATCGTCAGTGATTAGGCCGACAGTGGCTCAGTTGGTAAAGTTTGCCTGTCCACCGACCCGAAGGTTAGCGGTTCAAATCCCGCTCTCGACATGAACATCATTGCTTGAGCAGGCGGATCCACTGACCCACAGGTTGGCGATGCGATTGCTGTAGTTGTGTCCCTGGGCAAGACACTGGTGTATGAATGTGTGAGTGGGTGAGTGGTTCCTTAATGTAAACGGTTTGAGTCTTGAAAGCAGAAAAGTGCTCTATAAAAATGTGACCAGTCTCCTAAAAGTGCCTTGTATCTAGAGTTTGTGTTGGGACTTGAACCTCAAAGAAAAGCTTACCATAAGGAAGCGTACACCACTACATTTCCCATGCATATATTGAATTATCTCTAAATTATAACCGTTATTTGACTTGAGGCCGGTCTTGTCTGATACAATCGCCCAAACGTTGTTAGAATAAATGAATCTGCAGTTTGTTAGTGATGCTCTGTAGAATAAAGTAGGTTGGTTTTGAGTGTGAGAATTTGATTAGAGCAACATTTTTTGTCCCATTTCAGATTGTGCCGTCCTACTCTCGCACACAAGTTCTCAGTCGTTTCCCATCTTTGCAGATACCTTCATTCTTTAGGACATATGTACACAGCGGCCTCGGCACTGCCTCGTCTGAACGTGAAGGTCAGAGGGTCAAAAGAAGCTTCCGCCATTTGAAGTATTCATATTTTATTTACATGATCCGTCCGAGCTTTGCGAGCTTTGAGCGCAGTCGTTCCTCAAGGTCATCTGTAAACATGCTGGTACTTTGTTCTGGATGTTCACGTAACACTGAGACCGGATGGTTTATATGAACTGAATTCAAACACACCTAAGGTCATTTACTATTGTTTATTCAGACACTGGACTTTTTCCTTATTTTAATGGAAAAGAACAGTTATGTACTGAAATAAATGTGCTTTGATGACGACACAGATGTCCATCAAGGGTCATTATGGAAAAAAAACAATAGTAACACGAGACACATGTACATTACAGGCGTTAGTGTCACTTTCGATACTACGGGTGTTGTGTTGTGTTAATTTGCATACAGCAGCTCACCTTTAGTAGTAGCCTGGTGGTCTGTAGTGGGATGTATTCAGGAAATGACCCAAAACACAGGCTCAGGTAGTGATAGAGTCTAGGTATTCTCTGAGCCAATGTGAGAAAGACCATGAACAAAGAGGTACATCTATACTTAAACGCTATGGGACAATAGGACGGCCCCTTGACACATCTCGTTTTTCAGGTGTTCACACTCACACTGAGAGGTATGGGTGCAACTTGTGGGAATTGTTAAGTCTTCAGACCTAAGACCCTTTGTCACCTCTCTGTCTAGACCCTTAAGACGCGACAGGAAGGAGCATGTGGACCTGGTAACAAAAGGCAGGACAGATACCACACGGAATAGACTCGATACTTTGTACTGACTCCGATACCGCGATTCTATTGTCTAGACAATAGAATGTGATTTAACACATTAAATGGTAGTACTTTCTTTTCTATTCCCATGTGGCCTAATATGTGTGTAATCCCTCAGTCGTCCAGTAGGTTTCATAGTGGTCCATGGGCGTATACGAGTCTATGTGTCTAATGGTGCGTTCACACCGGTGCGTCAAAAACGCACTGGCCGCCTCTATTTTAACGCGTGTGCATTTGAGGGCAGACGCTTTGGAAGCGCGTCCAAGCCGCGAGTCCAGAGAGCGCGTCTAGAGCGTTGAGTGTTTTCCTGCTCCTTTTGTGCACAATGACAGACCATGTTGAGAGAACAGCTTTGGTGTATTTACTAAACAAAAGTCATCAACGGAGGCGATCGGCTCGACGGCGGCGTGTCTGGGTTCACGACATAATTCAGAGGCGTTTGGAGTTTGGCGAGTTTCATCACTTGCTCCAGGAGCTCCGCCGGGATGATCAGCGCTTCCAGCGGTATTTCCGTGTGACCCAGGCCCAGTTCGATGACCTGCTGTCCCGCATTGGTGCGGATAACGTCCCTGTCCCCGTCACTGTTTGTGTTTGTGACTCCAGCGCTTTCGAATGACGTTGCTGTGTCACTGGAGCGTGGTCTCTGATTGGTTGACGCTGCGTCGACCGCCTCGAAAGTTCAACCAAGTTGAACTTTCGAGGCGTTCGACGCTAGTACGCTTGGGCGTCTGAACGCGTAGACGCGTGGAAGCTCAAGACGCGCCGCGCTGACGCCAGATTCGCGCCGCCTTGACACTTGAAAACGCGCCGCAAAAACTCTGCGGCACCAAGACGCGCGTCCACCATAGACTTTGAATGGGAGCTTGAAGCATCTGACGCCGCGGTGTGAACGCAGCATTATACTTGTTCTGATACAGCTCAAGATCATTCTAAAGCAATTCAAGAAAGGTTAATTTCTGTCTGTCAAACATTAAATTAAAGCAACACTGCGTAACTTTCTAGCAGTGGCACATCACCTGATTCCATGAAAATAGAAAGTTCAGAGTTTGGAACTTTCAGCGTTGGGGATAGATACGTTTTATCCCGTACTGAGATGTGAGGCCGTTTACACTGAGGACACATTTTTAAGAGCAATAAAAACACCCCAAATGAAAAAGAAATATACGCTTAGTTTATAGTAAATTCTTATGAACTGAAGAAGCGGCTTCTCTCTTACAACTTTTTGTCCAGTTGACAGATTTTACTTTTGGCCTTTACTGTGGATCAGACCTGGGCGACTGAGGGTTTACACAGATACGTTTAGTTTAGTTTATTTTTGGGATTGAAGGTTCCACTGTGGGGCTTTAAGCAGATGGCGCTCACACATTATGTTATATATTGAACTGGTGCAGACCTCACTCTCACAGCACATTTACGTCTCATCTGAACACGCTTTAATGTGTCGCCTTCAAAACAGCCATTTCCTCCGATGGAAGTGAAACGGGGAAACTGGCTCATTTATCATTTTTCTGCCTGTTCTGCATATCTCTATATCTTTTTCTCCAACTTTCCCTCTCATTACATCTCTCTTTCTCTATCCACCTCTTTCTGCTCTGTCAATGTAACATTACACTTATGTTCATATTTATGTGATTTATCGCTGAAGGAAACACACAGGCCATAACCATGACACTGAGTGATCTCTGACACGATGATCCTGAAGCAGAACTGTCCCAAACTCACTGTCCTAAATGTTCTCCACTGTTAAAAGAACAACCGAGAACAGTTTTTATCTTTAAGGAAGTGAGTTAAACCTTTGTTCAACTTTCCTCAGCTCATATCTCATCATAGTGCAGTTTAACAAAAGTCCTGAGTTGTCTCTTATTAATGTTTATATCTTGATTTACACACACAGTAGCGAAATAAAAACCAGGATCATGTAGAGCGGGTGAATACGAACATTTTAAGACCAAAATAAGGAATCTGACAGCAGCAGTTACAGAGAAAGGAGCCACAGTTATTCAATAGAAAGTGAACTGGAGCCAGAGGCGATGGAGCCGGAAGTGCACCCAAGCTCACTTCCTGTTTGAAACGCGGGGGCTAGCAGGTTAGCTACGTTCATTTATATATAGAGTCTATGGTTGTTCCATATAGCTCGACATATGCAATACTGTGAAACATTCAGAGTGATGACATTTCCATGGCAACCAGCAGGAGGCAGAACGTTTAACTTCTCTCTCAGTTAATCTAGTGCTGTCATTTTATTTGAAGAGCACTTTTGAAACTTAATAAAATCAGAATTTTATTCCGGGAGAGAATTTGTTGGTTGTGCTCAAAAATGCAAATTTGTAAAGAACTACTTTAAAAAGTCTGAAGAGATTTCATATTTTGAAGTATTTCTACTGGTTTCATGATGTATTTTGTTATTTCAAGTAAATCTGTCTGGAGTTAGATTTTTCAACTTATTAAGATGACTTTATAATCTTGCATCGGTGTTTCGTTTTGCTTAAAATAAGACAAACAATATTAATATCAGGTGGAAATACCTTGAAACAGCTCAGATAATACAAACCAAGTAACTCTATTATCCAAATAACAAAATAAATATGCTAAACTTCCTTTAAAGGTACACTATGGGACCACCACTGGCTTGTCTCCATCAAGCTGTTATTGCTTTGCCTGAAAAGTTCTGAAAAGTTCCACAGTGCATCAGTTTTTGCCAATAGGCCAAGTTGTCAGATCTGTGGAGAGGAGACCCCCTCACATTAAGAACATGTTTTCAAGTCATTATTTAAAGCTATAAAAGCAAGACTGATTCATTTAATGCCACATCTTCAGGGATTCCAGACCAAACAGTGGCATCACTATGGAAACTAGCAGGTGACAGATAAGTGACACAGTGCGCCTTTACACTCGTGCATATTCCCTTGTTTGCAGTGTGTTTCCGCAGCGTGGCACAGTTCTTTGATTACAGGTGGGATAGCAGTAAAAGAATGAGTGCTTTCTCCAGCCTGAGCCCCATGCGGAGACCATTACTCTGACAGATACTGCTCCCAGCCATACGGGGGCCATCCTCCACGCCCCACTGCATGCTGGGAGGACAGGCCCGGGACAAGGGGACCTCCCGGGGAATACGAATTACAGCGGGCGAGGTAGAAGGAGGGACAGGAGGGAGGGAGAAAGAGTGTTTTTACGGCGCCGGTATATCAAACACGCAGCCGTCTCCTTGACAACAAAAACACAGCAGAATTTACAGTTCAGAGTCGTTTCATTAACCTGCCTCACTCACCTTTTCCCAGTCCCACTCTGCCATATGCTGTGGTCACACTGTGAGTCGTGTGTGTGTCCCGTGTGTGTGTGTGTGTCCCGTGTGTGTGAGAGTCCCACTTGTGCTTGTCTCAGTCCCCCTTGTGTGTGTGCGTGTCCCATGTGTGTTTTGTGTATTTCCTCTGCACATTCAGCCCTGAGTTCACAGAGGGACAGTTCACACCAAGCTCCAATTATACAATAGCTGACAGTAGTTTAGTTAGTCAACGAGTCACATGATCATTTCTTTTGTACTTGTACTTTTGTACTTGTACTATTGTACTATAGTTTTGAAAATTTTTCCTCCTATAGCGATAGATTTGCAGTTGCAGACTTTCCATTACCGTAACTCCGCAACCAATTGTGCATCATGTAAATTCAAACGCCGTCTCAAAGTAGAAGCATGGGGCTCTTTAAATATGTTACTGTCATGGCGGTAATGTGCTTATGTTGTCCCGTGAAGATGACCAATCAGAGTGGAGGTGCCGCCGGGATTCTCCCAGTCATTTATGTGATGCATCAAAGGAAAAATAAGGATGGATATGTAAAATAGAGGAAGTTGTGTGAAAAAAGGTAAAAGGAAATGTTGATACTTTCTTTAACATGATTTTTATGGCTAAAAAAAAAGAAAAGTCTACATGGGTTATAATGGTCTATAATGTACTCAACCCTTAAAAGGTTAAGTGAAAGTTGAAGATGGTGACTGAACAGTCTATTATTGATGAAAAAAAGACATAGTTTATTCTTTTTGATTCTCTTTTTGGTCTGATCCTGGTCCTGGGCCTGTGCTTTAGAGACTAGTGCAGACCAGTTATGATTATCAGTCGAGGTGGTCACAATTATTCTGATGAATCACTGTCGTCCAATGTTTGTCTTTCCATAAACCACGGTCTGGATCAGGTCTAAATCAAATCAAAACAGGTCAAAGTATAGGCGTAAACCAGGAGAGGGTCACCACTGGGACGACCTGTCAGGAGCAGTGGGACCCAGGTCTTGAGCTCGTTTTGGTCAGGATTTGATTTTGTTGCATGTTTTGGATTGATGGAGGAAACTGGAGTGCCTGGAGGAAACCCACACAGACACATGGAGAACATGCAATCTCCACACAGACATGGAGAGAACATGCAAATTCTACATAGACACAGCGAGAACATACAAACTTCACACAGACACAGGGAGAAGATGCAAACTCTACACAGAGAGGCTCATATTGAACCTGGAACCTTCTTGCTGTCAGTCAAACATGTGGCGGACCCTTCACAGAAAAGTTCCAGAGTGCATGTTTAACCCAGTCCTCTCGACTCTGAGGACTAACTAAACACATCCGCCTGAGCTGCTCCTGGTGCAGACAGACAGGCCGCTTTAATGTCCTGATTTACACTGGGGCTAATACAGATAAAGTGTGAGATGCTAATTACATTGTTTGGCTTTACTCTCCTGGAGGAGAAACACTGCTCAGCCCTAAATCTGCGAACAGCTAATGTAAACAAGTGCAAAGACCCTGCAGATGACGGCCCCTCTGTAGAACCGGGCCCCGGTAGAACCGGGCCCTCTGTAGAACCGGGCCCTCTGTAGAACCGGGCCCTCCATAGAAATTTGCTGGAGTTTCCTCAGCCTTTGGAGGAGAAAACGGCCTGAACAAAAGCATCAATAATGTAGATGGATATAATTACACGTCTGCAGTCGGACTCGGATCAGATGTTTTGGAGATGAAGTTTCCAGAGTTTGTTTGGACAAATGAGGAGGCCTAGAGAGACTTATAGATGCACTGAAAGATGAGAGGGTCAGAGGAGCAGAGGATGCGGAGGAAAGGGTAAGAGGAGCAAAGGATGTAGAAGAGAGGGTCAGAGGAGCAGAGGAGAGGGTCGGAAGAGCAGAGGAGAGGGACAGAGGAGCAAAGGATCTAGAGGAGAGGAGCTGAGCAGAGGGTCAGAGGAGAGGGTTAGAGGGTCAGAGGACAGCGTCACAGGGTCAGAGGAGAGGGCCAGAGGGTCAGAGGAGAGGGTCAGAGGGGAGGGGCAGAGGAGAGCGTCAGAGGGTCAGAGGAGAGGGTCAGAGGGTCAGAGGGGAGGGGCAGAGGGTCAGAGGAGAGCATCAGAGGGTCAGAGGAGAGGGTCAGAGGGTCAGAGGAGAGGGTCAGAGGGGCAGAGGATGGAAATCTTGTCTAATACCACAGTATTATGCAAGGTTTTTCATTAACATTAAAAATGCAAGTAATTGAATACAATAACTATATACTATAATGCCATACTAAGGAACATTTTAGGAAGAGTAATAACACCTCTACAAACAGGTGTCAAGCCCCCCACCAGGAAAGTTACACAATACACCTTTAAAAACCTGAGGATTCTTCGTTATTTTGGGGCTCTTACAGTCTGTGTTTGGTCCCAGTCCTGACTTGGCCCCAATTATGTCTTTGTTGAGAGAAAAACATGGAGAACACAGCTTCTTCTAATGAATCCCCTTTGCCACATCGAGCTTCACCTTTCGGCAGCTTTGGTCTGACTTATATCGCTCTTTTGTCCAGGAAAAAGCCCAACTGTGTAACTAAGACCAGACATATACCACACTTGAGACAATGGCCCCGAAAATGCACATAACAAACTGTAAAAAGTAAAGAATAACATAGAACCAAGGCGAGGAAGTGGGGCAGACGAGGGTTAGGAGACGTCTTTCTGTCAGTTATCTTTTGTTTTTGCCTTGGTGTTATGTTCTGTTTTCTGCGTTCTGTGTTCTGGATAATTGGACAGTAGCGAGTGTGTACCGTACCATCGAGACAAAAACACATTTTGATAAATCGTGGCAGGTTCGACAAAGGCAGAGGCAGAACAAGCGGCGGTGGGATAATGGTGAGGAGCAGGCAGACGTGGCTATGTGCTGGAGCATGGACTTTAATGGTGATACAAGAATCGTGTGATCTTTAATGCAGCGCACATGTATATTTATTACTATGAGGCTGTAGAATGTGGAAAGGTCAGTTGTTAATGTGCATGTTCACGTTGTTAAGATCGGAGGATGTAATGGGCGGAAAGGACAAAAAGGGAAAAGGTGATTGCATATCTCTTCAGCATAAGTTGAATCCAAAGTTTTAGTAAACATATTTTTTCTTGCAGCCCACGAACTGCCAAACCAATGAACCTTATTTTAAAATGCTTTATGATAATATGATACAGGTGCTTGCGTTTTAAACATAAACTCAAAAGATGGATTTTCCACTGCTTCTGGTCAGATCTTGTACAATTTCAATCAAGCAGATGGAGGTAAAGATCTGACATCACTACAGGCAAATGTAACTTGGTTTGAGAGTAGAAGACAGTTTGATCTCGTCTTCTGTCAGCTGTTCAGATTAAAGGGGACGTATTAATCAAAATCGATTTGTCAAAGCTTTCAACCATGTTGGTTTCCTTCCTCATTTATCCACTTGAAAATTGCTGATAAAATCCCATTTTGTCCCTGACCTCCTCACACTGCTCTGTACTTCATTCTCAGATTTCGTTTCTTAATCTGCGATACTCGTAGAATTCAGCAGTGCCGTGTAATCATTTTGGCACAAATTAAATTAAAAAGATTTGCTCCCTATAGTGAGCATAATATGGGTACATCATCAAATTGCCTTAAGTGTAAAACTCAATGGCACAAGGTACATTGCTTATGTGAATGTGCACATATCCAATATTCTGGGACGAGGTCTGTGCCAATAAGAGTAAAGCCATAGGTCAGCAGGTGATAATAAAGCCAATGTGGACCTATCCCTGTTTCACTGGTACAAAATGAGCATGTTGTTCAGTCATTCTTAATGAGAGCTAGAAAGTATTACGGTAAAGTGTGTGTGATGATCTATATCTCTGGAAGTCACTGATTTCTGACGTCTGACCTCATGACTTTGATCAAACGCTATTGATGGAAAAGCTCAGCTTTTCATAGACAAACGGAAGAAGATGCTGGAAGCAGCACTGGAAGAGTCACATAGAATCAAATGGACACTTTAAACTTGAACTACCACAAACCTCCCTGGACCTTGGTGTCCAGTATCAATGTCTCCCAGACCAGTCTGTTTGTTTGGTTTGTATTGTAGCAGCTTTTAGCATGAACTCTAGCAACTCTTTCTTATCTATATTTCTCAACAGCAACATTTATTACACTTTGGTCCTTGTTATAATGTTCTGGTGATACAGGGGTCATGGGGATAAGAGAAGAACACTGAGGCTACAGGGCATTGAACACACATCAGCATAGTCATTCTGCCCTTTCTAATGCAAACCTCGCCTGGATCCAGAACACACACATCTTAATTTCTTTACAAAGATGTGTTTCAGGTCACCGGTGAACCTCCCTGAGGTCAGATGAGTGTGACTGACAGGTGGCTTAGCCAATTAAGCTAACAGTCTGCCCATATCAAAACAAATATGGCGCTTACAAGAAAAAAAGAAAGGTAAAAAAATATATCACAGGACTGAAAAGCATCTCAGATGTCAGCAGAATCACTGAGCCAAGCTTTAAGCTGTAAATCTGAGGTCAGAATCCTTTATTTCAAATGTGTCGCTTAACAAAAAGTTAATCTGAATCACGATCATCTCCGGTTCTGACTCGATGTGAGACAGCGATATATATATTTGTAGTTATGTAAATGCACACACTGGTGCATTCAGACCGAGGTCGGGGCGTGGAGTTTATCTGCAAAGTCTGTGGTGGACGTGTATCCTGCGTTTTTGTGGTGCATTTTCAAGTGTCAGAGAGGCGCAAATGTGGCATTGACACGGCGAGTCTTGAGGGTTTAATCGTTGGAAAAGGCGTCCAACACGTTTGACACTGTAATCTGAAAGCAGCATAAAGCATGCTAATAAATCCTCTGTACCAACCTCAAAGCAGCAGACTCCAGTCTTGAGGTACTTTTTGACTGGTGAAAATACATTGAAACTGCAGTGGCCCCACACCGGCCCCACACCGGCCCCACACCGGCCCCACACCGGCCCCACTCTGGCCCCTGGTCCCACTCTCCCAACGTTCTAAACGCCTCATTGACTTAATCTGTGTTGCTTTAGCCTCTCTGACATTATCTGACATTGGACGCGGATCCACTCCTCCTGGACTCGCCCTCATGTTTCATTCATGGTTGGTGCAGTCCATGCTCTCTGTGGGGGGGCTAGCACCTCACCGGCTCTAATAACTGCCTCCTTTAGCTTTAGCATTAATCTGCAGGCCCCCTGCTGGCTCGGAGTATCATAATCTCCTCCCAAACGTTTGCAGATGAAACATGAGCTGTGACCCGTTTAATGGAGTCATGCACAAACAGGTCCAAACATCTGTCAGTTTTTTTTTCTTTGACTTTTTTAGGGTTTTGGTGAAATGATAATCACTCAGCTGGATTTCACAAGAGCATTTTACAAAAGTGATTGTGTATCTTTGATGTGTACAACATGAATGCAGGACCCCCGCTGCCAACACTAGAACCAGGAAGCAGAGTATCCACCTGCAGCAGTCCATGTATACATAATCAGCACAGAAATACACAAACTACGGAAATGGATTTGCACCAAAAAAAAAAAAAAAGTGTAAATATCTGGACAGGATAAAGGGCTAACTTTTTTAGCGTCATGCTCGTCTCCATGACGCGAGGGTGCATCACCTACTCATCCCCATGATGATGTTGCTGCTTTGTACACTATATTAACATAATGGATAAATGCAAGATAGGCAAGTTTAATGCTATGCTGTGGAACATTCTAAGTAATAACATGTCTCTGGAGACAAGGAGGTACAGGACCCTCCACTACAAATTTCACCAATCATACATAAAAGCACCACATTCACTCTAAACAACTGAGTGTCTTGTTCAAGGACACAACAAACCTATGCACTAGTCTGACGTGAGATTGAACCACCAACCCAAACATTCTTACAGCTTTCTTGAAACCTGCTCTGTGCATCTTTACATAATAAACCAGTGTAACCCCATCGCAACCAGGTATCCAGGGCATCAGGGTTAATCTAATATATTACTACAAACATTAAGCATTATTTGTCCTGTTCTTGGCCTTCAGCACCTTTGCTTTGGCATTTTATATTTTATCTTATCTAACAGACTCCTAGTTTCTACAGCATTTCTCCAACACCGAGGACTGGGATCATGTCTCCTGCAGCAGAGGAAATTACATTTGAAAAATCACACAAACTCAAAGGTTAGCAACTTTTTCCAACATGCTAACAGAAACATGCTAACAGAAACATGCTAACAGAAACAAGCTGCTAACTAAAACATGCTAACAGAAACATGCTAACAGAAAAACAGAAACATGCTAACAGAAACAAGCTAACAGAAACATGCTAACGTGTGATTGTGATCTGGACCTGTGTGTTTTGTGTGATCTCTGTGTGATCTGGACCTGTGTGTGTTCTATGTGATCTGGACCTGTGTGTTCTGGACCTGTGTGTTCTGTCTGATCTGGACCTGTGTGTTCTGTGTGATCAGGTCCTGTGTGTTCTGTGTTCTGTGTGATCTGGACCTGTGTGTTCTGTGTTCTGTGTGATCAGGACCTGTGTGTGTTCTGTGTGATCTGGACCTGTGTGTTCTGTGTGATCTGTGTGATCTGGATCTGTGTGTTCTGTGTTCTGTGTGATCTGGACCTGTGTGTTCTGTGTGATCTGGACCTGTGTGTTCTATGTGATCTGGACCTGTGTGATCTGTGTGATCTGGACCTGTGTGTTCTGTGTGATCTGGACTGTGTGTGTGTGTTCTGTGTGATCTGGACCTGTGTGATCTGGACCTGTGTGTTCTGTGTGATCTGGACCTGTGTGTTCTGTGTGTTCTGTGTGATCTGGACCTGTGTGTTCTGTGTTCTGTGTGATCTGGACTGTGTGTTCTGTGTTCTGTGTGATCTGGACCTGGTTCTGTGTGATCTGGACCTGTGTGTTCTGTGTGACTGTGTGACCTGACCTGTGTTCTGTGTTCTGTCTGATCTGGACCTGTGTGTTCTGTGTAATCTGTGTGATCTGGACCTGTGTGTTCTGGACTGTGTGACCTGGATCTGTGTGTTCTGTGTGACCTGGACCTGTGTGTGTTCTGTGTGGTCTGTGTGATCTGGGACCTGTGTGATCTGTGTGTTCTGTGTGACCTGGACCTGTGTGTTCTGTGTTCTGTGTGATCTGGACCTGTGTGTTCTGTGTTCTGTGTGATGTTCTGTGTGATCTGGACCTGTGTGCTCTGGTTCTGGCAGGAGCAGTAGAGTGGAGCACATATGTGTCCACGGTGATAGATCTTTGACATTTACAGGCTCCTGATCGAACAAAACAAGAGGAATCTGATCACAGGGCGTCCATTTTACCTCATGTTCATCACAACACCGTAATAATTTAGAGTTTGGCTTCAGGATGAGACAGCAATCTGGTTTTAATACATAAAATCACACATCACTGAGTACTTTTACATGGACAACAATCAAATAAATAATAATGATAATGTGTTTTTTACAAAGAGCTGGTGACATTTCGTGAATCTGTGGAGTTCGAGTCTGTTTGTTTTTGCCACATTAGTTTGTCCCGTTGCGTTTTTGGTTTTTATTTTTATTTTTTGCACAATTTTCTTGCTAGAACCTGCTCAAGTCTGTGAAGCGCTTTGTAACTGATGTTCAGAAAAGTGCTCTGTAGATTATAAACTGTTTGCATGGCCTTTTAATAATCTTGTGCAAATGTTCAGGCTCAAATCATGACTGAAAACAAACCAAACTGTCCCCACATGTGAACAGAGAGAAACTTGTAAATGCAACAAAACTGGTCATTCTTTGTAGTAGCACATTTGGTTAATTTGGAAATCCACGTCCTTTCAATGGAGAATTTGGGAAGAGTTTTTGCCTTTTTGCTTTGTGTCAAATGTTCAATAGTTATGTGCAACAACAAGTCGACACTGCCTCATTCTCTGGGAAGCTTCAAAACGGCTCTGTACTCCCTATAGAACCTATTTACTGTCAAGATCGGCAGTGCCATACAAATAATACAACCCAAATGTCGATGGCGGCGCCCACGGCAACTTCTGGAATAAAGTGAATATATTTTGTGTTATGCGTCTTTGAGCTCAGAGACAGGAGCTGGACATTAGAACTTGCTGAACTTACTGTGTTGTAAGTTGTGTCTTGTCTCTGATTCTACTTTGTCCCAGTCAAATAAATACACACATAAACAAAAGCTTGTATATTTGTTGTGGATGTAAACAGCCGCTGTAAAGAGCGTCTTGCTGCAGGTTTTCTTGATATGTTCTGAAACGTTTGTCTATAATCTGCAGTTTTCTTTTCCTCTGCAGAGGTCACGCCCTCCTCCAGGCTCAGGGTCAGACTGGTGCAGTGTTGTTCATGTGAGTCGTGTTTGTGGAGTGGAGAGTGCTCACTCCAGAAAGGTCACGAGATCGATGTCCAGCCAAGCGGTGATACTGTGAATCTGTGTGTGTGTGTGTGTGTGTGCGCTCAGTGTGTGTTCTGTATATGTGTGTGTGTGTGCACAGTGTGTGTTCTGTATATGTGTGTGTGTGTGTGTGTGTGTGCACTGTGTGTGTCCTCTGTGTGTGTGTGCACAGTGTGTGTTCTGTGTGTGTGTGTGTGTGTGTGTTGTGTGTGCACTGTGTGTGTCTCTGTGTGTGTGCTCTGTGTGTGTGTGCACAGTGTGTGTTCTCTGTGTGTGTGTGTGCACAGTGTGTGTGCGTTCTGTGTGTGTGCACTGTGTGTGTGCTATGTGTGTGTCCTCTGTGTGTGTGCACAGTGTGTGCACAGTGTGTGTTCTGTGTGTGTTCTGTGTGTGTGCACAGTGTGTGCACAGTGTGTGCACTGTGTGTGTGTGTGTGTGTGTGTGTGCACTGTGTGTGTGTTCTGTGTGTGTTCTGTGTGTCTGTGCTCTGTGTGTGCTCTGTGTGTGTGCACAATGTGTGTGCTCTGTGTGTGTTATGTGTGTGCTCTGTGTGTCCTCTCTGTGTGTGTGCTCTGTGTGCCCTCTTTGTGTGTGTGTGTGTGTGTGTGCGCGCTCGCTGTGTGTCTGTGCTCTGTGTGTGCTCTGTGTGTGCTCTGTGTGTGTGTCAGTGTGTGTGCTCTGTGTGTGCTCTGTGTGTCTCTCTGTGTGTCCTCTCTGTGTGTGTGTGCTCTGTGTGTGTTCTGTGTGTGTCTGTGTGTGTGCTGTGTGCGCCTCTCGCTGTGTGTGTGCTCTGTGTGTGCTCTGTGTGTGCCCTCTGTGTGTGCTCTGTGTGTGTGCTCTGTGTGTGCTCTGTGTGTGCTCTGTGTGTGCTCTGTGTGTGTGCTCTGTGTGTGCTCTGTGTGTGTTCTGTGTGTGTTCTGTGGCTCTGTTCTCCATAGACATGTGGTTTATGAATCCCAGGGCATTCTCACACAGGGCTGTTCACACCCCGCTGTGCAATAGATCAGCTGAGGTGAGGTTGCCACACAAATACACACAGACGCACACACACCTGCACATGAATGCTGAGTTCCCATGTTTCTTGAGGACATACATTGACTTACATTCATTTCCTGGAGACTGATCCGATCCTTAACCATAGTCACTTGTCTAATCTTAAGATTAACCTTAATCTTAACCCAAATGGACCACTCTTTCTTCCCTGTTACACCGTTCCTTCAAAAACATGCCTACAGTGGTCTCTCACAGCCATTATTCAAGCCCTCCTTTTGGTTTGGTAAACGAGACCACTCTTCTTGCCTTATGCTCCACCCACAAGTCTACAAAAGAGGTCCCTATGCTCCCACCACACGGACCCTCCCTGCTCAGCCCTCTGCTCACAGCAAGCACAGAAACAGAAAATGAAACTGAAACCTTTTAATATGTTGTTTATGGCGAATATAGGATTTTCAAACCAACAAAAGGTAACATGGTGATTAATAACCCACAGAGGTGTAATACATCCTCTTTAAATCATGTGGATCTAATTATAAAGGGCCTGATTTTTGTTCTCAATAAGTGAAGCAGGTCCCCGTTATGTGTGTGTGTACAGATCTAGTCCCCAGATTGTGATAAATACGCCCCCACACTGCACAAACAACAGCTCTGTGTTTACATGTCATGCTGAAATGCTAACGCTGTAACTTACAACACTAAGCTGAAAAAAAAAAATATCTGTAACATGGAGGCACTCTCAATCCTGACTGTGAGACGTGCCTTTTGTTTGATTTGATCTACAGGCGGAGCTGTGAAACAGGAAACAGGAGGGTTCAAACTGTCTGCAGTTTTAATTCATGATCAGCTCAGATCCGTGAAGTTGTTTTCAGGGTTAAGGTTAAGTTTTTTTTTGTTTCTGTGAGAGGAATTGTGGTGGAATACAAAACAAAGCTTACACACTTCAGAGGTACATGAGCAGGTGTGCCATGCCTTTGCCCATCTTGTCTGTGCCAAAGCAGCTAGGCACAGGTTTGAAATCACATTGCCATAAAGTGGAACTAAACATGAAAACCAACTTTTCTTTTGCTACTAAACTCTGTGCTGATTTAATAGCACTGTTTGTAGTAGTTTTTGGCAATGATAGCACATTATGGGTAAATGTGCAGCTTTTTGTTTAACAACTGAGCATGTGCTGACTCCGATGGCATCTGCAATTTCAAGTACTATGTGACATTGCACATGACTGTACTGATTACAGCCAGGTGTTTCTGATTACAAACGCCTGTCTGCAGGGGCGGAGTTTGAAGTGTGGATACCTGTTAGACCAATCGCATTGTTCCTCATATGTCCAGACTCCGCGCCTCCAACCATGCACTTTCCCATTTAGTCCTCCAGACCCCACCTCTCCACCTCCGTCCTCTCCTCTTTAGTCCTCCAGGCCCTGCCCAGTTTAGCAGCTCTGTATGAGATATGGTTGTGGGCGGAGTTTAGGTCTTTACTTCAGTATAGAACCATTAGCCAGGAGTACAGTATGATCACTCAGGCTAAAGGTCTAAATAACTGTTATAAAGTCTCATGCCTCACGCTGGTCACTTGAATGCCCAAACAGAGCGTCCACAAATGAGTTTTTCATTTAGAGAGACAGATGTGACTAATTGATAAGTCCAGGGAGCCGCAGACAGGCTTCCTGTCTGTTTGGTATGTCCAGAGAGCCTGTCTGTTTGGTCCAGAGCCTGTCTGTTTAACCCTCATTTGGTGCCATCATTAACATTCACCTACTTCTTCATTCAGCTCGCTCCTCAACTCCTCTGATTAAAAAACTAAAGAAAACAGTATTTGATTTATACACTGGCCCTGCACTGGTGGAGCACAGAGCAGGGCATCAAGAACTCCAAACAGGGAGTAAATAATCAATTATTTTAGGTAATGATCCGATCCGGCTCCTTTGACAGAGGGTTTCAGTCTTTGGTGCAGGGGCTTCAGTCTTTGGTGATGAAGGCTTCAGTCTTTGGGGATGGAGGCTTCAGTCTTTGGTGCAGGGGCTTCAGTCTGTGGTGCAGGGGCTTCAGTCTTTGGTGCAGGGGCTTCAGTCTTTGGTGCAGGGGCTTCAGTCTTGGAGCAGGGGCTTCAGTCTTTGGAGATGGAGGCTTCAGTCTTTGGTGCAGGGGCTTCAGTCTTTGGTGCAGGGGCTTCAGTCTTTGGAGCAGGGGCTTCAGTCTTTGGAGCAGGGGCTTCAGTCTTTGGTGCAGGGGCTTCAGTCTTTGGAGCAGGGGCTTCAGTCTTTGGAGATGGAGGCTTCAGTCTTTGGTGCAGGGGCTTCAGTCTTTGGTGCAGGGGCTTCAGTCTTTGGAGATGGAGGCTTCAGTCTTTGTGATGGGGGGCTTCAGTCTTTGGTGATGGAGGCTTCAGTCTTTGGTGCAGGGGCTTCAGTCTTTGGGGATGGAGGCTTTCAGTCTTTGGGGATGGAGGCTTCAGTCTTTGGGGATGGAGGCTTCAGTCTTTGGGGATGGAGGCTTCAGTCTTTGGGGATGGAGGCTTCAGTCTTTGGTGCAAGATTGAAGCCCCTGCACCAAAGACTGAAGCAGTTTCAGTCTTGCACCAAAGCTGAAGCCCCTTAAACACTTTCACAGAAAAGACAGAGAAACGCAGAAGCACGACGGGTCTGTAGAAAACGAATAGTGTGAATGATTTTGTGTGAATGAATATTATAAGGAAACTTCTTCACTTCAGAATCATTTAGTGAGTTCAAAACATGTCTGCACCTTGTGTACGCGGCACAACCTCTCAGACACAACTATAGACTGTATACAGAAGTGGACTAAGTGAGTGTGACGTCACCCACAGCCTCCAGCTCCAGTCATTTGAAGCTCATGGAGGCTGGCAGTTATAGGGGCCAATTTGGAGCCAAGTTCGAACTAATAAAAAATCTCTTTCTAAATAAATAAACTACTGTGAACCTAAAAACACGCACACTCAGCTAAACCTCCAGCTAAATATCCTGACCATCCTGAACACGGACTGTGCACAAAACTGTATATAATAATAATGAAACGTTAACTACTTTGTGTTTATTTTTAACAAGTTGATCGTATGTTCTCAACTATCCCCCCATCCATTGTCTTCCTCTTTATCCGAGGCCGGGTCACTGAGGCAGCAGCCTGACCAAGAAGGCCCAGACTTCCCTCTCCACACACGCTTCCTCCAGCTCTTCCAGGAGAATCCAGAGGCGTTCCCAAGTCAGCTGTCCTTGTCCTTTCAGTCATTACTCAAAGCTCATGAGCATAGGAGGGTAGGAACGTAGACTGACCGGTAAATCTTTGCCTTTGGACTCACTTCCTTTTCCACCACATCAGTCTGGTACAGCGACCTCATCACTGTAGACGCTGCACCGATCCAAATGTCAATCTCACGCTTCACTCCTCCCTCTCTTGTTCTCAGTTAGAGAGATAAACAAATAAATAAACAGCATTATTAGCACCTCTTTCATGTTATCAGCAGCTTGTGTACAGCCAAGTTAAACATCCTTATAAATGCTTTAGTCAAAACTATATAAAGAAGGAAACAAAAGACCAGCGGAACAACACAATAGATTGCTCTGTCTCTGCTCACTACTGGTAAAAACATTTGTCACATTATAGACTCAGACTGTTGGCTCCGCTCCGCTCCCCTGGTCGACTTCCAATAAAGCACTTCTTTATGGTCCGGCTGTGTTCAAACAGAGCTCAGATTAAAGTCTAACTTGAGCAACAGAGCTTCAGACAGAGCAGTGCCCCTAGTTAGCCTTACCTCACTGGGAAAGTGGATCAGTCACTTAAAAGTTATCAAAATTTTATTAACGAAGCCTGATTGTTTAAAATGAGCTAGTTCTGTTTTTCACGTTTTAAAACAGCAACAATTTGCAGTGGTCCAAAGTTCTTCCTCACTTACCTTATGCATTCAGACCACCCTAATTATTCACCACGATGAGTTCACAAGCACTTTTAACTTCTAGAGGTCAGAGCGGAGTTTTGGCGCCACGGTAAAAGCTAATGACAAGTTGACCTCTAGCATGCTAACTGCACACTGACTGTTTGTCGGTCAATACAACACTTCGTAATTAGACGCAGGCAGTGCACAGCGGACTTATTTTGACCTCCAACAATTATATAACACATCCGCACAGGGGCAGGACACATTTTGCTCCAACACACTCATGAGATCATACCTTCACCTTAGTCTCACAGTATCCTCCCTGTCTTTCAAACACGTCCAAACTTCTACTCCTATCATCTCAAAAAGTGTCACTTATTTTTACATTCAGACATAACGAGGTACCAGCCCCGCTCCCTGCGCTGGCAGCTGACGTCTCTTCAAAAGCCTGTGTTATTTCTTACCTGGAGTGGCGGTTTAATTAGTTCAGGAGTGCACACGCCGCGGGTCTGCCCTCTCTGTGTAACTGTCGTCCCGGGATCACGTTTGTTACTGTGGAGATGAGATGATGAAGGCGAGGAGAGCCAGCTGTGCTCCAAAGGTGACCGGGCCCTCCAGACCTCTTCAGAGCGTCGTGACGGCATCTGAGGAGGCATCCTGCGGGTTTATTGACGATAGTAGAGAGTTTGACAGTGACTGCTTCAGATCCCAGTGTGGGGCCTAATAACTGCGTGTCTTTTCTAAGGGGAACAGAGGACAGGACAGAAGTCTTGTTGACTTTTAGCAGTGACATCAGGCCTGGGGGGGAGGGGCAGCGTGTATGTCTATAGAAGTGTTAAGTGATGATGTCACTTCAGGGTCCTGCTAGAAACTTCACAGCTGATTTGTACCTTTATAAATCAAAAATCCACCTGAAACGAATGTTTTTTTTTTTTTTTTGTACATTAAGTGTTCTAAATGTAATATTTGGAGTTATCACCTCCAGTTCCTTACGAAAATCTTCAAAACGCACATTAAAAAGTAATATGTACCTGTCTAGATTAGCCTAGCCGAGCTCCTCACCTCGACCTCATCTGTCACAGTTAAATCCTTGTTAACGCTATACAGCTCCAATATCTGTCACAAAAAAAGGACATTGTAAACATTTATTTTCAATCCACTGATGGGCCTTGGACCCGGAAGTGACATCACGCCTAACAACCCTACAGAGGAATGTTTCACAGTTACATGGCGACACAAACAGATGCTCTGACAACTTCGGGAAACTGTGATCAATGTGATGGTCCTATGTGACTGAAGCAGATGGTTATTTTCGGCTAGATCGAGACTGTAATGTATCTGAGAGGGACTTGTTTAACGGCACAAATTAGATCAGCTGTTGTGGTTCCAACTAAATCAGTTCTTCTGGTCAGGTTGTACTAGAACAGAGGTGTCAAACTCAAATTCACAGTGGGACAAATTCACAGGCCAAATTCAACATTTACTAAAACACTGACTGCACCTGATATGTAATCTTTAACCTTTTTCATATGAACTTAAGTTGTTCCATGTATGTATATATGTATGTAAAAATAATAATAATCATAATTTCAGCCACTGAAAATTCGACTTTTAAACTATTAACAGTCCATGCCTTGCAGTAGAAAAAGTGCATAGAGAAAACATATATTCAAGTTCAATTTGCTATATTGATGATTGACTGATTTACTCTGCACATTGGTCTCGACTGCACACCAGCGCACTAACATTATTAATGGTGCATGCGCTATATAGCGGCGGGCCAACTATAATACACATTTGATATGATGTCACGGACCAAATATAATTACACAGTGGGCCAGATTTGGTCCGGGCCTGAGTTTGACACATTTGTGTTAGAACAAAGCTCAGATTCAAGTCTGAAGCCCTGTTCACATTAGTTTTACTTGGGGTCCCCCTGGTCAACAGTAATAATTACAAATGCTGTATGTTTCTTATCCCGTGAGAATCCAGGTCTGTAAAATGGTCCTCAGATGTTTCTAGTCCTGTGTGAATGATCATGTCTGCAAATTGGCCTGTTTTTCTTGTGTGTATTAAAGAGAACAGTCATTCAAAATGTCTGTATTGACGCCCACACCGCTGGTTTGGCAGGGTGCGAGCGCTTAGCAACGCTGTCAATCAAACCTAAGGGAGCAAACTCGGGGAAAGAAGGCAGCTGATTTGTCTCTTAATAATGTTCCTATCTTGTGTTACGGACACATGTAAAGTGAACTGGAGCCAGAGTCTATGGAGCTGGAAGCATGCCTATGATCACTTCCTGTTTGGAACATGGCAGCCAGCAGGTTAGCTATGTCCATTTATATATACAGCCCATGGCACTGACACTCTAGCCTCTCATAAAGGTTCCGTAGCCTGCGTGGGGCTTTTCTTTCTAGACCTCGCTGCAGAAAACTTGTCGAGATGATTTGCAGAAATAAATCACAGAAACTATTTTTCCCGCTCATTTGTAATCGAAGGAGCATTTTGAAACAATAGCTTGTTCTCATTGTGTCTGGGTGGGTTTATTCTGGTAGCTCCATTTTCCCCAAGTAAAATAAAACTAGCACAAGCTAAGGGCCCTATGTAATCATAAGGAACAAGTCGCAGCTGCAGGTAACACTTTTCTCTGCACAAACATGTGTCAAAAACATGGATAATAGACTATTGTATGTGTACTATGGTTTATTTGATTGCACATATAAAAATCTATATATTTTGTGCCTTATTTCAAAGGCCTCCAACCATCATATACTGTATATATAGAGATTTTCTTATTTTTGAGAGTTTACCTATGTGCCTTTGTGTTTTATTCTGAACATGCTTAAAAGTTGTATGCATTTTGCACTGTATTAACAGCCCTCTCCTCTTACACCGTCCCTGAAAAGTAAATCTTGTTTGTTAGCGGTCTTTACAAGAAAAAAAACTAAAAAAAACATAGGGAACCGCTGCCTTATTTAAAACTATTCTCTTCCTATTTTTGTTATTTCATTACTTTGAATCTTATGACCATTACTGTTTGTTCTGTTTTATATTCTAATATGAAGGCTGCTTAAAAGCAATTTCATTTGGAACAATAACATTTGTCTAAATCTCTACTTTGACCTTTCAAAGTTAACGTAATAATATTGAAGACTGACGTAAATCTAGTTTTTACAAAGTGTTTGTTCAGTGAGTGTGCGTGTGTGTGTGTGCTCCTGTCACCTCTCCACACTGTCCCAGAGCGTCCCCTGTCCTCAAACCCTCCTCCTCTCTGCACTGTCCCAGAGCGCCCCCTGCCCTCAAACCCTCCTCCTCTCCACACTGTCCCAACGCGCCTCCTGTCCTCAGACCTTCCTCCTCTCCACATTGTCCCAGAGCGCCCCCTGTCCTCTGACCCTACTCCTCTCCACACTGTCCCAGAGCGCCCCCTGTCCTCAGACCCTCCTCCTCTGCACATTGTCCCAGAGCGCCTCCTGTCCTCAAACCCTCCTCCTCTCCACACTGTTCCACAGCGCCCCCTGTCCTCAGACCCTCCTCCTCTGCACATTGTCCCAGAGCGCCTCCTGTCCTCAGACCTTCCTCCTCTCCACATTGTCCCAGAGCGCCCCCTGTCCTCTGACCCTACTCCTCTCCACATTGTCCCAGAGCGCCTGCTGTCCTCAAACCCTTCTCCTCTCCACACTGTCCCACAGCGCCCCCTGTCCTCAGACCCTCCTCCTCCTCTGCACATTGTCCCAGAGCGCCTCCTGTCCTCAGACCTTCCTCCTCTCCACATTGTCCCAGAGCGCCCCCTGTCCTCTGACCCTACTCCTCTCCACATTGTCCCAGAGCGCCTCCTGTCCTCAAACCCTTCTCCTCTCCACACTGTCCCAGAGCGCCCCCTGTCCTCAGACCCTCCTCTCCAGAGCGCCCCCTGTCCTCAGACCCTGCTCCTCTCCAGAGCGCCCCCTGTCCTCAGACCCTGCTCCTTTCCGCACTGTCCCAGAGCGCCCCCATCCTCAGACCCTCCTCTCCAGAGCGCCCCCTGTCCTCAGACCCTGCTCCTCTCCAGAGCGCCCCCTGTCCTCAGACCCTACTCCTCTCTGCACTGTCCCAGAGCGCTCCTTATCCCCAGAGCGCCCCCATCCTCAGACCCTCCTCTCCAGAGCGCCCCCTGTCCTCAGACCCTGCTCCTCTCTGCACTCTCTCCAGAACAGCCCCCATCCTCAGACCTTATTCCTCTCCATAGCGCCCCGTCCTTAGACCCTCCTCTCCAGAGCGCCCCCTGTCCCCAGACCCACCTGCTCTCCGCAGACCTTATTCCTCTCCATAGCGCCCCCTGTCCTCAGACCCTCCTCCTCTCCACACTGTCCCAGAGTGCCTCAGTTCATTTTATTTTAGTCAAGTCCAAAATCACAACAGCAGTTGCCTCTTAGGGCTGAACATGAGAACTGTTTTAACCAACAAAAAGTTAGAAAATCAACAATGAAAGAGAAACAGACAAGCAAATCAATCAGCAGAAACAAGCAAATGGACCCAGAGCTCCCCTTGTCCTTAGACCCTCCTTCTCGGCAAGGAAAAACAAAAAAAAAAAAAACGTGGGGAAAAAGAGAAACCTCGAGGAAAACCAAACCTCGAGGAGTACCAACCTCCTGTCCTCAGACTCTCCTCCTCTCGTCACTGAATCATGATGTTGGCGTTCGTCCTCAGTCCTTCTGTTTTTCCAAGTTTAATTAGTCTGGGGTGAAGAGTCTCCGCTGCAGGTTTCCTCTTTGTCAAACTGTCATGGCCGCCACGTCTGGGATCGTGCGGAGATCACGCAGAGATGTGATGATGAGCGTGTGGGCAGCGAGAGGAAGCATGCTGTGAGCTAAAGGTGACCCATTCACTCTATAATCAGGCCTCATGGCACTGTCCACTTTTAGACTCCACACGCCTTAAAGGGACAGAACACAGTTTTACATCACAAAGATTATTTAGTTTTGCATACATGAGTTCGATTAAAGACGTCTGTATAATCTCTCAGTCGTCCAGGCAGATCATTCCATTAGTTTTGCTGCTCTGTTCCAGTTTAACAAAGCAAACAGTATAATGGAGAGGCTTCAAGAGACATGTACAATTGACTATTTTAAGCTTTTAATCAGGCTTTACAAATAAATGAATGATTAATCTTACTTAGAAAGTCTGACAGTTGAAATCACCGTTTCAATATTCTCCATATTGTGACGTCAGAGGTAGAAATCCCGAGGTCTCCTGTGCTGTTTTTAAGACCATAAATCACCACTAGTCCAGTCAAGTCGTGCGCTAATATTAGGGGCTATGTTTCTTAAATATCTAGCGTTTGGGTTTATTCCATGGTTAATTCTCACTGCTAGGACCAAAACCAGGTAAGAGACTGTAGACTGATGCATCTTGATGTGTGTTTTCAATACATAGGGCTTATTTTACGCTCTAAATCGTGAGACGAGCCAAATCAAAGGTTCTTAAGAGCGTGTTTAAGGCCAGTTCTGAACATAGACTGTATATATAAATGTGGATGTGGATGTAGCTGATCACGGGCGCGCTTCCATTCACTTCCAATTCACTGTACATTGGAAAATTGTGGCCCCTCTCTCTGTAACTGCTGCTGTCATGCAGGTCATTTTGGTCTTAAAATGTTTGCATTAACTCTACATGATCCTGGGTTTTTTTATTTTGCTATTGTGTCCATAAATCAACATATAAACATTAATAACAGACAAATCAGGCGCCTTCTTTCCCAAGGTCGCTCCCACTAACGTTAGCAACAGGTTTGATTGACAGCGTTGCTAAGCGCCCACTCCCTGCCAAACCAGCGATGTCGGCTCTTTGGTTTCTATGAGACTCACGGTTGGAATTCCAAATATGGAATTCTGCTCAAAACTGGCCACTAGAACTGCAGCCTTGATGAACTTCACACTGAGCCGAACACTATGGGTGACATCACACTCACTTAATCCACTTCTTTATAAAGTCTGTGGTTGTGACATACATGAATATCATCACATGGCCTTTTACAGTCCACTGGTAAAACATGACTCACTGCTGGACACAGGCTTCTTGCTCCAGGTTTGCACTTGGTTAAATGTAATATAAAAAGACAGATGTGGCCTGTTAGCTCGGTCACATTTATCTTCTCTAAGAAAAGTTCTACTGCAGGAAGTGGACTTTCAGCAATTGCAGTTTTATGCAAATTGGAAGTGATATATAACCTGTGTTTGATTTGTGGATATTTTAAAATCTATTCCGGTTCTTGGGTTGAGACTGAGGCCAAGCCGCTTGTTCTCACATAGTGCAGAGACTGAGGCCAAGCTGCTTGTTCTCACATAGTGCAGAGACTGAGGCCAAGCCGCTTGTTCTCACATAGTATAGCCACCCACATTGGAGTTAGCAGTGTTAATTATTCAAAGGTCATGTTCTGAGTTTCAGCGTGAATAAAAATATAATTTGACTTGACCTCCTCCTCGTTTTGAATTACACTGGGGCAGTGTACAGCGTTTTTAACATTTTATACAATGATCATGGCAAATTAAAGGAGCTGTACAGGATTTTTACTGCTTTAAAAACATGAAAAACACAAAAGGTTTAAATGGTTTGCATTGGTGCAGTTATTCTTCACTTACCTTATGCATTCTGAGCATCCTAATTATTCACCATGATTAGTTTATAAGCACTTTTCACAACAATCAGGCTGCAGTAGTTTTGCTGTCAGATCAACTAGCATGCTAATGTGCATTTCCTGATTATCAGACAGTAAAATGTTGTACAATTAAATACAGACAGCACACAGTGGAGTTATTTTGAACTCAAGAGCTGCTTATAAAATATATGTGTACAGCAGCAAGATAAATTTGTTGGGAAAAAGTTTGGTACAGGTCTTAAATAAATGAAATATAGGTTCAAAACTTTACTTCTCCATCAAACAAACAAACTTTATTGACAAAGCACTTTTCAGACAAGCAGACAAAGCGCTTTATAGAGACAATTAAAATCCTCCCTCGCTCCCACCAATAATAACCCCGTGGACCATAGCAGCCGACACACAGTCCAGGGTTCTCAATACGTGGCCAACACGCTTAACTTATGTTGAACCCATGGTCACATCAATAAAACATGTGACCCGCGTGTGAGGGAAGAATCTGACCAAATGAACAGCTGAAGTGAACTGGAGATAATTATGTTTTCACAGGCAGCGTTTAGTAAAACAGACATATTTATCGTCTCTCAGCAGAGCCCAAGCAAAAATAAATCTATTGGAAAACAAGGCTCCCTTGAACCTCAGAGACGACCAGAGGAACGTCTGAGTCTTCATCGGAGAAATCTGAAGATTTTTTCACCAGAACAATGAGCAGGGCCCACACCGCAGCCGCAGCACGCGCCTTTGTTTTCAGGCTGAATTGTTATGGTGTCCCTAGAGGCCAGAGGAGGATTTACAAGTCTAACTCCAAAATAATTAGAACAGACACACGTGCAGCTCTTCTGAATGTGAGTTTGAGGTCCAGGTAAACGTGTTGGATTAAAGAACGCACAGAGATTCAGCTAAAGATATAATAAATGAGATCTTTAATTTAATTTATTCTGTTAGACCAACTCAACTTTTATATGTATGTGTTGAAGCAAAATAGTGCAGCTCTTCAGGTCAAATAGAGTCCGGTGTGTACTGTCTGCATCGCATTGCAAAGCGTTTTATCGTTTAGTAATCTGGAAGTGTGCGTTAGCATGCTAGTTGTCAGTATAGTGCTGGTCTCAGAGAATTGTGAAACTGCTTATAAACTCATCATGGTGAATAATTAGGATGTTCTGAATGCATAAGTTAATTGAGGAATAACTTTGGACAACTGCAAACTGTTTTAAATGAACCAGTTCTGTAAAAATCAGGTACAGCGACATAACTTTCTCTGTGTGATTTATATCTGTTACACTGTGCACCGTTGAGCTCATAGAAGTGGCTTTAAAATATACTTTTTTAATGTTTTGGTATTGTCCCTTAGGCTGTGATGTTTACGACTGTGTGACACTCCTGGAATGATGTCGTATATATCGCCTTCCCAGTTCCGCTTCTTTGCATTATTCATTCACTCCATACCCACATATTTATACTTGAGCTAAGGTGGGTTTAAGAGTCTTGCACAAGGACACAGCAACGTGCACTGCGTGGTCCAAGCAGGGATCTAACCCACAACCCTGAGTTTACTAATACGCTTTAAACACTGTCCCGAAGGTAAATGTTTGATATTGTTTTAATGTTTGGCCTCCAGCTGCCAAAGGACCACAGAAGTAACCACGCTGTGTGTAGACAAAATATACCCAGGGCTAGAGTTTTCTCATTATCGTTACCTGCCCAGTCTGAAACATCAGTCACTGGGAATCAGACGTCTTAAAGTCTCTGTACTTAATTTTTCCCGTATTAAAGGTGAAAAACAGAACCAGTTGATTTTAAAGGCTTTGCAGTGGTTCAGAGTTACTCCTCACTTACATCATGCATTCAGAGCATTTAATTATTCACCACAATGAGGTTGTAATCGCGTTTCACAGCTGTCGAACACTTCCTGGTATCAGACAATAAAATGTTCTGTAATGAGATGCAGACAGCACACACTGGACTCATTTAGACCTCAAGAGTTGCTTATACAATGTATAGATGAGACCAGAAGTTTGCATACACTATATAAAAAGACACATACTATTTTTTCCCTTCACTCTTTGAAATGAACTCAGGATAAACTTTTCCTGTTTCAGGCCAAAATAATTTGTATCTGCTGTATGCCAGAATAATGAGTAGTGTAGTGTGGTGTCAGTGTAAGGATTGTTTTAGACAATTTTTCATGACTTTCTTCAAAGTCAGAAGTTTCCATACAGTAAAATTACTATGACTTTTAAACAATTTGGGAAAACCCAGATGATGAGGTCATGTGTTGGGAAGCTTCTGATTTATTGGTTTATTGACAACATTTGAGTGAATTAAAGACACACCTGTGGATGTATTTGAAGTCACACCTGAAACACACTGCTTCTTTGTGTAACATCATGGGAAAGTCAGATATCAGGAAGAGAATTGTGGACTTGGACAAGTCTGGTTCCTCCTTGGGTGCAATTTCCAGATGCCTGAAGGTGCATCTATTTATCTGTTTAAATAATTATACAGAAGTATAAACACCATGAGAATGTCCAGCCATCATTACGCTCAGGATGAAGACGAGTTCTGTGTCCCAGAGATGAATGTGCTTTGGTCTGAAATGTGCAGATCAACCCAAGAGCAAAAGTAAAAGCCCTTGTGAAGATGCTGCTGAAGCTGGTAAGAGTGTGTCATTATCCACAGTGAAACGAGCACTGTACCAACATGGGCTGAAAGACCACTCTGCCAGAAAGACATTACTCCAAAAGAACATAAAAAAAACAGATTACAGTTTGCAAATGCAAACAGGGACAAAGACCTTCATTTTTGGAGACATGTTCTGTATTTGAAACTAAATTTGAAATGTTTGGACATAATGAGCATTGTTATGTTTGGAGGAAAAAGGGGGAAGCTTCCAATCCTGAGAACACCATCCCAACTGTGAAATACAGGGGTGGCAGCATCATGTTGCTGGATTGTTTTGCAGCAGGAGGGACTGGTGCACTTCACAAAATAGATGGCATCATGAGGAAAAAGCCTTATGTGGAAATACTGAAGTAACATCCCAAGAAATCAGCCAGGGAGTTAAAGCTCAGGCACAAATGGGTCTTCCAGATGGACAATAACCTGAAGCATACTGCCAAACCGGTTACAAAGTGGCTTAAATATAACAAACTCAGTCTTTTGGTGTCACCATCATAAAGGCCTGATCTCAAGTCTATTGAAAATGTATCAGTCTGTCAGGAGGAATGGGCTAAAATTCCTGCCAATTATTATGAGAAGCTTGTAGAAGGATCTCCAAAACATTTTGATCCAAGTCATACAGTTTGAAGGCAATGGCACCAATGAAATGCATGTAAACTTTTGACTTTGAAGAAAATGATGTAAATTTATTCATTATTCTGGCATTTAGCAAATCCTCACACAGGTCTGAGGTCTGAGATACAGAGTTATTTGTGTCCTTCAGTTCTTCGCATGTTCCTGATTATTTATTGAAGAAGTATCCTGCTCTCACACACAGAGATAATGAAGTGTTCACTGGCTCTGACATGGAGTGTGTGTTAGCATCTGAAATATGCTGTTCATTTAGCGCCGGTAAAAAACATCCATTTGCACTTAATTTACGCTAACAGCCTCCAAATGACAAAATACACAGGGAGCCAATATTACTACCACAGCTACTACTACTACTTTTATACCACCACCACTGCTATTATTTCTAGTGTTCATGCTACTACTCAAACTACTCGTATAGTCTTAATAATAATAATCCTACCGCTGCTACAAATACTTGTAATCCCATACTTCCCTATTCCTGAAGATGTAGTACTCTCTATGTATGTCTCTTCTCTCTCTGACTTGTCTTCTCACGTTGGGGGTGTGTTTTTGTTGCAGTATTAATGAGCGCTCTGTGTTATCTGCTGCCTCCTGACAAACGTGATATTCATTTTACATGGGGCCGTCACAGAGGCTGGAGCCAGGCCTAATTTGTTTGTTTGTCATGTGAGGCGCGAGGTCATAAATAATCCCGTCAGCGGCGTGTGTACTACGCACAAATACTCGCTCAAAACAAAAGAGCGCGTGTCAGCGGATGTCTCTATCTGCCCCTTCACGCGCTCAGACGGGGCGCTCAGACGGGGCGCTCAGACGGGGGCGGACATTTTGGTTCACGGTTCGATGAAGAATGGCAAACGAGAGCTGCTTCTTTCCCCTTTACTGCCTCTTTCTGAATATAGATTTATGAAAGAGCTATTAATGCAATATTCATGGGTTTGGTGGATTTTTCCCATTCAGTGATCTATTTGATACTTTGCCGCTGATGTCCCTGAGGGTGTGACGGTAACTGGAGGCACTGCTCTGTCTGAAGCGCAGTTACTCAAGTTAGACTTTAATGTGAGCTCTGTTTAGCACAATCTGACCGTAAAGAACTGGTTTAGCTTGAACTACAGCAAGTCCCTCTCAAATAACATTACAGTTAAGCTAGCTAGCATTAGCCAACAGTTTTTCAGTTAGTCATCTTTTTCCTAAATTGTGTTTAAAATTAATTTTGTATTTTTTGTTGAACTTTCAGGCTTTTTGCAATGTTTGTTAATGTGGGCGTTGTGTCGTGGGAACTGCTAAACATTCCTCCATAGACATACATGCAGGACACCCCTCCCTGTTTCAAACTGAGCTGGAGACAGGTCAGGATTCTCAAGTGGAGATTGTGTGTAACTGTCAGATTGTAGATGCATGGACCTAGTTTATGGTTAATTTCTCTGTAATCACTGGGCCTATCCACATGAAACAGAACTGGTTTAGACCTGGTTTAGACCTGGTTTAGACCTGGTTTAGATCTGGTTTTGACCTGGTTTAGTCCTGGTTTAGTCCTGATTTTAGTCCTGGTTTAGGCCTGATTTAGGCCTGATTTAGGCCTGATTTAGGCCTGATTTAGGCCTGATTTAGGCCTGGTTTAGGCCTGGTTTAGTCCTGATTTAGTCCTGATTTAGGCCTGGTCTAGGCCTGATTTAGGCCTGGTCTAGGCCTGGTCTAGGCCTGGTCTAGGCCTGTCCACATGAAACAGAAACTGTCAAACCACAGTGCCTCTTCAATCCTCATAAATCATCAAAAGTGGAATTATTTTCTTTACAATATCTTTAAAATTGGTGCCATTACGTGATAAGATTTATATGGAGTTTGTGGAGCCAATAGCACATTTGTGAACTCAATTTCTGAGATTTCTTTCAAAAACAGTAAATCTCTCATAGAGTTTTAAAAGCCCCTGCCCTCCATCTGAAATTATGACATCATCAAACAGGCTCTAACAGTGTGATAGCATCTCAGAAGAAGGACAGGGGTCTGTGTAACTCCATGCGACACAAAGATCTTCAAAGAAATGTCCAAACCGAGCTCTTATGACATGTTTGGCATTGGCTCCACGAACATTTTAATCTTATGGTTTAAAGTCCTTTGACGACACTCACGTCTTTGGGGTTAAATATGCAGATGTGTTATGAAGCTGAAATAAACGACTTAAATTTAAATAAAGGTTTTATTATTTTTTATTTAACTGGATCGATTTACATTTACAGCAGTCTTGTAAAAAAGAGAATAAAACTATAATGCCATTGTTATATATGACTACGGGTGACTCTGGGTACAGTATAAGGTCAGTATAAAGTTAGTGTCTATTTACAGAGTATTGCAAAGACAGTGATTCATTTAACATCACACATACAATATGAACATTATAACAGATGGATGCCAGTGATACGCCTCAGTGCACAGATGATCTTAATATAGACGTTATCTTGAGAGAACAAACTTCTGACCAATGAAAATGCTCGATGACTATTTACTGCATCAGATCCACAGACTGTATAAAGAAGTGGTCTAAGGGAGTGTAACGTCACCCATAACGTTCGGCTCCAGTCAAATGAAGCTCATCGAGGCTAGAGCAGTTATAGCGGCCAATTTGGAGACGAGTTACGTATTAGGAATTCCAACAGCGAGCATCATACCGACCAAAGAACCAATCTGGAGCGAGATCATTGAAGGTAACGCCCCTTCCCACCCGCACCGTTGGTTTAACAGGGAGTGGGCGCTAAGCAACGCTGTCAATCAAACTTATTGCTAAAGTTAGCGGGAGTGACCTCGGGGAAAGAAGGCGCCTGATTCGTCTGTTATTAATGTTCATATCTTGAATCATGGACAAAATAACAAAATAAAAATGCCAGGGTCATGTAGAGCGGGTTAATACGAACATTTTAAGACCAAAGCACACCCATGACCACTTCCTACTTATAATGCAGTGGCTAGCAGGTTAGCTATGTCCCTTTATAAATACAGTCTATGATTCCACATCATGTTTGCCACTTTTTAAAGGCTCTGTTCCACTTAGAAAGCAAATCATTCTGCAAATCGTTTCTGCTGTTTCACTGTGTAAGTCTGTGTTTTCTACTTTCCCAAATCTTATCATTAAAAACCATATTTGTTTATTTTACTGTGAATATTTTGAATAAAATAAAACTCAAGATCAACCCGTACAAGGATTTTTTATTTTTATTTTTTTTCCAGCATATGTCCTGGGGTCTGTTCTTCTGTGAAATGTTGTGAAGTGTCTGGGTCCATTACGGTTCTTTCTCTTCGCTCTGGCTGTTTTCTCTGGCCTCTCGCTGTGTCCATGTGGGTTTTTGTGATAAAATTAACCTCCTCCAGACTGCAGCTCAACCGATCTGAGTGGGAAAAACCTGAGCAATATGACGAGCCTGTGGCTGAGTACAGAAACTGCAGAGAGTCCATAACAGTGTGTAGAAAGAGGGTTTGAAACATCACAAAGGAAGTGATTTAGCTTGTTTATATATATAGCACATTTAAAACCACTTTAGCTTCAGATAAAAGTCAAAAAACAAATGTATAGATAAGACGATACATAGGAAAAGAATATGCCATACTGAACATGCTAACATGCTAACTATCTCCGTTCAGAAAAGAGCTTTTTTGTTTTGTTTCTGTCCTCTTCAAATGAAATATAGTGCTGTGAAGATTGGATCAGGAAGAGGTGAAATCACATTTTTACTGCACTGAAACAGATTTGGCTTTGGAAAATCGAAAGCCTCCAAGTCTCCAGTGTAATCGAGGAATGAAGATGAATCATTTAGTCCAAGCTTTTGTCCACTTCACAGATATAAGATATAATCTTTGTCCTCTGAACTGGAGCTCTGCCATTGTGTCCTTGGGCAAGACACTTGAATGCCTGGTCTGTGGTGTTTGCTGTCTCTGGTAGTAGGATGTTTGTGAATGGGTGAGTGGTGCTTTGAAAAGAGCTTTGAGTGTCCTTACAGCAGATGGAGAGATATGTATATGACCTTTTTATTCAAGGGATGTAGATCTAGCATTTATGTATTTGTCATAGATAAAATGGCGGCTCTCATTACAGCCATAGCTCCAGTGTATCAAAGTAAGAGCTCCATTCACTTTTACAGTACTTATCTTAGTAAAATATTTATTCAAACATCCCCCACTATAGGCCTCTGCTTCTGGAAGACAATGAGTTTAACCGGAGTGCTCTTCTGTCTAGCTAAATCTGGCACACTGTCAGACTGTAGTAACATAGATGGCATCTAGTGGAGATATTTGAGAATGCAACACAGGCACGTCAGCCAATGAAAAAATAATAATACAAATTGTAAAAGCTCAAGTGACACTGTACCATAATATAGTTTCTCATATTTAGTATTTGAATGTGTATTCTCAGAGGAGGGTGGTACTCAGTTACATTTACTTGAGTAACTTTTTTAAGAAATCATATTTTTCTAGCAGCATACTTTTACTTCAACTTGAGTAGTATTTTATTCTAGTAACGGGAGTCTCACCTGAGTAAAAGTTATGGCTCCTCTTCCCACTGTGAGTTAGTCAAAATGCCGTGAGCTTTATGTCGACAATATGAAATGATTGAACATTTAATTTGTATTTCTTGCAACCCCTTTGGATATGATTTATTTTTCATATTTGTGTGTCTTAAGTATTTCGTTGGAGCAGTACTTTGTCCTTCTACTCGATTCACATTATTTTGAAGCAACGTTACTCGTAAATTTTTGGAGATTCCCCCTCCCATGTCTAAAACCTATTTTTGGTACATGTATTTAGTCACTTCCCGACACTGACCACAGCCCATCTGCGCCCGTTCACTCACCCCCCTGCCACACTCCTTCAGCCCGTTTACCCCCTGGCTCTGTACCCGCCTCTTTCACAGCTCATTAATACGCCCACTGCTTGGCTGCCCAGCGCCAACCACCGCCAACCACCGCCAACCACCGCCAACCACCGCCAACCACCGCCAACCACCGCAACCACCGCCAACCACCGCCAACCACCGCCAACCACCGCCAACCACCTTCCATTTGAGGCTGCGAAATTCCAGCGTGTTTACCTTATTTAATTATATCTCATCGTTTGGGATCGTGTACAGGACTCTGTGTCCAGTTGGACGGTGGCTCGCTTGGCCAAAAATCAGCGTCTTTGTGTCGGAAGCGTCATCAATAAAACCGAGTTGGAATGAAAAGGGTGCGATTCTGGCCAAAAAGAGCGTCTCGGGAGGTGGAGGACTGCACGCTCGGCTCACTCTCGATTACAAAAGGCGGGGATCACAGTGAATCAGCACAGAGAGGAACTGGACAGAAGGAAAATCAAAGTGAAGGAGAGAAGAGAGGAAGAAGTTTTGTCTGGTGTTTATGCTTTATATAGTGGTGATAGGCTGTAATGCTTTTGGAAATACAAAAGATCGGTGGTGATGGTCAAATGATTTCAGTTGGGAGACACATAAAGCACCCAGCTAACCCATAAACTGGATATATAAATGGACATAGCTAATCTGCTAGCCACCACATTCTAAATACCGAGAATGGGCACACGTCTGACTTGATTGGCCATAACTCAAGATATGACACATTAATAACAGACAAATCAGGCACCTTCTTTCCCGGAGGTCTCTCCTGCTGCCATTAGCAACAGGTTTGATTGACAGTGTTGCTAAGTTCCTGCTAAACCAGTGGTGGAGGCAGGAAGGGGCATTACCTTCAACAGCCTCCCCCGGATTGGCTCTTTGGTTGCTACGATGCTCGCGGTAGGAACTCGGCTCAATTTGCTTCTACAGCCACTAGCTTCGATGAGCTTCATTTGACTCGAGCCAAATGCTGTGGATGGTGTCACACTCCCTTAGTCCACTTCTTTATACAGTCTGTTGTCCCAACCCACATCTTGAGAAACCTTGGCTTGTTATTTTAGATTTGAGCAGAAAAAAACTAAAATGAAAAGAGACACCAGTAAGATAATTGGCCAACCTCTGCCTTATCTGAGCACGAATCCTTTTGAAGCTCCGAGAGGCCAGCCCATGTTGACATTATATATGAATTATGATCATCCAAATTCATTCCATTTTTCCGTCAGCACCTTCGTCTTTTTACAATCCCTCAGATGAGACGAGACTCTTGAGCATTTTAGATTGATTAACTCTGCGCACTGCCAGACGGGATTCTGCAGAAATGAGGCCGATGTTCCTTTGGCATATGTTTTAATTCAAACTGAGTCTTTGTGCGACTGGAGCCTGTATCATCCATCACGTTTGGATAAAAAAGGCCATTTCTTCTTTAATGCGCCAATAAAACGCCTCGTATATCCGGACACTGGGCCAAATTTTGATTAAGGACCTCTCGCTTAGGCGTCTGATGACCGCCCGAAAAAAAAGCATATCATAAAGTTATTCAAAAACTCTCAAAATGAAATATTAACCTCTTTCTATCATTATTGCCTGGGCGGAGAAGTCCTGTACTCAAATAATAACTTTCAAAAGGGGAGATAAAAGCAAAATGGATTCGGGAATTTATCTAAAACACTCGTATTTTCGCAAGGCCGCGCACTGGTGTATAATTAAATATGGTTGAAGTCGGTAACAAGGCGCTGCAGAGATAAGGGGGAGCTATCGCGCGGTGCTGGCCTTTTGAATGCTAAACAGTCGCTAACGTTTTGTACAGAGTGAGTTATCAGAGCAGAGAAGAAGATATGGACTTTTTGTGTCACTTTAACTTTCACGTTTTAATAATAGGCTCTAATCTGAGTTCAACAAGTTTGGACTCAAAGCCACGTTCAAAGCTGTGGACCTGAATGACAAAACTGAGATGTTTTGGTCAAAACCTAAAAATGGACAGAGATGACCTATTGTGCCCGTTTATCTGAAGATGACGGAACTTTTTCACAACTAAAATCATAGTGAATCCTTTGACTAAACTAAATATAAGTGCCGTTTCTTAATCTTAAAATGGTTTTCCAACACAATCTTCCATTACAGAGGTGGGTAGTAGTTACACTGTTGCTCGAGTAAAACTTTATCGATCAATTAAACTATATAAACTACAGTATTTCTCACTTTGAGCAGATAACTCAAAGGTCTTATGTAACCCGCATTTCCTAGAGCTTTTATTGTGAAGCCATTTCCCGTGCTGCAGCCCCTTTACCTTTAAGTTGCGGGGTCACGGCAGGTCAACTACCTGTCTCCTCCTCTGCTCCTCACTGTGGCTGTGGCGTGGCGCGGTCGGCATTTGAATACGCAGAGATCTCAAACTAAAACTTGCTTCCTAATTTCAACTCTCCTTTCCTCAACGGTGAGCTGTTACACACACTCCGGCATGTAAGATTTGTTAGTAGCAGTCGTATTGTTGTCGATAAATAACGTGCAACATTTTGTTTGATAGCGCCGCTAGCGCACCTGTGCAAAACTCCTCTAGATCCGCGTGTACATTGACATTGTCTACTCGCGCTTAGAGTTCGGTAAACATTACTAATTTTTCCTTTCAGTACAGAGCTAATTTCAAATGCATTACACCCGAATTGTAAATAACAATAAACTCATTAGGAGCACCGTTTTATATTGCTCATCTAATTTGATTTTGCTTACTTTTGATTGACGTTTGTATTAACGCTAAATCAGCTATATGCTTTTGTTGTTTCCGAATGTAGCTATTTTTGATTTGTTGCGCAACTTTAGAATCTGCTTGAGCATTGAACTCAATTTTTGATTTATATGAAAAAGTGCACTCTGATTACAATTATTATGTCTGTCTTTATAATTTATATATTGATAAAATATTATATATACTATTATCTCTACATGTACACATGTATATCCCACATTGTGCCAATGTAGACGTTTTGTGTTTATTATACAAATGTTAATTTATTATTTTGACCTTTTTATAGGTCAGGTTTTTTCGGACTGGAAAAAAACCTGGATCATAATTCACATATTGATGGCGAGCTACCCAACTATGCGGTAGGACTAAATGGACTAATTAATCCTGCTGCTGATTATTATTATTTTTTCCATTGGACCTCTATCTTTTCTTTGAACTTTGGATCAAAAACCCGGACACTGAATATTGCATTTACCACATCGCATCTTCACTGCATCACTGTCTGTTTTGTTTTATTATTTTTTGTACAATTTAATACAATTTTGCGTTAAAATTTCAATATTGGTTGTGTCTTTATTCACACCCCAGGCTCCACAAGAACAAATCTTCTGATGCTGCCGTAGTAATCATACTTACTTTACCGTGGTCGCAGTCAAACCTCCTAGCCTACAAGCGTTACAGTGTGGCGAGCTAGCCAGGAGCCTGGTGGTGTGTGAATAATCATTTCTTGTTGGTCTTTAATTTACTGTGATTTGGTTTTGTGTTTTAAAAAGGATTGAAAATGGATTTCATTTCAAAATTAGGAGTTAATACTGCAAACTCTGTTTTTGTTGTGGGTGTGACCAATACACAAGCAGATGATGAGGTCATTGATTATTTACGTTCTTATGGTGACATAAAAATGGCGTTTACAGTTACAGATATTGACAGTCCATACTATAAAAACCTGATTGTTGAGTTCAAAACTGCATCAGCTTTTGCTAAGTTAAAACCAATCTTGCCGTATACATTCACATCACAAAATGTTGCGGACTATGAATGTCAAATAAAATCTCTTTCGGAAGAGTTTGATGCCACAGTCACAGGGAGGAGCCCTCCCACTGATTACCTCCAGGAGCTAAAACGCATGGCCCAACAAACTGGAAAACCTTTTGAAGAAATCCTGAAAGGAGCCATGAACCAAATAAGTGAGCATTTGGCAGCATCTGGAGGAGGAGATGAAGATGATGATGATGATGATGACGAAAATGAGGATGATGAAGAGGATGAGGATGGAGAGAGTGGAAGAGAGGAGACAAAAGTTAACGTGCACTCAAAATTGCCCGGATTTAACACTCTATTATCTTCTCAAATGCCCAAATCTTCCTCCATTGGCCACTAGGGGGCGCACCTTCACATCATCCTAGTGCCTCTGCTTCTCTGGGACCAAGGGTGTCACTCAGTGGGCGTGACCTGAATCCCCCTGAAATACAGAGAGTGGTTGTGGAGCACATTGTGAGAAAAGATGACATCAGTGTTCAATCTCTGTCCCCACTTCGACTCCGTACATTTTCTGGAAGGATCCCGAAACCCAGCAATGAGGCAGATTACGACTCTTGGCGCTCCCATATCGATCTCCTGCGTGCTGATCCCAACTTGTCACAACTGCATGTCACAAGGCGAATTCTGGAAAGTTTACTCCCTCCAGCTGCAGATCTTGTTAAAGGCTTGGGACCCAACTCATTACCCACCATGTTTATTCAAGTTCTGGATTCAGCTTTTGCCACAGTTCAAGATGGAGAAGAGCTCTTTGCACAGTTCCTCAATACACTTCAGGATCACGGAGAGCGACCATCCTCCTACTTGCAAAGGCTGCAACTGACACTGAACACGGTGGTGGCACGAGGCGGAATCCCAGCGGCAGACAATGACAAACATCTACTAAAGCAGTTTTGCAGAGGATGCTGGGATAATGCTGTTATCACCAAACTACAGTTGGAACAGAAACGAGACGATCCACCCACCTTCTCCGAGCTTTTATTTCTGCTCCGTACAGAAGAGGACAGACAGTTGGCCAAAGAGTCTCTAATGAAAAAACACATTTCATCTTCAAAACACCGTGCCAACCTACAGTCTCAGCGCCTGTTCCTGTTCCTGCGACCATCCAAACACAAACATAATTGAAGATCTTAAGAAACAAATGATAAAACTGCAAAGCCAGATGTCTGCCCTACTGGCCAAGCAAGCAGCTCCTGCTACCACAGATCACCAGCAGAGCAAACAGAAACTTAAAGCACATGGTTCCAGCAAGCCCAAGCCATGGTTTTGTTTTAAGTGTGGCGAAGATGGACATATTGCCCCTGCATGCACAAACGCAGCCAATCCCAGCCTTGTTGACAATAAACGCAGACAACTAAGACAAAAGCAGCAGTGCTGGGAAGCCAAGAATCAAAAACCGTTAAACTAGATGCAGCTTCTTCTGGGGGACAGGCAGAAGCTGCTATGAATCATTGTCCCATGACTCAACATTCCCGGCCACACCATTCACTGCCCAAAGGTCTAATAGGAACAAGGAGTACTGGTCAAATCAAGATCAAAGACTCAGATTTCTACTGCCTGTTTGATACTGGATCTCAGGTCACTACTGTCACGCACTCCTTCTACAATTCATATCTCTCTGACCATGAAATCAAGCCACTCACTGCACTGCTGGAAGTGGAAGGTGCCAACGGACAGGCTGTACCGTACTTGGGATACATAGAGATGAACATTACGTTCCCTGCTGAGTTTCTGGGAGAGACGCTGGACGTGGACACTCTGGCATTGGTGGTGCCTGACCTGAAATCATCCCAGCCCTCGGTCCTCATTGGAACCAACACACTGGATGTGGTGTATGACAAGCACTCCCAGACAAACTCTCCTGCATTCAGTACAGCAGCCTATGGCTACAAAGCAGTGGTAAAGATCCTGGCACTTCGACACAAGCTATCGTATGACAACCATCACGGCATTGTAAAGCTGCAGACAAGCTGTCCACAGACCATCCCAGCTGGACAAACTGTTGTTCTGGACGCTTTAGCCATCGCTCCAGCCCTGCAGGGTGAAAAAGCCGTAGTAGTCCAGCATCCGACGTCTTTTTCCCTGCCTGGTGGCCTGCTGATAAAGTCCTGTCTGGTCGATCTTCCTCCACTCCATCCCTGCTATCTGCCAGTAATCGTGACAAATGAGTCCGACCATGACATCATCATCCCAGTCCGAGCAGCTATCGCAGAGTTGAGTGCATTCCAGTCAGTCCTTCACAAAGAGCAGAGCGTCCACCAGCCTAAGCAGCCCCTACAGTCACAAGAGCAATCAGAGTCCAAGTTAAATTACAACTTTGCCGATTCACCCATCTCGCCAGAGTGGAAGCAACGAATCATGGCCAAGCTGAACAGCATACCTGAAGTCTTTGCCAAGAATGACCTTGATTTCGGCTGTACCAACAAAGTCCGACATCAAATCAAGCTCTCAGATCCTACACCTTTTAAGCAAAGACCAAGGCCCATCCACCCACAAGACCTGGATGCTGTCAGACAACATCTTCAAGAGCTTCTGGAATCTGGTGTAATACGAGAATCGGACTCACCATTTGCTTCACCCATAGTAGTGGTGCGCAAGAAGAACGGCAGCGTGAGACTCTGCATAGACTACAGAAAACTGAATGCTCAGACGATCAAAGACGCATATGCCCTGCCAAAGCTGGAAGACACATTCACTGCACTCTCTGGGTCTCAGTGGTTTTCAGTCCTAGATTTGAAGTCCGGCTACTATCAAATAGAGATGGAGGAGTCAGACAAATGCAAGACCGCTTTTGTGTATGCCCGGTAGGATTCTGGGAGTTTAACCGCATGCCACAGGGAGTCACAAATGCGCCAAGTACCTTTCAGCGCTTAATGGAAAAGTGCATGGGTGATCTGAATCTGAAAGAGGCCCTCGTCTTCATTGATGACTTGATTGTGTTTGCCCCTACCTTGGAAGAGCACGAAGAGAGGCTGATGAAGGTGCTGCGCCGACTGAGAGAGTTTGGCCTCAAACTGTCTGTGGAGAAATGTGTGTTTTTCCAAACGTCAGTAAAGTATCTTGGGCATGTGGTGTCACGGAATGGAGTCGAGACAGATCCTGACAAGATAACTGCATTAACATCCTGGCCAGTACCCAAGAATCTTAAGGACTTGCGCTCATTCCTTGGCTTTGCTGGTTATTACCGACGGTTTGTAAAGGACTACTCATCTATTGTCAAGCCACTGAATCAATTAACTTCAGGATACCCACCAAGCCAGAAAAAATGGAAAGCATCAATAAAGCCACAAAACTACATGAATCCAAAAGAGCCTTTCGGGGGCCGCTGGACCACTGTATGCCAAAACGCCTTTGAGACAGTCATTCAGAAGCTCACTTCAGCTCCTATTCTTGCCTTTGCGGATCCCAGCAAACCATACATCCTCCATACAGATGCCAGCTGTACAGGACTTGGTGCTGTATTATATCAAGAACAGGAAGGCAAGAACAGAGTGGTGGCCTATGCAAGCAGAGGTCTGTCCCGAAGTGAATCCAGGTACTCTGCACATAAGCTGGAATTCCTCGCACTCAAGTGGGCGGTGACTGAAAAGTTCAGTGATTATTTATATGGCACCCATTTCACAGTGGTCACTGACAGTAACCCCCTGACCTACCTGCTGACCTCTGCAAAGCTGGATGCAACGAGTTATCGATGGCTCTCCGCTCTGTCCACCTACACATTTAAGATCATCTACAGAGCAGGCAAGCACAATGCTGACGCAGATGGTCTCTCTCGCCGACCACATGCTGAGTTGCCGGACGACCACTTGTCTCAGAAGGAGCGTGAGCGGATCTTAAGATTCACCCAACAGCATCTTGAAGACCCTATGTCTGTTTGTATTGACCAGCATGTTGTCCATGCCATTTGTGACCGACAGCTCGTATACAGTTCCAGTGCCGTCAACCATGTTGCTGCTCTCGTCCAGACCCTTTCCAGTGCTCAGGACAGTCTGCCAGACAGTTTTTTATCGATGACTCACAATTTGCCTCACCGGTCATCCCCATGTTCACCCCTGCCGACATTGCAGCTAAGCAACGGACCGACCCAATCATACAGCACGTCATTGCACAGCTGGAAAGAGGAGAAACTCCACCTACCTCCCTACGGATTGAACTTCCAGACTTACCTTTACTCCTGCGAGAACTGACAAAAATGGAGCTCCACAACAATGTTCTTGTGAGGAGAAGGCAGATTGGGAGTGAGACAACCTATCAGCTTGTGTTGCCTGAAGAATATCGGTCCGAAGTGCTCAAGCAACTGCATGACCAAATGGGACATCTAGGCATTGAGAGAACACTCGATCTTGCCAGATCTCGGTTTTACTGGCCTCGCATGTCTGCAGATGTCCAAAACAAGATTAGGACCTGTGAAAGATGTGTCAAACGGAAAGCTCAACCTGAAAAGGCAGCACCACTAGTCAACATAAAGACAACAAGACCCTTGGAACTTGTATGCATGGACTTTCTATCACTGGAGCCAGATCGCACCAAGACTAAGGATGTACTTGTGATTACTGACCACTTCACAAAGTACGCAGTCGCGGTTCCGACGCCCAATCAGAAAGCCAAAACTGTCGCCAAGTGTTTGTGGGACAATTTCCTGGTACACTATGGGATTCCTGAGAAGTTACATAGTGATCAAGGACCTGATTTTGAGTCTTGGACTATCAAAGAACTATGTGAGATGGCTGGCATCAGCAAAATACGCACCACCCCTTACCATCCTCGTGGAAATCCTGTAGAGCGCTTTAACCGCACGCTTCTGGACATGTTGGGTACTCTCACAAATGAGGACAAGACACACTGGAAAGACTATGTGAAACCATTAGTGCACGCCTACAATTGTACTCGGAGTGATGTCACTGGTTTCTCCCCATATGAACTTATGTTTGGACGCCAACCACGCCTACCAGTAGATTTGGCATTTGGCCTGCCATTGGGGAAGAAGACACAAGTTACACATTCTCAGTACGTTGAGCAGCTCAAAGCGCATCTTGAAGAGAGCTACAGAATTGCTGCTGAAAATTCAGAGAGGGTGATGCAGAGAAACAAAACAAGATTTGACAAGAATATCATTCCTTCAGAGTTGTCTGTTGGTGATCGTGTACTGGTGAGAAATGTGCGGATAAGAGGGAAGCGCAAGCTTGCAGACCGATGGGAGTCAGAAGTATACGTTGTGACCAAGAGGGCTGGCAATCTTCCTGTTTACACCGTCAAACCTGAGACCAAAGATCGCCCCATTCGGACACTGCACAGAGACCTTCTTCTACCTTGTGGCTTTCTATCTGCTCCAGTCAAGCCAGTCGAGAAGAAAATTACTAAATTGTCAACTCCAGTAATTGCAGATGCTGGAGATCTTCCTGACAGTAACAATGATGAAGCCCTGTCAGAAGATGAACTGATGACTTCTGGTTTCTTTCCTTCCATCTCAGAACCCATCAAATACACATCCGTGATTGACCTACCTACTTCAAGACCACCTGCACCTCCGGTCTCTCCTGTGATCCAGCCTGGCCAGCAATCACAGTCTGATACGGAGGAAAATGTCAGAACTGAAGTGGAACATAATGAGATGGCAGATCAAGACCCAGAACAAGAACAAGAACCAGACCTACCCGAACCAGACCTACCTGAACTTCATCCCGAACCTGCTGCAGCCCTGGCATCTGAAGAAAGCCGCCTTTCTGAACCTGAATCTCCAGAGGCTGACCCTGAACTGTCAAGTCCAGAAAATGACCCACCAGCTCGACGCCCAGTGAGAACACGCCATCCCCCAGACCGCTTGCAATACTCAAGACTTGGTCATCCTTTGCTTCACAGCATTCAATCCTTATTTCATGGTTTGAGCACAGCCTTCACCTATGCTTTTGAACTTGAAAATCCACCTGCCCTTGTCAGCAATCAAGTCGTCTGCCATCAGCCAGTCGCATGTACAGGGACGTCCATGAGTTCAGGGGGGGAACGTGTAACCCGCATTTCCTAGAGCTTTTATTGTGAAGCCATTTCCCGTGCTGCAGCCCCTTTACCTTTAAGTTGCGGGGTCACGGCAGGTCAACTACCTGTCTCCTCCTCTGCTCCTCACTGTGGCTGTGGCGTGGCGCGCGGTCGGCATTTGAATACGCAGAGATCTCAAACTAAAACTTGCTTCCTAATTTCAACTCTCCTTTCCTCAACGGTGAGCTGTTACACACACTCCGGCATGTAAGATTTGTTAGTAGCAGTCGTATTGTTGTCGATAAATAACGTGCAACATTTTGTTTGATAGCGCCGCTAGCGCACCTGTGCAAAACTCCTCTAGATCCGCGTGTACATTGACATTGTCTACTCGCGCTTAGAGTTCGGTAAACATTACAAATTTTTCCTTTCAGTACAGAGCTAATTTCAAATGCATTACACCCGAATTGTAAATAACAATAAACTCATTAGGAGCACCGTTTTATATTGCTCATCTAATTTTGATTTTGTTTGTATTAACGCTGAGGGATTTGCTTTTAAACGTTTGTATTAACGCTAAATCAGCTATATGCTTTTGTTGTTTCCGAATGTAGCTATTTTTGATTTGTTGCGCAACTTTAGAATCTGCTTGAGCATTGAACTCAATTTTTGATTTATATGAAAAAGTGCACTCTGATTACAATTATTATGTCTGTCTTTATAATTTATATATTGATAAAATAATATTATACTATTATCTCTACATGTACACATGTATATCCCACATTGTGCCAATGTAGACGTTTTGTGTTTTTATACAATGTTAATTTATTATTTTGACCTTTTTATTATTTTGGAAAAAACCTTTTTCATAATTCACCACCTCTGCGGTCAAATGTTTTTTCGGACTGGGAAAAAACCTGGATCATAATTCACATATTGATGGCGAGCTACCCAACTATGCGGTAGGACTAAATGGACTAATTAATCCTGCTGCTGATTATTATTATTTTTTTCCCATTGGACCTCTATCTTTTCTTTGAACTTTGGATCAAAACCGGACACTGAATATTGCATTTACCACATCGCATCTTCACTGCATCACTGTCTGTTTTGTTTTATTATTTTTTTTTGTACAATTTAATACAATTTTGCGTTAAAATTTCAATATTGGTTGTGTCTTTATTCACACCCCAGGCTCCACAAGAACAAATCTTCTGATGCTGCCGTGTAAGTAATCATACTTACTTTACCGTGGTCGTCGCAGTCAAACCTCCTAGCCTACAAGCGTTACACTTAGTACACAGCCTAACAGGAGGACTGGTCAGGTATAGGGTCACCATATCCTGTGTCAAGACAGTTTGAGAGAGGTAACAGCTCTCAGGACAAAAGTGCACCTCAATTCAGCTTACGGGGGGAGTCAGGTGAATCAGGAGAGACAACAGGACGTCCCTCTGCTAAGCCTGTTTCTTATTCAGCTCCTCTTGTTTTGGTCATGCGACTATTTCCTCCGGAGGTTTAGTCACACATGATGCTCCATGATTCAGATTTTCTCATTTTAGTTTTCTGTCCTTGGAAAATACACTCATGTGTGCACTATTTAACGTCTAGTCCTTCTGATTACGTCAACAGATCATTATAAATCAGTTACGTCCACAGAGTTATTTTAAATTCAGTCATACTTCATACATCTTAATACCTCTTTATTGTTCTACTGTTGACTCCTACACTTGAGTAACAGGCCCATTATTTTTCATCTAACTTCGCTCTTTGGGATTCTTGTTCCGGAAGTTTCCGTGGGCGCCGCCATCGTCATTCGGGCTGCATTATTTTGCATGGGGCTGTTGATCTTGACACTAAATAAGTTCTATATAGACTACAGAGCTGTTTTAAAGCCTCAGAAAATCGGAGCAGTGTTGAGTTGTTGGTCACATGATCACTGAACATTTGACCCAAATCAACATTCTTTAGATCATATTTAAGCAGCAAAACTTTTTTTTTTTTCCCCCCAAAATTTAACTGGGTTTCTGCATAACCTGAAAGTGTCATAGTTAGTATAGTGGGTGTAAGTGGGTGGGGCTAAATAAGGTCAATACAACCTCCGCACTAAGAGGAGGAGATGGGATAACCACTCTGCCACAGGGAGAACATGCCCACTCAATTCTAACCCACAACCTCCTGCTGAGAGGGGGAGACAGACTAACGACTCTGCCACAGTTACACTAGAGACTTGGACTGTTACACTTTTCAGGTAAAAAAAAACTTGAAAAGACCTTTAGTTTGAGCCACAATGAGCCGGTCCCTGGACACGACACACACATAAAATATGAAATGATGCAAAACCCATAAACTCATTAAGCAAAAGCAGATTTGTGGAGTTGTTCTACACAGTTTTGCACATAGTGATTCGCACTTCAGGGAGTTGTTCTGCACAGTTCTGCACATAGTGATTCACATTACCGGGCGTTATTCTGCACAGTTTTGCACATAGTAACTCCTTTATATATTAACACACATTTTTTCACACCTCACCATTTGTCTCTCTGTCTCTGGAGACTCAAAATGCACTGCTGCACTCCCAACTCTTGCAAAGTTGCTCTTTTAAAGCCACCTCTAGCATCACACACTTACTATGGATTTACCAAAGAGTGGAGTCAAATGTCAGAGTAATTACTGAACGTGAAGAGGACTGAGAAAAGACGAGTGAGAGACAAAAGAGGGAGCGAGAGAAGAGGGGCGAGAGAAGAGGAGCGAGAGAACCAAGAAAAGAGAGAGAAAAGAGGAGTGAGAGAAGAGGAATGAAATAAGAGGAGCAAGAAAAGAAGAGTGAGAAAAGAGCAGAACTGTTATAGGATGAATGGCTTTAGATCAATGTTTTTAAAGCTTTAGAAGTGAAGCAAAAGGACAAAAAAGACTTAAACATTTATATTTTTTGTTTGTTTTTTTCTTATTGTTTGATATTTCTTTAAAATGCAAAATTTCAAAGCATACTTCAAAAATTGGTATTTTAAAACCACAGCTTAAACTGAAATAGTATATATATATGTGTTTTTTTTTCTCTCGTTTGATATAAAAAGGAAAATGAAAAATTTTATTTATTTTATTTTATTTTTAAAATTTGTTTTATTTTATTTTATTTTATTTAACTGACCCGATTATTCACAGACCAGGTTGACTGTCAATGTACAGCCAATGCTATAACACCACAACATACTGACGTAACCATATAACATACGACCATATAATATTAACAGTATAACAGTATTTAAGCCTCTTTAATGTGGGTTTGCAATCCAGTCCAATCTTTTATAATGAGATACAGGCGGCCTACAGCGTCTGAGGTTGTGTTTCTTTCACAGTACAACTTAAAGTGAAAAGAATAAATGTATTCATCTACAAGAACAAACTCAGGGATGAACTTATGTCACATCTGTGTGTTTTATGTTGAAGTTCTCATGAAGGAGTTTCCCACAGAGCAGAGTCAGACGTCACGATAATTAGTATAAAACAACTTAAGTTTGGTACTTTTCTTATTCAAATCAAGTTTTCTGTCTCTTCCATCAAAATAGCCTTTGAACTCTTTTATGTCACTGCTTTGAAATGCAGACAGTGGGTCTTTGTTTTTGCTTTTTACTCTCACTCCTCTGGTCTCCTCTCCTCTTACTCCTCTCGTTTCCGCTCACTCCTCTCTCACCTCTCCTCTCCTCTCATTCCTCTCGTCTCTCTCCTCTCATCTCCTTTCACTGCTCTCGTCTCCTCTCCTCTCACTCATCTCATCTCCTCTCACTCCTCTCGTCATCTCTTGTCTCTCTCCTCATCTCCTCTCATTCCTCTCGTCTCTCTCCTCTTGTCTCCTCTCCTCTTACTAAACTTGTCTCCTCTCACTTCATCTCGTCTCCTCTCACTCCTCTCATTCTTCTCGTCTCCTCTCACTCCTCAAGTCTCCTCTCACTCCTCTCATCTCACTTCTCTGGTGTCCTCTTTTGTTCTCTCGTTTCTTCTCCTCTGTCAGTGCTATGTTCTCTTGATGTAGAGTCTTCTTGCCTTGGCGACTGGTTCATCAGCTCCTTGTGTACTTCCTGCTCTTCATATTTATATTTGATAAAGATCTGCACAGTGAAGAGGCCAGGTATGAATGGCCTGAATGGAGCTTAATGGAAATGAGGAAATGACTGCTGATGTTCTAGGTGATTACTTAGGTAGCATGCACAATTGTTCACATTCGTTTGGTGGTTTGAGCCCAGTTCAGTCCACGTGCTACTTTGGTCTGGTAATGTTCTAGTCTAAACGTTACATATATACTTTTTATTTTTTTTTATTTTCACCTTTTTACCTTACCATCCATTGGGGCAGCAGCATGAGCAGGGAGGCCCAGACTTCCCACTCCAGCTACACTTCCTCCAACACTTCCAGGAGGATCCCGAGACATCCCCAGGCCAGTCGAGAGACGTACTCCCTCCAGCATGTCGTGGGTCTTCCCCAGGGCCTCCTCCTGGTGGGACTTGCCCGGAACATCTCTCCAGGGAGGTGTCCAGGGTGCATCCTGAACAATGCCTGAGCCACCTCAGCTGGCTCCTCTCGATGTGGAGGAGCAGCGGCTCTACTCCAAGCTCTTTCCATGTGATCGAGCTTATCGCTTATCCCCGGCATCCAACACTGGTTTCGAGGATTACCACCACGACAGGCCCCAAGAGACCTTGTAACCACAGCTACAAGCAGCCACATTGACAATGGAGCAGGAGAACATACTCCATGTCCCCAACATGGAGTGTCCTGGTGCTATATGCACTGATGGACCCTTGTGCTTGAACATGATGTTCATTATGGACAGACTGTGACTAGCACAGAAGTCCAATAACAAGTCCTTGGTTGGTGCACTGTCTAGTACCCCTCTCAGGGACTCCAATAAGGCCAGGTAATTTGTACTGCTGTTTGGCCTGTAGACTGACACAACAGTGAGAGACTTTTCCCCCGAACCGAATGCAACCCTCTCGTTCACTGGGGTGAATTCCAACTTGTGACGGCTGAACAATAGGGCTATAAGTTAGCCCACACCAGCTTCCCGCCTCTCCCTATGGGCAATGCCAGAAAAGTGGGAGGTCCAACACCTCTCGAGGAGCTGGGTACCAGAGCTGGGCGTGAAGGTGAGCCTGACTATATCCAGCCAGTACCTCTCAACCTCGTATAACTACTCATAGGAGTACTGTGAACTGATCTTGGTCTGACCCGTCACCTAGGACCATCACACCCCCGGCAACATAACTCCTAGGATTGTTCGGTTATGCAAATTCCCCCACCATGATAAGGTGGCAAGGGGGAGGTTTTGGTTTTGGATTCTGTGTTTGTAAAATGATGGTTAAACAAGGGACGAGGACATGGTATGCCGTCTTGGAAAAGTTGGACTGCAGGTGTTGATATTCTGTTATCAATACAGGCAGGAGAATGGCAGACATCCACACACACATAGTGGGTGACAGAGGTGGGTGGTCCTCAGATTGACTTGAGTAACTTTTTATAGAAATTGTACTTTTCCTTTAGTTTTCCTTTTGCATTATTAAAGCGCTTAACATTTGTGATTCAGATTTTTCTGGCCTGTTCTTTGGGTTATTTTTAGATTTGTTCTTTAAATCACATGAACTTCAAATACTTTTACTCTCACTCGGGTCATTTCATGGACCACTACTTTGTACTTTTACTTCAGTTCGACTTCAGGAATATTATTTTGAAGTAACGCCGCCTTAAAACTTCACAACAGAGATACAGATTTTATCTTTTAATGACTGACGCCAAGAAAGAAACGTAATGTAAAAAAGTATTAAAGAGTTTGTTGTTGATGGCAAACAAACCGCTTTAGTGACAGAGCCAGATGGAGCAGACATGGGCCTCGTGTATCCAGCAGACACGGGCCTCATGTACCCGGCAGACATGGGCCTTGTGTATTCAGGAGATTAAAATATAAATCTTTAACAAAGTACTTCTTAAACTTCTGTATTTGACATGTTATGGCAGTTTAGCTTGAAACATAAAGAAGTATCTCCTCTTCTTCTAAATATCTTTCCTCATTGGTTTACTCCAGGGCTTTGCATCATAATGTCTCCATGTAAATCTTGCATGCTCGTCTTGTTTTACTGAGACTGCAGAAGAAGAATATCGATGAGAAAAGTGAAGTGTTCCATCATCACCAGACGACAGCCAAATGTCAGATTCCAGATGTTTACACAGTGTTTGCTTGTAGCTTAAGTTTGTTCCTCTAGATTTAAATGAGCTCAGTGTTAGCTTGTTCCTCCAGATTTAAATGAGCTCGTAGCATTAGCTGTATGCTATATGGACAGCTGTTTCTAAGTCGTAGTAATTTAATTTTGCAGCTCTGGAGGAGGTATTGTTTTTGTTGTTGGAGCATTTGAGGTTCAGCCGTTCCATCCCAGTTCCAGTCAGTGCATACTGCCATTGTGTCCTTTGGCAAGACACTTCAGTAACATCACTTTACAGTGCCCAACAGATTAGATTACTAATTTTACTAAAACACAATTTGTATCATTAACTTTAAGATTTCACTTTAAAAAATAAATCAAACTTTATTTCCAAAACTCTTTGAGTTTAAAAATTTAAACTCTTTGAGTTTAAAATTTGAACTCTTTGAGTTTAAAATTTAACTTCATGATTGGATTATGTGAGGGAATTCTACTACTGTTACCTAGCATGGTACACTGGACCAAAGCTCCTCTAATAACACAGATTATTATTAGAGAAATTAAAAAATATAAGAAGACACCTTTATTTTGTTGAAATCATGTTAAAAAGTGTCAGAAAAATGTATTTCTTGTGTAAATTATCCCTATTTTTATATATTTTTTTAAACATAATTCTCCCAGTGTGATGTCACAAACTGCTTGTTGTCTGGTGTAAAAGTATATTTTATTAATACAACAGGTTTTATCCCAAATGATGTAAAAAAAAAAAAATAATAATAAAAAAACAAGATAAAGAAAGAAGACAATGATACAAGCCATAATCATATTTAAATAAGTCAAAGTCTTGTTCTGTCTCTCACCTGACTGGTCCTAGAGGACAGTCCTTACACCCGACTGGTCCTGGAAGGCAGTCCTTACACCCGACTGGTCCTAGAAGACGGTCTTTACACCCGACTGGTCCTGGAAGGTGGTCGTTACACTCGACTGGTCCTAGAAGGCAGTCCTTACACACGACTGGTCCTAGAAGGCAGTCCTTACACCCAACTGATCCTAGAAGGCAGTCCTTACACCCAACTGATCCTGGAAGGCAGTCCTTACACCCGACTGGTCCTAGAAGACAGTCCTTACACCCGACTGGTCCCGGAAGGCAGTCCTTACACCTGACTGGTCCCCGAAGGCAGTCCTTCCACCCGACTGGTCCGAGAAGGCAGTCCTTACACCCAACTGATCCTAGAAGGCAGTCCTTACACCCAACTGATCCTGGAAGGCAGTCCTTATACCCAACTGATCCTGGAAGGCAGTCCTTACACCCGACTGGTCCTAGAAGACAGTCCTTACACCCGACTGGTCCTGGAAGGCAGTCCTTACACCTGACTGGTCCCCGAAGGCAGTCCTTCCACCCGACTGGTCCGAGAAGGCAGTCCTTACACCCAACTGATCCTGGAAGGCAGTCCTTATACCCAACTGATCCTGGAAGGCAGTCCTTACACCCGACTGGTCCTAGAAGACAGTCCTTACACTCGACTGGTCCTGGAAGGCAGTCCTTACACCTGACTGGTCCCCGAAGGCAGTCCTTCCACCCGACTGGTCCGAGAAGGCAGTCCTTACACCCAACTGATCCTGGAAGGCAGTCCTTACACCCGACTGGTCCCTGAAGGCAGTACTTCTACCCGACTGGTCCGAGAAGGCAGTCCTTCCACTCGACTGGTCCATGAAGGCAGTCCTTCCACCTGACTGGTCCATGAAGGCAGTCCTTCCACTAGACTGGTCCCCGAAGGCAGTCCTTCCACCGACTAGTCCGAGAAGGGCAGTCCTTACACACCCAACTGATCCTGGAAGGCAGTCCTTACACCCGACTGGTCCCTGAAGGCAGTCCTTCTACCCGACTGGTCCGAGAAGGCAGTCCTTCCACTCGACTGGTCCATGAAGGCAGTCCTTCCACCCGACTGGTCCATGAAGGCAGTCCTTCCACCAGACTGGTCCTGGAAGGCAGTTCTTCCACCCAACTGGTCCGAGAAGGCAGTCCTTACACCCGACTAGTCCTAGAAGGCAGTCCTTATACCCGACTGGTCCTAGAAGGCAGTCTTTACACTTTATTGTTTATATGATCATAGTTTATATTTACTCTTATCATTCATAGTTTTATGTTGCTCTGTATTTCTGGAGAAGGTCCTGTTTGTGACTTTTGTTCAGACAAATGCAATAAAACCCTTTTTATTTTAATGATGCAGTCTAATAGTTTTCATAACACTTTGACAGCATCCCTGACTTCAGTCTAAACCAGAGACCTGCTCCCCCGTGTGAAGAGAATGAGTAATGATCTGAGCCGGTGAGACGCTTGTCAGGCTCGTACAGCACAAATATAATAAGGCTGTTTGATGACCTCCTCTTAATTTCAAATATTTGCTGAGTTTATAGCTCATTTAATCCACACTATCCTCCTCTTTGGGCTCGTCCTCTTTTTATGTAGAACTATTGCACTTGTAGGTCTTTTTGCTCTAGTTTAGACTTAGGTGTGTTCACACACTGGGACTAAACCAGGAATAAACCCAGAACTAAACCAGGACTAGAACAGGACCAAACCAGGTTTACACTAGGACTAAACTGGGCTGCAAAGTGTGAGGGTGGTCCTAGTCTTAGGGGGCACTTGGTATGAAAAGACACTAAAGATACTAACAAGATCTGATAATGTTTTAGTATTGATCTAGTTTAGAAATGAGGTTTCACCATGTTCTGGTCAGAGAGGGTCAGAAGGAGCAGAAGAGAGGTCAGAAGGAGCAGAGGATGCAAAGGGCAAGGTCAGAAGGAGCAGAGGATGAGGAGGAGAAGGTCAGAAGGAGGAGAAGATGAAAAGGAGAAGGTCAGAAGGAGCAGAGGATGAGAGGAGGAGAAGGTCAGAAGGAGCAGAAGAGGAGAAGGTCAGAAGTAGCAGAGGAGAAGGTCAGAAGGAACAAAGGATGAAAAGGAGAAGGTCAGAAGGAGCAGAGGATGAAAAGAAGGTCAGAAGGAGCAGAGGATGCAAAGGACAAGGTCAGAAGGAGAAGAAGATGCAGAGGAGAGGGTTAGAAGGAGCAGAAGATGCAGAGGAGAGGGTTAGAAGGAGCAGAGGATGAGGAGAAGGTCAGAAGGAGCAGAGGATGCAAAGGGCAAGGTCAGAAGGAGCAGAAGATGCAGAGGAGAGTGTTAGAAGGAGCGGAGGATGAGGAGAAGGTCAGAAGGGAGCAGAGGATGCAAAGGGCAAGGTCAGAAGGAGCAGATGATGAGGAGGAGAAGGTCAGAAGGAGCAGAAGATGAAAAGGAGAAGGTCAGAAGGAGCAGAGGATGAGGAGAGGGTCAGAAGTAGCAGAGGAGAAGGTCAGAAGGAACAGAGGATGAAAAGGAGAAGGTCAGAAGGAACAGAGGATGAAAAGGAGAAGGTCAGAAGGAGCAGAGGATGAAAAGAAGGTCAGAAGGAGCAGAGGATGCAAAGGACAAGGTCAGAAGGAGCAGAGGATGCAGAGGAGAGGGTTAGAAGGAGCAGAGGATGAGGAGAAGGTCAGAAGGAGCAGAGGATGAAGAAGAGAAGGTCAGAAGGAGCAGAGGATGCAGAGGAGAGGGTCAGAAGGAGCGAACGATGAAGACGAGAGGATGCAGTGGAGCAATGGGCACAGTAGAGAGTGAGCTTCAGACGATTTTCTGACTCTAAAAGATGAAAACCAAATTCAAACCTCCAAATTTGAAATGTAAACAGCAGCACATAAGAGTGCCCTCTAGAGGAACCAGGACTAATTTGTGAAGCTTATATTCGGATCTGAAAAGTGGCGTCTAACAGCCCCTCTGTGTCGCCGGGCTTTGACTCTGCACCGCGACGTACACGCACACAAACGAGGACACACACTGGCGCACATATAGGCGCACACACACACGCATATTCAGGCCTGGTGGTTTTAAAGGAGCCACACTCTAATGTAATCTCGGTGCTAAACTCCTCCGGCTCTGGGCGTGAGATCGAATTCAAACTGTTTACACTGTTTACTGCTGTGGCATTTTTCTAATATTTCTTTGTCTGGATGAGTTTGAATTAGCTCCAATTGGACGAGGCAAAGCCCAGAGGGATGGCAGATTCTTACAGTTTTTAATACAAGTTAGAAAGTATTTTGTGGTTCATCAAATAGAGATGACTGAATATGATCATACATTTTATATAACTCACTGACAAAGATATTTAGAGTTTATACTGGAAAAATAAAATGTATAAATGTATCATATGTGTCATAACAATAATGAAGCCTTCGAATCCCACTCTCAGCATAAACATTATTGGTAAAGCGATCAGGTCCACTGACACACAGGTTGGCGGTGCGATTCCGGCTCCCACAGATGAATGCTGTCGGCGTGTCCTTGGGCAAGACACACATAACCCCCTCGCCCCCAGCGCTTGTGTACACTGGTGTGTGAATGGTGGGTCCTTAATGAGCCTTGAAGGTGGAAAAGCGCTTTATAAAAATGTGACCATCCACTCCACACCTGGTGACGGTGAGCTGCCCTGGGGCTGACTGACTAAAGGAAGGCTGCCGATCTGCGCCATTGGCTCCTCCCACCACCAACACTCACACAGAGCATTCATACCAGGCAATGCAGGTGAAGTGTCTTGCCCAATAACCAAATGCAAATGTTGTGAGATTGAACTGTCGACCTGTGGGTTGGTGAGAGGTCTTAGCAACTCACGAAGAATTTGACAAAGAATTTAAAGTACATAGGACAGAACAGAGTACTCGTTTTACTACTGCTCTATTTCAAACTGACACAAAATGGCTCCTGGAGTTTTCAGTGTGGAGGACACAGGGATTTTGTTTAGTACTTCCTGTATTTTTGTACTTTACTTTTCCACTTTTTCCCATAAACTGCCACTTCATTGATGTAAAACTCTGATCATTATTCACCATATATACTATAAGAAAAACATGAAAACCTGCCACTTTAAATTCAGCCACATTAGCAGTCACAGTAATGCTTCTGGTTGTAAATGGCAGGGCATTGGGATTAAAATCTATCAGACAATCTCGAACGATCTTTCCAACTTGAACTTTGATTCCTAGATTCATGTTAACAGTGTGGTTGTTGTGAAGTGGGCGCTGAGCCTCAGATGGCGTGCGGTCTGGAGTAACAATGGGAGCGGTCTGGGTTATTTTCAGCTCTCTCGGACCGTAATAGGTTTTTAGTGGTAATGCGTTTGGCTCTATACGGTGCTCGCCTAATGCCTCTAACACACAGCACAAATGGACTTCACGCTCGCTGCTTTCAAAATATGACTTTTTCAGAGGTGACGTGCTCATTTCGGGCCCTTTTAAATGTTCATTTGGCCCTTTTTCAACTTTCAGACTTTGATGCTGGAGCCTTTAAGTTGTGACTTTTCTGGTGGAGCCTTGAGGAGCTTGAGAAAGATGGTGGTTTTGTTTTTGTTTCTTTTTTTGTTGTTTTCCTAGCTTGGGAGTGAAACACACTGAAGCCTGATATTTCAGCCTACATTAGCTGTTTTGTTATTGACCTGTGTTTAACCAGGATGGTCCTGCTCAGTTAAAGCGTCTTTTTTCAGGTTAGTGATGCACATGTTTTAGTGGCACAGGGAGAACATACAAACTCCACACCCCGCACCGCCAGTCTCCACACAGCCTCCACACAGCCTCCACACAGTCTCCAGACTCTCTCCACACAGTCTCCAGACTCTCTCCACACAGTCTCCACACAGTGTCCAGACTCTCTCCACACACAGTCTCCACACAGTCTCCACACAGTGTCCAGACTCTCTCCACACAGTCTCCACAAAGCCTCCACACAGTCTCCAGACAGTCTCCACACAGTATCCAGACTCTCTCCACACAGTCTCCAGACTCTCTCCACACAGTCTCCAGACTCTCTCCACACAGTCTCCACACAGTGTCCAGACTCTCTCCACACAGTCTCCACACAGTCTCCACACAGTGTCCAGACTCTCTCCACACAGTCTCCACAAAGCCTCCACACAGTCTCCAGACAGTCTCCACACAGTATCCAGACTCTCTCTCCACACAGTCTCCAGACTCTCTCCACACAGTCTCCACACAGTGTCCAGACTCTCTCCACACAGTCTCCTCACAGTCTCCACATAGTCTCCACACAGTCTCCAGACTCTCTCCACACAGTCTCCTCACAGTCTCCACACAGTCTCCAGACTCTCTCCACACAGTCTCCACACAGTCTCCACACAGTCTCCACACAGTCTCCACACAGTGTCCAGACTCTCTCCACACAGTCTCCACACAGTCTCCACACAGTGTCCAGACTCTCTCCACACAGTCTCCACAAAGCCTCCACACAGTCTCCAGACAGTCTCCACACAGTATCCAGACTCTCTCCACACAGTCTCCAGACTCTCTCCACACAGTCTCCACACAGTCTCCACACAGTCTCCTCACAGTCTCCACATAGTCTCCACACAGTCTCCAGACTCTCTCCACACAGTCTCCTCACAGTCTCCACACAGTCTCCAGACTCTCTCCACACAGTCTCCAGACTCTCTCCACGCAGTCTCCACACAGTCTCCACACAGTCTCCACACAGTCTCCACGCAGTCTCCACACAGTCTCCACGCAGTCTCCACACAGTCTCCAGACTCTCTCCACACAGTCTCCACACAGTCTCCAGACTCTCTCCACACAGTCTCCACAGTCTCCAGACTCTGTCCACACAGCCTCCACACAGCCTCCGCACAGTCTCCAGACTCTCTCCACACAGCCTCCACACAGTCTCCACACAGTCTCCAGACTCTCTCCACACAGCCTCCACACAGTCTCCACACAGCCTCCACACAGTCTCCAGACTCTCTCCACACAGTCTCCACACAGCCTCCACATAGCCTCCACACAGCTCCACACACAGCCTCCACACAGCCTCCACACAGCCTCCACACAGCCTCCACACAGCCTCCACACAGCCTCCACACAGCCTCCACACAGCCTCCACACAGTCTCCAGACTCTCTCCACACAGCCTCCACACAGCCTCCACACAGTCTCCAGACTCTCTCCACACAGTCTCCACACAGCCTCCACACAGTCTCCAGACTTTCTCCACACAGTCTCCACACGTCTCTCCACACGTTCTCCACACGTTCTCCACACGGTCTCCACACGGTCTCCACCACGGTCTCCACATAGTCTCCACACGGTCTCCACACCGCCTCCACACAGTCTCCAGACTCTCCACACAGCCTTCCAATAGCCTCCACACAGCCTCCACACAGTCTCCACAAAGCCTCCACATAGTCTCCAGACTCTCTCCACACAGCCTCCGCACAGTCTCCACACAGCCTCCACACAGTCTCCAGACTCTCTCCACACAGTCTCCACACAGCCTCCACATAGCCTCCACACAGCCTCCACACAGCCTCCACACAGCCTCCACACAGCCTCCACACAGCCTCCACACAGCCTCCACACAGCCTCCACACAGTCTCCAGACTCTCTCCACACAGCCTCCACACAGCCTCACACACAGTCTCCAGACTCTCTCCACACAGTCTCCACACAGCCTCCACACACAGCCTCCACACAGTCTCCAGACTTTCTCCACACAGTCTCCACACAGTCTCCACACGGTCTCCACACGTTCTCCACACGTTCTCCACACGTTCTCCACACGTTCTCCACACGGTCTCCACACGGTCTCCACACGGTCTCCACACGGTCTCCACATAGTCTCCACACGGTCTCCACACCGCCTCCACACAGTCTCCAGACTCTCCACACAGCCTTCCAATAGCCTCCACACAGCCTCCACACAGTCTCCACACAAGCCTCCACATAGTCTCCAGACTCTCTCCACACAGCCTCCACACAGTCTCCACACCAGTCTCCACATAGTCTCCACATAGTCTCCACACAACCTCCACACAGTCTCCACACAGTCTCCACATAGCCTCCACACAGTCTCCACACAGTCTCCACATAGTCTCCACACAGCCTCCACACAGTCTCCAGACTCTCTCCACACAGTCTCCACATAGTCTCCAGACTCTCTCCACATAGTCTCCACATAGTCTCCACACAGTCCCACACAGCCTCCACACAGCCTCCACACAGTCTCCACACAGTCTCCAGACACTCTCAATACAGTCTCCACACAGCCTCCACACAGTCTCCACACAGTCTCCACACAGTCTCCACACAGTCTCCACACAGTCTCCACATAGCCTCCACACAGTCTCCACACAGTCTCCACACAGCCTCCACACAGTCTCCACACAGTCTCCACACAGCCTCCACACAGTCTCCACATAGCCTCCACACAGTCTCCACACAGTCTCCACACAGCCTCCACACAGTCTCCACATAGCCTCCACACAGTCTCCACACAGTCTCCACACAGCCTCCACACAGTCTCCACACAGTCTCCACACAGTCTCCACACAGCCTCCACACAGTCTCCACATAGTCTCCACATAGCCTCCACACAGTCTCCACACAGTCTCCACACAGTCTCCAGACTCTCTCCACATAGTCTCCACATAGTCTCCAGACTCTCTCCACACAACCTCCACACAGTCTCCACACAGTCTCCACATCGTCTCCACACAGCCTCCACATAGTCTCCAGACTCTCTCCACACAGTCTCCACATAGTCTCCAGACTCTCTCCACATAGTCTCCACACAGTCCCACACAGCCTCCACACAGCCTCCACACAGTCTCCACATTAGTCTCCACACAGTCCCACACAGCCTCCACACAGCCTCCACACAGTCTCCACACAGTCTCCAGACACTCTCAATACAGTCTCCAGACTCTCTCCACACAGTCTCCACACAGTCTCCACACAGTCTCCACACAGTCTCCACACAGTCTCCACACAGTCTCCACACAGTCTCCACACAGTCTCCAGACTCTCTCCAGACTCTCTCCAGACTCTCTCCACACAGCCTCCACACAGCCTGCACACAGCCTCCACACAGCCTCCACACAGTCTCCACACAGTCCCATTCAGTCTCTCAGACTCTCTCTACACACGGTCTCCACACGGTCTCCACACGTTCTCTCCACACGGCCTCCACACGGTCTCCACACCGCCTCCACACCGCCTCCGCACCGACTCCGCACCGCCTCCACACAGCCTCCACACAGCCTCCACACCGCCTCCGCACCGCCTCCGCACCGCCTCCGCACCCGCCTCCACACAGCCTCCACACAGCCTCCACACAGCCTCCACACAGCCTCCACACAGCCTCCACACAGCCTCCACCACATAGTCTCCACACAGTCTCCAGACTCTATCCACACAGTCTCCTCACAGTCTCCACACAGTCTCCAGACTCTCTCCACACAGTCTCCGGACTCTCTCCACGCAGTCTCCACACAGTCTCCACACAGTCTCCACACAGTCTCCACACAGTCTCCACACAGTCTCCACGCAGTCTCCACACAGTCTCCAGACTCTCTCCACACAGTCTCCACACAGTCTCCAGACTCTCCACACAGTCTCCACACAGTCTCCAGACTCTGTCCACACAGCCTCCACACAGCCTCCGCACAGTCTCCAGACTCTCTCCACACAGCCTCCACACAGTCTCCACACAGTCTCCAGACTCTCTCCACACAGCCTCCACACAGTCTCCACACAGCCTCCACACAGTCTCCAGACTCTCTCCACACAGTCTCCACACAGTCTCCACACAGTCTCCAGACTCTCTCCACATAGTCTCCACATAGTCTCCAGACTCTCTCCACACAACCTCCACACAGTCTCCACACAGTCTCCACATCGTCTCCACACAGCCTCCACATAGTCTCCAGACTCTCTCCACACAGTCTCCACATAGTCTCCAGACTCTCTCCACATAGTCTCCACACAGTCCCACACAGCCTCCACACAGCCTCCACACAGTCTCCACATAGTCTCCACACAGTCCCACACAGCCTCCACACAGCCTCCACACAGTCTCCACACAGTCTCCAGACACTCTCAATACAGTCTCCAGACTCTCTCCACACAGTCTCCACACAGTCTCCACACAGTCTCCACACAGTCTCCACACAGTCTCCACACAGTCTCCACACAGTCTCCACACACAGTCTCCACACACAGTCTCCAGACTCTCTCCAGACTCTCTCCAGACTCTCTCCACACAGCCTCCACACAGCCTGCACACAGCCTCCACACAGCCTCCACACAGTCTCCACACAGTCCCATTCAGTCTCCAGACTCTCTCTACACGGTCTCCACACGGTCTCCACACGTTCTCCACACGGCCTCCACACGGTCTCCACACCGCCTCCACACCGCCTCCGCACCGCCTCCGCACCGCCTCCACACAGCCTCCACACAGCCTCCACACCGCCTCCGCACCGCCTCCGCACCGCCTCCACACAGCCTCCACACAGCCTCCACACAGCCTCCAAAACAGCCTCCACACAGCCTCCACACAGCCTCCACATAGTCTCCACACAGTCTCCAGACTCTATCCACACAGTCTCCTCACAGTCTCCACACAGTCTCCAGACTCTCTCCACACAGTCTCCTCTCTCTCTCCACGCAGTCTCCACACAGTCTCCACACAGTCTCCACACAGTCTCCACACAGTCTCCACACAGTCTCCACGCAGCCTCCACACAGTCTCCAGACTCTCTCCACACAGTCTCCACACAGTCTCCAGACTCTCCACACAGTCTCCACACGTCTCCACACAGTATCCACACAGTCTCTCCACACAGCCTGTCCACACAGTCTCCAGACCTGTCCACACAGCCTCCACACCGCTCACACAGTCTCCAGACTCTCTCCACACAGCCTCCACACAGTCTCCACACAGTCTCCAGACTCTCTCCACACAGCCTCCACACAGTCTCAACACAGCCTCCACACAGTCCTCCAGACTCTCTCCACACAGTCTCCACACAGTCTCCACACAGTCTCCACACAGTCTCCACACAGTCCTCCACACAGCCTCCACACAGCCTCCACACAGCCTCCACACAGCCTCCACACAGCCTCCACACAGCCTCCACACAGTCTCCAGACTCTCTCCACACAGCCTCCACACAGCCTCCACACAGTCTCCAGACTTTCTCCACACAGTCTCCACACGGTCTCCACACGTTCTCCACACGGTCTCCACACGGTCTCCACATAGTCTCCACACGGTCTCCACACCGCCTCCACACAGTCTCCAGACTCTCTCCACACAGCCTTCCAATAGCCTCCACACAGCCTCCACACAGTCTCCACAAAGCCTCCACATAGTCTCCAGACTCTCTCCACACAGCCTCCACACAGTCTCCACACAGTCTCCACATAGTCTCCACATAGTCTCCACACAACCTCCACACAGTCTCCACACAGTCTCCACATAGCCTCCACACAGTCTCCACACAGTCTCCACATAGTCTCCACACAGCCTCCACACAGTCTCCAGACTCTCTCCACACAGTCTCCACATAGTCTCCAGACTCTCTCCACACAGTCTCCACACAGTCTCCACACAGTCTCCACACAGTCTCCACACAGTCTCCACACAGCCTCCACACAGCCTCCACACAGCCTCCACACAGCCTCCACACAGCCTCCACACAGTCTCCAGACTCTCTCCACACAGCCTCCACACAGCCTCCACACAGCCTCCACACAGTCTCCAGACTTTCTCCACACAGTCTCCACACGGTCTCCACACGTTCTCCACACGGTCTCCACACGGTCTCCACATAGTCTCCACACGGTCTCCACACCGCCTCCACACAGTCTCCAGACTCTCTCCACACAGCCTTCCAATAGCCTCCACACAGCCTCCACACAGTCTCCACAAAGCCTCCACATAGTCTCCAGACTCTCTCCACACAGCCTCCACACAGTCTCCACACAGTCTCCACATAGTCTCCACATAGTCTCCACACAACCTCCACACAGTCTCCACACAGTCTCCACATAGCCTCCACACAGTCTCCACACAGTCTCCACATAGTCTCCACACAGCCTCCACACAGTCTCCAGACTCTCTCCACACAGTCTCCACATAGTCTCCAGACTCTCTCCACATAGTCTCCACATAGTCTCCACACAGTCCCACACAGCCTCCACACAGCCTCCACACAGTCTCCACACAGTCTCCAGACACTCTCAATACAGTCTCCACACAGCCTCCACACAGCCTCCACAGTCTCCACACAGTCTCCACACAGTCTCCACACAGTCTCCACACAGTCTCCACATAGTCTCCCACACAGCCTCCACACAGTCTCCACACAGCCTCCACACAGTCTCCACACAGTCTCCACACAGCCTCCACACACAGTCTCCACTCCTCCACACAGTCTCCACACAGTCTCCACACAGTCTCCACACAGTCTCCACACAGTCTCCACACAGTCCTCCACACAGCCTCCACACAGTCTCCACACAGTCTCCACACTCTCTCCACACACACAGTCTCTCCACAGTCTCCACACAGTCTCCACACAGCCTCCACACGTCTCCACACAGCCTCCACACAGTCTCCACACAGCTCCACACAGTCTCCACACAGTCTCCACACAGTCTCCACTCTCCACACACAGTCTCCACACAGTCTCTCTCCACACAGTCTCCACACACACAGCCTCCACACTCTCTCCACACGTCTCCTCTCCACACAGTCTCCACATAGTCTCCACACAGTCTCCACAGTCTCCACACAGTCTCCACACACACAGTCTCCACACAGTCTCCACACAGTCTCCCTCCACACACTCTCCACACCACACAGTCTCCACACCACCTCCACACCTAGCCTCCCACACGCCTCCCACACAGTCTCCACACAGTCTCCACACCTCCTCCACACTCTCTCCACACAGTCTCCACACAGTCTCTCACACACAGTCTCCACACGGTCTCCACACAGTCCTCCTCACAGTCTCCACACAGTCCTCCAGTCTCCACACTCTCCACACACACTCTCCACACAGTCTCTCCACACTCCACCACGCCTCCAGTCTCCACACAGCCTCCACACTCCTCCACACAGTCTCACACAGTCTCCACACAGTCTCCACCACACAGTCTCCACACAGTCTCCACACACAGTCTCACCAGTCTCCACACAGTCTCCACACAGTCTCACCCTCCACACAGTCTCCACACAGCCCTCTCCCACAGTCTCCACACAGTCTCCAGACTACACAGCCTCCACACAGTCCTCCACACAGTCTCCAGACTCTCAGCCTCCACACAGTCTCCACACTCTCTCCACACAGTCCTCCACACAGTCTCCACACAGGTCCAGACTCCACACAGTCTCCACACAGTCTCCACACAGTCTCCACTCTCTCCACACAGCCTCCACACAGCCTCCACACAGCCTCCACACAGCCTCCACACAGCCTCCACACAGCCTCCACACAGTCTCCACACTCTCTCCACACAGTCTCCACACAGCCTCCACACAGTCTCCAGACTTTCTCCACACAGTCTCCACACGGTCCTCCACACACCTTCTCCACACGGTCTCTCCACACACACGTCTCCACATACGGTCTCTCCACACGGTCTCCACACCGCCTCCACACAGTCTCCAGACTCTCTCCACACAGCCTTCCAATAGCCTCCACACAGCCTCCACACAGTCTCCACAAAGCCTCCACATAGTCTCCAGACTCTCTCCACACAGCCTCCACACAGTCTCCACACAGTCTCCACATAGTCTCCACATAGTCTCCACACAAACCTCCACACAGTCTCCACACAGTCTCCACATAGCCTCCACACAGTCTCCACACAGCCTCCACACAGCCTCCACACAGCCTCCACACAGCCTCCACACAGTCTCCAGACTCTCTCCACACAGCCTCCACACAGCCTCCACACAGTCTCCAGACTCTCTCTCTCCACACAGTCTCCAGACTTTCTCCACACAGTCTCCACACGGTCTCCACACACGTCTCCACACGGTCTCCACACGGTCTCCACATAGTCTCCACACGGTCTCCACACCGCCTCCACACAGTCTCCAGACTCTCTCCACACAGCCTTCCAATAGCCTCCACACAGCCTCCACACAGTCTCCACAAAGCCTCCACATAGTCTCCAGACTCTCTCCACACAGCCTCCACACAGTCTCCACACAGTCTCCACATAGTCTCCACACAACCTCCACACAGTCTCCACACAGTCTCCACATAGCCTCCACACAGTCTCCACACAGTCTCCACATAGTCTCTCACACACAGCCTCCACACAGTCTCCAGACTCTCTCCACACAGTCTCCACATAGTCTCCAGACTCTCTCCACATAGTCTCCACATAGTCTCCACACAGTCTCCACACAGCCTCCACACAGCCTCCACACAGTCTCCACACAGTCTCCAGACACTCTCAATACAGTCTCCAGACTCTCTCCACACAGCCTCCACACAGTCTCCACACAGTCTCCACACAGCCTCCACACAGTCTCCACATAGCCTCCACACAGTCTCCACACAGTCTCCACACAGTCTCCACACAGTCTCCACACAGTCTCCACGCAGTCTCCACACAGTCTCCAGACTCTCTCCACACAGTCTCCACACAGTCTCCAGACTCTCTCCACACAGTCTCCACACAGTCTCCAGACTCTGTCCACACAGCCTCCACACAGTCTCCAGACTCTCTCCACACAGTCTCCACATAGTCTCCAGACTCTCTCCACATAGTCTCCACATAGTCTCCACACAGTCTCCCAGACACTCTCAATACAGTCTCCAGACTCTCTCCACACAGCCTCCACACAGTCTCTACACAGCCTCCACACAGTCTCCACACAGTCTCCACACAGTCTCCACACAGTCTCCACACAGTCTCCACACAGTCTCCACACAGTCTCCACACACAGCCTCCACACAGCCTCCACACAGCCTCCACACAGCCTCCACACAGCCTCCACACAGCCTCCACACAGCCTCCACAAAGTCTCCAGACTCTCTCCACACAGCCTCCACACAGCCTCCACACAGTCTCCAGACTCTCTCCACACAGTCTCTCTCCACACAGCCTCCACACAGTCTCCAGACTTTCTCCACACAGTCTCCACACGGTCTCCACACGTTCTCCACACGGTCTCTCCACACGGTCTCCACATAGTCTCCACACGGTCTCCACACCGCCTCCACACAGTCTCCAGACTCTCTCCACACAGCCTTCCAATAGCCTCCACACAGCCTCCACACACAGTCCACAAAGCCTCCACATAGTCTCCAGACTCTCTCCACACAGCCTCCACACAGTCTCCACACAGTCTCCACATAGTCTCCACATAGTCTCCACACAACCTCCACACAGTCTCCACACAGTCTCCACATAGCCTCCACACAGTCTCCACACAGTCTCCACACAGCCTCCACACAGCCTCCACACAGCCTCCACACAGCCTCCACACAGTCTCCAGACTCTCTCCACACAGCCTCCACACAGCCTCCACACAGTCTCCAGACTCTCTCCACACAGTCTCCACACAGCCTCCACACAGTCTCCAGACTTTCTCCACACAGTCTCCAGACTCTCTCCACACGTTCTCCACACGGTCTCCACACGGTCTCCACATAGTCTCCACACGGTCTCCACACCGCCTCCACACAGTCTCCAGACTCTCTCCACACAGCCTTCCAATAGCCTATACACAGCCTCCACACAGTCTCCACAAAGCCTCCACATAGTCTCCAGACTCTCTCCACACAGCCTCCACACAGTCTCCACACAGTCTCCACATAGTCTCCACATAGTCTCCACACAACCTCCACACAGTCTCTCACACACAGTCTCCACATAGCCTCCACACAGTCTCCACACAGTCTCCACATAGTCTCCACACAGCCTCCACACAGTCTCCAGACTCTCTCCACACGTTCTCCACATAGTCTCCAGACTCTCTCCACATAGTCTCCACACAGTCTCCACACAGTCTCCAGACACTCTCAATACAGTCTCCAGAACTCTCTCCACACAGCCTCCTCCACACAGTCTCCACACAGTCTCCACACAGCCTCCACACAGTCTCCACATAGCCTCCACACAATCTCCACACAGTCTCCACACAGTCTCCACACAGTCTCCACACAGTCTCCAGACTCTCTCCACATAGTCTCCACATAGTCTCCAGACTCTCTCCACACAGCCTCCACACAGTCTCCACACAGTCTCCACATCGTCTCCACACAGCCTCCACATAGTCTCCAGACTCTCTCCACACAGTCTCCACATAGTCTCCAGACTCTCTCCACATAGTCTCCACACAGTCCCACACAGCCTCCACACAGCCTCCACACAGTCTCCACACAGTCTCCAGACACTCTCAATACAGTCTCCAGACACTCTCAATACAGTCTCCAGACTCTCTCCACACAGTCTCACACACAGTCTCCACACAGTCTCCAGACTCTCTCCAGACTCTCTCCACACAGCCTCCACACAGCCTGCACACAGCCTGCACACAGCCTCCACACAGCCTCCACACAGTCTCCACACAGTCCCATTCAGTCTCCAGACTCTCTCTACACAGTCTTCACACGGTCTCCACACGTTCTCCACACGGCCTCCACACGGTCTCCCACACCGCCTCCACACCGCCTCCGCATCGCCTCCACACAGCCTCCACACCGCCTCCACACAGCCTCCACACCGCCTCCGCACCGCCTCCGCACCGCCTCCACACAGCCTCCACACAGCCTCCACACAGCCTCCACACAGCCTCCACACAGCCTCCACACAGCCTCCACACAGCCTCCACACAGCCTCCACACAGTCTCCACACAGTCTCCCTGGTCCATGATCTCAGTGAGTATATTTGTGCTTTTTCTGGCAGAGTTATTTTCTCATGTTAATTCTCTGCATTATTCTGATGTTATTTACTTGTTGTGTATGTGTTTGTTCATGTAGAAACATGGATTATACATCTCCACTGTCATCAGTGTCATCGTCTTTAACCTGAGGGGCTGTAGTTTTCTGCCATGAGCTCATGCACTTTATAACCTCTGTAATACGGTGTGTATTCAGTGAAACCTGTTCTCATGTGTTTCACTGCAGACTTTGATCTCTTTCCAGCCGATAAGACTTTCCATCTTGTCTCATGGTGTTCTCCAGAACTTTGCTAATTACTGACAGTTAAACTTTCTTTGGTGCCTGAACACTCCCATAAAGGGCTCTCCGTCAGCGCCGCCTTAAACCGGCAGTGCCACTAATTGGTATTAAACTGGATCCATCTCACTCGTGTAGCTGCCTTTGTAATTGTGATTTAAGGCGGACTCGAGCTGAATTACTAATGACGCGAAATGAAAAAGCATTCATAAAATGGCCGACGTCAGGCCGGTGTTATGAACTGAATACTACAGTGGGGAGTTGTAATGGTAAAATCATAACTCATATGAAATGGAGTAAAAAGAAGAAATGCAGCCAGGCTGTGTGATCGTACTTACACTGTTCTAATGGGGGAAATGGCTTCAGTCTCGTGCTTCATGTTCAGAGTCTGACGCTGGACCTTTGTGTGAGACATAAAAATACCACATAAGACCAGATGCAGTTTCACATGTGAGGTTTGAACTGAATGAACACACTTTCTGTCATATGAGATTTGTTTGGACTGAACTCGTCACCTGCCTTTTACCAGGCTGACACGCTCACCCCTCTGAACTGAGTTCTACTGAAATCGATCTGAAAAAGGCAGAACGTCATGGTGAATACTTGAATTTGATTGGTCAAAATGTCACAAAGTTTTTTTTCAAATCCAGTTAAGAGATAAACACAAAAATCTTTCCCTCCTCAAATGCCCGAAGCTCTTCCTTCTGTCGGCATCGTCTGATAAAACAGGCTGAAGTTTGTGCATTTCGTATCGATCGCCATGTTTGTTTTGGTTTGTTTGGGCGCTCCTTCTACGGCTTCCACTCAGACCACAATGCTGCTCTCTGATTGGTCCAGTCTCTGAACCATAAAGCAAAGAAATATCACAAGAATTCATCTGACGCGAAAAAAAAAAAAAGGCTTCAAGACTGAAGAAACCACTGAAGTACAAACGAGAAACAGTGAATGTGGTATTTACACTGTGAATATATGGTGCAGAGGAGGCCAGTGGTACAGAGGAGGGAGAGATAATATATGGTGCAGAGGAGGAAGTAGATATATGATACAGAAAAGGAGGTGAATATATGGTACAGGGAAGGAGGAGGTGAATATATGGTACAGACGAGGAGAGGTGTATATGGTACAGAGGAGGAGGAAGAGGAGGAAACAGGAGGAGGAAGAAACAGGAGGAGGGGGGGAGGAGGAAGGGGAGGGAGGAAGGAGGAGGAGGGAGGGAGGAGGGAGAGAAGGAGGAGGAAGGAGGAAGGAGGGAGGAAGGAGGAGGAAGGAGAGGAAGGAGGAGGAAGAACAAGGAGGAGGAGGACGAAGGAACAGGAGGAGGAAAGAACAGGAGGAGGAAGGAACAGGAGGAGGAGGAAGAAACAGGAGGAGGAGGAAGAAACAGGAGGAGGAGGGAAGAAACAGGAGGAGGAGGAGGAAGAAAAACAGGAGGAGGAGGAGAGGGAAAAAACAGGAGGAGGAGGAGGAAGAAACAGGAGGAGGACCAAAGAGAGATTTTGCGGCTGTAGTGAGAGGACACAAGGTCAGAGTGGACGTTAGGAGTGCTCCATGTTACACTACACTGAAGTATGTAACTGAGAAAATATAATACTCATACACTGTGGTCAGTTCTGTGGTGATATTTAGAGGATCATCTCCTTCATATTTGATCCCAGTCTGTTTGATACTGAACATGGAGTAAACATCTGAGGCTTCAAAGAGACACCAGCACTAAGTCTCTCTCTGCCGCTCTCTCTGTCCCCTCCGCCCTCTCTTTCTCTTTCCATCTGTCTGTCTCTCCTTCTCTTGCTCTCCTCCTTTTTCTCCCTCTCTCTCTCTCTCTCTCCTTTCTGTCCTTCTCTCTCTCCATCTGCTTCCCCCCTCTCCCGTTTGTCTCTCCCTCCATCTCTCTCTCCTCCACTTCAGAGCACTATTGGTGTGGTGAGATCAGGTGGAGGCAGAGGCCGATCAGAGGCGATGTGTTGAGGACTTAATGTAAGAGCGGGAAAAGAGAGCGCCGTCGCAGTAGGAAGTCCAGACACGTTTACCAGCAAAGTACTAAAAGCACTACAACTGCTACAAGTACTACAACAGAAGGCGGAAAAATACAAACAGAATACTGCTCCAAAACTGGATATTTGAGTGACGTCGTTTTTAGAACATTTACGTAAAGTTTTATTTGGCTTTTAAAGGAAGAAGGAAAAAGGACTGAGCTCAGGAAATGTGAACGACTGTGTCATTAAATGAGATGGTTTCAGATGAGATTATATTAATACTTGAATATAATCAGACTGAAAATAGAATGGTGGAGTAGTCTGCGTCCTTCAACTCTTTGCAAAGTCTGCTGTCTCGTTCTTTAGGAGGTTGTAAGTTTGAGTCCTGATCTCTTTGAGTGGAGTATGCATGTTCTCCCTGTGTTGAGTGGAGCATTTTCTACCTGTGTTGAGCTGTGCGTCTTCCCGTGTTGAGTGGTGGATGTTCTCCCTGTGTTGAACTGTGTGTTTCTTCCTGTGTTGAGTGATAGGTGTTCTCCCTGTTACTGTGGTATAGTGGTTGGGGTGCATGTTCTCCCTGTGTTGAATGGTTTGTGTTCTCCCTGTGGTGAATGGTGCATGTTCTCTCCGTGTTGAGCTATGCGTGTTCTCCCTGTGTTGAGTGGTAGGTGTTCTCCCTGTGTTACTGTGGTGTGTGTTCTACCTGTGTTGGGCTAGGTGTGTTCTCTCTGTCTTACTGTTGTAGACTGGTTGTGGTGCGTGTTCTCCACGTGTTGAATAGGGCATGTTCTCCCTCTGGTAAGCGGTCTGTGTTCTCTGTGTTGAGTGGTGTGTGTTCTCTCTGTGTTGAGTGGTGCGTGTTCTCTCTCTGTTGAGTGGTGCCTGTTCTCTCTGTGTTGAGTGGTGCCTGTTCTCTCTGTGTTGAGTGGTGCGTGTTCTCTCTGTGTTGAGTGGAGCGTGTTCTGCCTGTGTTGAGTGGTGCGTGTTTTCTCTGTGTTGATGGGAGCGTGTTCTCTCTGTGTTGAGTGGAGCGTGTTCTGCCTGTGTTGAGTGGTGTGTTTTCTCTCTGTGTTGAGTGGTGCGTGATCTCTGTGTTGAGTGGTGCATGTTCTCTCTGTGTTGAGTGGTGCGTGTTCTCTCTGTGTTGAGTGGTGCGTGTTCTCTCTGTGTTGAGTGGTGGATGTTCTCTCTGTGTTGAGTCGTGTGTGTTCTCTCTGTGTTAAGTGGTGCGTGTTCTCTCTGTGTTGAGTAGTGTGTGTTCTCTCTGTGTTGAGTCGTGTGTGTTCTCTCTGTGTTGAACGGTGTGTGTTCTTTCTGTGTGGAGTGGAGCATGTTCTGCCTGTGTTGAGTGGTGTGTGTTCTCCCTGTGTTTGAGTGTTGTGTGTGTTCTCTTTGTGTGAGTGGTGTGTGTGTCCTCTCTGTGTTGAATGGTGTGTGTTCTCTCTGTGTTGAATGGTGTGTGTTCTCTCTGTGTTCAGTGGAGCAGTTTTGCCTGTGTTGATTGGTGTGTGTTCTCTCTGTGTTGAGTGGTGCGTGTTCTCTCTGTGTTGAGTGGTGCGTGTTCTCTCTGTGTTGAGTGGTGCGTGTTCTCTCTGTGTTGAGTGGTGCGTGTTCTCTCTGTGTTGAGTGGTGCGTGTTCTCTGTGTTGAGTGGTGTGTGTTCTCTCTGTGTTGATGGGAGTGTATTCTGCCTGTGTTGAGTGGTGTGTGTTCTCTCTGTGTTGAGTGGTGTGTGTTCTCTCTGTGTTGAGTGGTGCGTGTTCTCTCTGTGTTGAGTGGTGCGTGTTCTCTCTGTGTTGAGTGGTGCATGTTCTCTCTGTGTTGAGTGGTGCGTGTTCTCTCTGTGTTGAGTGGTGTGTGTTCTCTCTGTGTTGAGTGGTGCGTGTTCTCTCTGTGTTGAGTTGTGCGTGTTCTCTCTGTGTTGAGTGGTGCGTGTTCTCTCTGTGTTGAGTGGTGCGTGTTCTCTCTGTGTTGAGTGGTGCGTGTTCTCTCTGTGTTGAGTGGTGTGTGTTCTCTCTGTGTTGATGGGAGCGTATTCTGCCTGTGTTGACTGGTGCATGTTCTGCCTGTGTGAGGGTCTTGTGGGTTAATCCTGTCCAAATTGGCAGTATTGTGAATAGAATGGATTTGACCAAAACGACTCACCTGAATTATTAAAAACAATGTAGCAATTAAATAATGGAAATGACTGTTGTACATTTGCATTTTAAATTTTCCAGCGCTGCAGCCAGGTGAGTCCAAAAACACGCCAAGCAAAATGATTTCATCAGCTTCATAAACTCTCATTTTCTGGGCCCATAATCAAAAGAGTTTTATTTCACGACCGGCTTTGCTTGACATTTTTGTGCTAAAGCCAATTAATACTTAATAATTGGTTACATTTTCTAAAGTGCTGTGGGGTAATTAAGACATAATGATATGATGTTTATTTTCTGCATCAGTGCGATTAAACATAACTGTTAAAAGAACAGAACTTTGGAAACACAAACTAATTATTTTATTTATTGCTGGCAAATGTGACTAAAAGATCATATATATGCATGGATTTCAACCATAGTGTCACAAAGGGGTGGTAAGATGGACCCAAGTGCAGCACAAAGAGACCGCCCAACTCATAGTCTCGAAAAACAGATCGGGTTTATTGACGAAAACAGATTCTGAGCCTGCACGTCCTCTAGTGAAAAACGAACAAATGAACAAAATAATATGAATGAAACAAGACAAACTCAACATGAACAAACTCACATCCCTGGCCCAGCCGTAGACAGCAAACCGGGGCTTTCTCTGATAACAAATGGCATAATGTGGGCGAGCTGCCAATGTATGGCGAGTTAGGTGGATAACCTTTCACATACTGCCCCTGCTCTGTAGATGATTGATCTTTCTCATCTGAGAAAACAGAGTCATCTTCAGACTGGTCACTAAGAAGGTCACAGGGCAAAATGGTAGAAGGATCCAGCCACCCACAGACTCAGCGCACAAAGAGGGCCTGTCTGCCTGCCTGTCCTGCTCACCTGTCCACCTGCCCTACCTGTTCGCTGGGGGGGTTGTGACCCTGACCCTGCTCCTCACCCCCCGCCGGGGGGTTTTGACCCTGTTCTTCACCCTTCTGGGGGGTTCTGACCCTGATCCTGCCTGTTTGCCCCTGCTGGGAGTTCTGCCTCTTGCCCTGCTCCTTGCCCTGCTTTTTTTCCTCCCGAGTGGAGGGTCTGCCTGGTCAACACTTTGAAGTTCACAACCTCTGTCTTTAGTGTCCTCACAGTCATCCACACTCATTGACACTTGAGACATTGCTGCAGAGAAAATGTGTGATTCTGTTTGATAGAATCCAATTGGAATTTCAGCACTAGAAGAGCAAAGCTTCTGAAACAGCCTGCCGTACGTTCCAATCCATATATCCTCTTCTGTGACTTTCATAGCGCAGAGACATCCTGATCCAGGAGTCGTGTCTAATCCTAAGAGCAACCTGGCAATAAGTATCATGTAGTCCTTCACAAAAGACTGATACAGTAGTGTGTCCAACATGCTGATGCTGAACACTCTCCCTGCAGCGAATGGAAGGCGAAACATGAAGGCCAGATTAGAGCCTTTATCATGCTCTTTCTTCTCTAATTTGGGGAGTGAATAGCAATCTTTAGCTCTAAACTGCATAAACCTCATGTTGAACGGATGAGTAAGCTCTGTGATGATACTTAGACTGGGAAACAGCCTTAACATTGTCTGTACGTTTATAATAGTTTTGGCATCAGTTTAGTTTAGGTTCAGCACTCATGGTACTTTCCTCATCCACCACAACCAAATTGTCAGCATAGATGAATCCACACTGCAACAGACTGTCCAAATTGTCTATTGAACCTGCCATGTAATAAACCATTGGAAAACAGCAGAAAGCCTCTTATCTGGAGAATTATCAAGCAACAAGACACTGGGGTCGAGCTCTTTTCTTGGTCTTTATAACTTTATAGTGCCTCTCAGAGCTTATTACAGAGGACGTGCAGGCTCTGAATCTGTTTTTGTCAATAAACCTGATCTGTTTTTCGAGACTATGAGTTGTGTGGTCTTTTTGTGCTGCACTTGGGTCCACCTTACCACCGCCTGACACATAGACTGTCTATATAAATGGACATAGCTAATTTACTTTCTATTGAAAAACTGTAGGCCCCTCTCTCTTTTTCCTCTCTTTCTGCTGTCAGCCTCGTCATTTTGGTCTTAAAATGTTCGTATTAACCCACTCTACATGATCCTGGGTTTTTTGATTTCACTATTGTGTCCGTAAATCAAGATATGAACATTAATAACAGACAAATCAGGCGTCTTTTCTCCCCCGAGGTCATTCCCGCTGGCGTTAGCAACAGGTTTGATTGGCATTTTTGCACCCGCTCCCTGCTAAACCGGCGGTGCGGACAGGAAGGGCGTTACCTTAAACAGCCTCGCTCCAGTCGGCTTTTTGGTTGCTATGATACTCGCAGTCGGAATTTCAAATATGGAACTTGGCTCCAAATCGACCCCTATAACTGCTCTAGCCTCGACGAACTTCATTTGACTGGAGATGAACGCTGTGACTATGATTTCAACTGAATATAATATGCAACATTTTTGAGTCTTTTCTTCAGTTTAAAAGAGGCCATATTTTGTTTTAAATTGTTAATACACCACCTGCTTCGCTGAGTAGGTGCTGTACCAGATTTTTACCGTCTTAAAAATTGTGAAAAAAGGAACAAGTTGATTTTAAACAGTTTGCAGTGATCCAAAGTTATTCCTCACTTACCTTATGCATTCTGAGCATCTTTATGATTCACCATGATGAGTTTATAAGCACTTTACTTACTTTGAACATAAGAGCTGCTTATACATATATCTGTACTGGGGCAAGACACATTCTGCTCAAATCCATGGGGAAAAATCTTGTCTGTCTCCATGTGGACAATCAGGTGGCACCACTAGTCGAGAAGTTACAGGTCAAATCTGTGAAGAGGCAAGCCCACTGACTGTAAGAATGCATGCTTGATTGTCATTGCTCACTGAGTCCAAGCACACAGTTGCACACAGACTCTTGCTTTATAAAACCACACTGGGACCCGTAGTGTAACCTAATACTCAACAAATGCAGGTTTTGGATCATAAACAAACCAAGAAGAGGATTAAAGAGCGCCCCCTTCCTCTCGCTCCACTGAGCTCAGCTAAACACACACAGCGGCTGCCACGGCGACCAGCCCAGATATTTACAACAACAGGGTTTAGTCTGAAGTCTCGAGGATTACTGCGGTGTGTGTAAATGAGCTACTCAAAGTACGACACTGTCACCTGTGGTGTTTGTCTCAAGTATTTGGTTTGTTTGCGCCAAGAGAGAGCGAGAGAACAGGAAGGGTGTGAAACATTTTTATCATGATATTTACAACAAAAAAAAACATCACGATAACAATATAACTATTCAATTACTGACACGATCAAACGACAGTGAAATCTGCCAATCATAAGAAAGACACCAGCAACCTAATTGACGTTAAAGTGATCTATCTTACATTCTTTCAGACACTGGAAAATTCTCGGCAGAGCAAAAACATCTCCATGGAGACAAACACGTAGTAGTAGTAGTCCTTCATCTACCTGCTAGTTACATAAGTTAGTGAATTTGGTGACTCTTATTTTAAAAGTCATGAATCATCACTTAGATTCTCTTTCATTCGTGAATTTATCTGGGCTTGGGACCTGCTCAAATAAACAGCCCATTGTGTCAAGATTTGGTTTGGATTTGGTCGATGGCAGACAGATTGAAACCACAGTGGGTGTAGTAGTCTCTATGTGACAGTGGTTGCGGCTTCTCTGGGTGTAGTAGCATCTATGTGTCTGTGGGTGGAGCTCCTCTGGCTGTAGTAGTCTCTGTGTGTCTGTGGGTGATGCCTCTCTGGGTGGCGCTCTTCTGGGGGTAGTAGCCTCTGTGTGAGTGGAGGTGGAGGCCCTGTTTTCTGTGATTGATGGTAGACAGATTGAATTGAAGCTGCTGTGGGTGTAGTAGTCTCTGTGTGAATGCGTGGAACTCGTCTGGGTGTAGGTAGCAGTCTCTGGGGTTGCCGCTCCTCTGGGTGTAGCAGTCTCTTGGGTTGGCGCTCCTCTGGGTGTAGCAGTCTCTTGGGTTGGCGCTCCTCGGGGTGTAGCAGTCTCTGGGGGTGGTGCTCCTCTGGGTGTAGTAGCCTCTGTGTGGGTGGAGGTAAACGGCCTGTTTGCTGTGATCGATGGCGGACAGATTGAAGTGTGTGGATGTTGTAGTCTCTGTGTGAATGGGTGGAACTCATCAGGGTGTAGCAGTCTCTGGGGTTGGCGCTCCTCTGGGTGTAGCAGTCTCTGGGGGTGGAGCTCCTCTGGGTGTAGTAGTCTCTGTGTGGGTGGAGGTGGACGGCCTGTTTGCTGTGATCGATGGCGGACAGATTGAAGCCACTGTGTCCTTCCCGCTGATACATTCTGCTGCTTCTTTAGGTGATGGGTTTGGACGTTTTCTGCTCTTCAGTTTAAAAGCTCAGATGTAATGTCACGCTCGGAGCACGCGGCACGGGGAGGACACGGCGATCGATAAAACTGATGCTACTGCCCCCGGAGGTCATCTGTAGTACAGCCGATCTGCTACTAACACAGATGTTTTCTTACTGTTTGTAAAGCATCTTTGAGTGTGTAAAAAGTGCTGTACGTGGCAGTAGTAGGCGTTAGTGGTAAAGGTAGAGAAAGGAGTTAGCTTACACAAGTATAATTTTGTCAAAAAAAAAAGTGTAGTTTTGTCATAAAATACTTCTGCACTATAAATTCTGCACTAAATATTGTAACATGAAGTGACTTGGTACAAACAGAGGGCACATTACTCTGCTGCTACTCCTTAAATTAAAGAGGAGGCGTCATGTTTTTCTCCCGATGTTCCCTCTTCCGACACATCCCTGAAGAGATTTTAGATGTCATCCATGCATGTTTGAGTAATTTAGCAATCTCTCCCAGACTCTATTCAAAGCCTCCTTATAGTTAACATTACGAGCCTGTACAAAGCCCCGCCCACAGAGTTACGTCACCCATGCTCCCACGTGACATTTCTCCATAAATATACAAAGCTGTACACAGCAACTTGACAAACCTGATGTGATGTGCAGTGAAACTTATAAAACATGTTTATATGCTATTGACCCCCCATAAAACTAAGATACCCTCTCTTTAATGCCATATAAAAGTAAAATACCCCCTGTTTAATGCCCCATAAAACTAAAATACCCTCTCTTTAATGCCCCATAAATCTAAAATACCCCCCCCTCTTTAATGCCCCATAAAAGTGAAATACCTCCTCTTTAATGCCCCATAAAACTAAAATACATCCTCTTTAATGCCCCATAAAACTAAAATTCCCTCTCTTTAATGCCCCATAAAAAGTGAAATACCCCCTCTTTAATGCCCCATAAAAGTGAAATACCCCCTCTTTAATGCCCCATAAAACTAAAATACCCCTCTCTTAATGCCATATAAAAAGTAAAATACCCCCTTTATAATGCCCCATAAAAACTAAAATACCCTCTCTTTTAATGCCCCATAAAAGTGAAATACCCCCTCTTTAATGCCCCATAAAACTAAAATCCCCCCCTTTAATGCCCTATAAAAGTAAAATACCTCCTCTTTAATGACCCGTAGAGGTAAAATGCCTCCTCTTTAATCCACGTAGAAGTAAAATACCCCCTCTTTAATGCCCCATAAGAGTAAAATACCCCCTCTTGAAAAGCAACAATACCAGAAGTAATACTACTAACACAGATGAGTTATAGATAGATGAGTAAGACAAGAGAACCCACAGTCGCACAGGCAGAACATGCAAACTCCACTCAGAGAGATCAGGAGTCTAACCCACAACCTCCAAGAGCAGACAGGATAACCACTGTGCCACAGTCACTCAGGGAGAACAGGCGCCTAGTCACATCTATAAATACAAAACGCTGCTAAATGTTTCCTGTATTTTGTCCTTTCTCTGGCATCTGTAGAAACGTTTTTTCAGAGTCTTTGAACATCTGCGACTGGAGCTGGAGCCAAACCAGGTGCTCAGCTAAAAAACACATTTCCACAATGGCTCAAAAAATCTGAATGTTTCTGTAAAATCTAATTAAAAAATCTCCAAACGAGGCGATGAGGCGTGTTTTTAAAGCACAGACAGAACGCGGCTCATGGGGTAATTAAATATAGTGGGGTTTGCTTCTGATTGGGCTGATGTCTCGTTATTCATTTTGATTGAGGAGGTGCTGTGTCTAATTAAGCTCGGAGCCAAAACACAGACCAGAGCTGCTCATGACTGTATGTGTGTATGTGTAGATATATGTAGTTTGTGAAATGTGGATTTAAAAACCTCGCTCAGATGCCCCGGTGCAGCTGAAGTGTGGGGAGGGTGAGGGCTTTATTCTGATCACGTGTTTCACACCAGAACTATTTATTTATTAAAGGAAAAGGCTGCGGCGTTTGGCAAAAAAATAGACTCCTCACGGAATGAATCCAGAGCGCTGCAGCTTCTCCACCAACACCTCCTCCATCAGCAGCACCTCCACCATCAGCAGCACCACCATTAGCAGCATCTCCACCATCAGCAGCACCTCCAACATCAGCAGCACCTCCATCATCAGCAGCACCTCCAACATCAGCAGCACCTCCACCATCAGCAGCACCTCCACCATGAGCAGCACCTCCAACATCAGCAGCACCTCCACCATCAGCAGCACCTCCACCATCAGCAGCACCTCCACCATCAGCAGCACCTCCACCATCAGCAGCACTTCCACCATCAGCAGCACTTCCACCATCAGCAGCACTTCCACCACCAGCAGCACTTCCACCACCAGCAGCACCTCCACTACCAGCAGTACCTCCACCACCACCATCACCTCCATCATCAGTAGCACCTCCACCACCAACAACACCTCCGCCAGCACCACCTCCACTGCTGCATAGATACTGTCCGAGCTCCTCTCAGTACTTTTAATTATACAGAGTACTTTTGGTCACTTTAGCCGCTCCAGCACGACAGCACAGTCAGAGTCAGGTCATAAAGGACAATAAAAACTGTATGTAAAAATCCATAAATGTTTTGTATCTGTACAACATCTTCAAACAGACCTCCAAGAAGTGTTTAATACAGGACCTTTAGACAAAGCAACAAAGGCCCGAGTTTCTCTTTCCTCAGACCAGGTTTTATCTTTGCATTACTGACCGTCCATACATTAACCTCACGTTGTTCCACATTATTATATATATTCATACAGAGGCATATGTATTGTTCTGGTCCATTTTGCATATTTCTGTGTTGGTTTTGTTGCGTTGCTCTTAAGGCAAACAGCAGTAATGAATAATTGAATCCCTATGGGCTGGGATCAGTGTGCAGAGAAAATACTAACTGTGTGATGCTTATAAATGCTAATCTTGCTAAGCGTATTTGGGCCGAACCCCAACTTTGACAGCACCATTTCCTGTACATTTACGTTTATTACTAAACCCAGCGCAGAGCCGACGCGCCGCTCCTGTTTATTCTCAGTAATCTGTCGCATTTTGTTTTATGACAAATGGCTCTGAGGAAAGCGAGCGCTGTAAGCAGCCACTGGCATTTTAATACAATAGAAAACATTAATCTAGAGATCCGGGTGAAGAGGGAGAAGCCTAACTGTGGGGCTTAATGTTCGAGGAGGAAATACACCAGAAAGAATGATGATGTGGTTTGGATCACAGTTCAAATGTGTTTATGAAATCTGCACAATTATGTTTGTAAAGCAAAAGGAAATTAAACTCTGTCACTGGACAAAAGGTTTAGAGCATAGGTGTCAAACTCTGGCCCGCGGGCCAAATTTGGCCCACAGTGTAATTATATTTGGCCCGCGAGGCAATTTCAAATGAATATTAGAGCTGGCCCGCCGGTATTATACGGTGGCACCGCATTCACCGCTTATACTACAAATCCCATAATGCTCTGCTGTTGTTTTGGCGCGTCAATTAGGACAGAGGCAGACACTGGCACATGTGTCAGACACAGACCGCAGGCCGCAGCAGGCCAGCAGCCCGCAGGTGTTACACCTGCGGGACTGAGCGGGAGGCGACTTCATTTCATTATTCATCAGCGTCATTAGCATCAGCAAAAGTCAACTTTCAGATACATATCAAAAACGGCAAAACAGAAGGTGGACACTGAGAAACCGGGGGTTTTCAAACAAGGTGGGAGCCGGATTAAACATGTTCACGGGGAGGGCTGGAAAACCTGTGTGTCTCTGTGTGGAGAAAGTGTGGGCGGTAATGAAAAGTATAATCTGAGACTGCATCATGAAACGAAACACGCGGACAAAGACAAGAATATGGACATGGAACAAAGGCTGCAGAAGGTGGGAGAATTAAAACTAGGTCTTAAATCTGTCTGAGCATGACAGAGGAGTTTTTTTTGGCGTTACGTCCTATTGGCACAACTACAGGAGATGTGTGATGTGTAAATGAGATGGAGCTGCCTCGGGAAAAAACTCCTTGGTTTTGACAACAGACAGAGCACCTGCGATGTGTGGACACAGGAGTGGACTGGAGGACACGGGAGCGGACCAGAGGAGGCTCGGGAGTGGACCGGTGGCGAGGACACGGTAGCGGACCGGTGGACACGGTAGCGGACCGGTGGACACGGTAGGCGGACCGGAGGACACGGGAGTGGACCAGAGGACACAGGAGAAGAACCAGGAGGAAAACGTCACGGTGAGCTCTGACAGCTTCTCATTGCGTCATACACCCGGAGTCGATGGCCGTGTCCCAATTTGCCATCACGCTGCAGTTAACTTTATCAGAGCCATAGTTTTAAATTATCACCAGTTCAAAACATTTCTGAGCGAGGTTAAATGGAGCTGGTGATTTGTCCTGGTCACACTGAGGTGCGATGGATAAACCAAGGGAAAGGTGCTGCAAAGATTTTTGAGCTGCGTGAGGAGATGTGTCTGTTCTTTGGAACAGCAAAAGGAAAGACACAACAAACCTCTGAGCTGAAACGTTGTGTGTGTGAAATATGTTTTCTGTGACATCACGAGTCTGAAGTGTGAATGCTGACAGCGCAGGTTCGTGTCTCTG